>CM052437.1:39468405-39492472 GCA_028533085.1 Varecia variegata
C
The DNA here is from genome assembly GCA_028533085.1 of Varecia variegata. Lineage (NCBI taxonomy): Eukaryota > Metazoa > Chordata > Mammalia > Primates > Lemuridae > Varecia > Varecia variegata. The sequence continues at coordinate 39,468,407 of CM052437.1, forward strand.
ACGCTTGAAGTTCTGACTTGGGGGGGACGGGGGTGGGGGCGGGGATGGGTGTATACCTACAGGAGGAGTGCGATGTGCACTGTCTGGGGAATGGACACGCTTGAGGCTCGGACTCGGGGGATTGGGAGGGACATGGGCAATATATCTATGCAGAACTTTTGTACCCCCATAATAAGCTGAAATAAAAAAAAAAGAAAAAAAAAAGGGATATGTCACTGTGGTTTTGATTTGCATTTCCCTGATGATTAGAGATGTTGAAAATTTTTTCATATGTTTCTTGGCCATTAGTCTGTCTTCTTTTGAAAAGTTTCTGTTCACATCCTTTGCCCACTTTTTAATGCGTTGTTTGATTTTTTTTTCTTGCTGATTTTCCTGAGTTCTAAATAGATTCTAGTTATCAGCCCTTTATTGGATATGTAGCATGCGAATATTTTCTTCCATTCTGTACGTTGTCTGTTTCCTCTCATGATCGTTTCCTTGGCTGTGCAGAAGCTTTTTAATTTGATCAGGTCCCATTTATTTATTCTTGTTGTTGCTGTGATTACCTTTGGGGACTTTTTCATGAATTCTTTCCCTAGGCCAATGTCTGTAAGAGTTTTTCCAACATATTCTTCTAGAAATAATTCTACGTTTCATATGACACCAGAAAAGGGCCCATATAGCAAAAGCAAAAGCAATCTTAAGCAAAAAGAACAAATTGGGGGGCATCAATTTATCAGACTTCAAGCAGTATTACAAGGCTATCATAACTAAAACAGCATGATACTGGCACAAGAACAGAGACATAGATGAGTGGAACAGAATTGAGAACCCAGATATAAAACCATCCTTATATAGCCACCTAATCTTTGACAAAGCAGTCAAAAACATACACTGGGGAAAAGAATCCTTATTCAATAAATGGTACTGGGAAAGTTGGATAGCTACATATAGAAGAGTGAAACAGGATCTGCACTTCTCACCTCTCACAAAAATCAACCCACGTTAGATAACAGACTTAAACCTAAGGCATAAAATTATAAGAATTCTAGAAGAAAGTGTTTTCTTCAGTCTTACCTTACCTAATTCAGGAGCATATGCCCCTCTATTCACTATATATACTCTGTTTATCATTCCTAATATTAAATTTTACGTTCTAATATTTCTACCTGGCCCCTTTTTGTTTTTATATTGTAAATATTTTTCTATTGTCTTTTACAGAACAATTATGCTTATTATTAGTTCTTGGTCTGTGTGTTCTTTTTAATCCCAGGTCTATATGTTTTGATGTTTCTGCTTCCACTACTCCCTGCTCCTCCCTGTCACCTTCAAACAATTAGAGAGAATCAGCATCAGGGAAAAAGCAGTCTTCTTTGATTGAATTCTACTGGCACTGTTGGTTTGGAGCAGGGGGAAGGATATTCAGTCCTAATTGTTTACCCCAACTCTTTACCCCAGCAAGGTTTATCCAAAAATTTTGACAATTGAAAAGATTTCTAAGGTAACATAGGAGAAAAATGTTCCATGGAATATTATGGAAAAGTAATAACTGAACTTACATGCTTTTTATGCAATTTATGCTCTTACCCCCTTCCCAGCCACCCTCTACACTGGAATAAAACACTGGACTCTGAGTTCAAAAAAGCTTTCTGTTCCTAAAAGAGCTTTTGTTGGTGGCAGTGTTGTATTTCTGGATTCCATATGTTCTTATGTAATTTCTTTATGGTTAATTTTTGGAGTGAAAGATAGCCATCCATTCTCATTCTTCTTGTATTAATACATGACAAGTATCATATATCTTTCCTTATATATCTTTTCAATAAAACTAGAACATTTCCTGGGATATAATGGATAATATAAGTGCGTTTGAGTGAACAGAGTCATATGTTTGTGTCATCTGTAATTTCTTTCATCAGAGTTTTGTAGTTCTCTTCACACAGCTCTTTCACCTTCTTGGTTAAATATATTCTTAAGTATTTTATTTTCTTTGTAGCTATTGGGAATGGTATTGAGTTACTGATTTGACTCTCCACTTGACTGTTATTAATATATAGAAATGCTACTGATCTGTGGATTGATTTTGTAACCTGAGACTTTGCTGAATTTATTTATCAATTCCAGGAGGCTTTTGGTGGAGTCTTTAGGGTTTTCTAGATACAAGATCATATCATAATCAAACAGGGATACTTTGACCTCCTCTCTCCTGATTTTCTTGCCCTTTATTTCCTTTCTCTTGCCTGATTGCTCTGCCTAGGACTTCCAATACTATGTTGAATGATGTGGTCCTAGTGGGCACCCTTGTCTTAGTTCCAGTTGTTAGGGGAAGTACTTTCAACTTTTCCCCATTCAGTATCATTTTGGGAGCAGGTGGCTCTCCAATCTTCCCAGTACCATTTATTGAACTGGCTTCCTTTCCCCAGTGTGTGGGGATATATACACACATACACAACATGGAGTACTAATCAGCCATAACAAGGAATAAAATAATGTCATTTCCAGCAACATGGAGGGAACTGAAGGCCATTATCCTAACTGAAGTATATCAAGAATGGAAAACCAAACACCATATGTTATCACAATAAGTGGGAGCTAATAGATGAGTACACGTGGGCACAAAGCCATATAAAGGACATGAAAAATGAAGAAAGGAGGGAGAAGGCAGGAGGGTGTGTGTAGAATAAAAACTTACCTATTTGGCACAATGAACACTATTCTAGTGATGGGTACACCAAAAGCCTTGACTAAGCAGTATACAATATATCCATGTAACAAATACACCTATATTTCCTTAATTAATATTTGGAATTTGAAAAAAAAAAGAATCTTACTTCTGAGAAAAAATTAAATAATGTCATAGCTCCTTTTGATTTTGCTTCTCAGGGGATTTAGCCTCTTGAGATTTGTAATATTCTTTCTTTTTTTCTCACTATTTTACTTTTCTTAGCCAATCCAAGCTTCCCTCTAGCTTAACACATAGCTTTTAAGCTAGGTTCTATAAATTTTACATGTATTATGCCTCCTTCTCTGCTTTTACAGCTCAAAATGTACTATGGTAATTCCCCTTGGGCTCATATTGGGGAAGGAATGACTTTAGCTAGAGAAAATGTCATTTGCATCAATTAGGTAAATTGATTGCTTATATTGAGTCCTGTGGCAGAAAAAAATTTATATCTATTATTAATTATTGAAAATTGCATTTAGGAACTGGGAATAAAATATAGGTTTGTTGTGTAGCAACAAACATATTTATACATGTATGTTGAGAAAATAATTGATGGAGACAAAACCACATAATGAGTATTCTTTGCAATTCAGTTATAGAAAGACAGCTACCCCTAATGTGTTCATAGCTTAGAGTATTAAAAAGTATTTTTATTAATTATAAAATATCCATATTATAAACACAATAAAAATAATAATTTTTAAAACACCCATGTACCCCTTAGATAGGGAAAGACATAGAAAATTTTATTCCTTAGATGCTCACTATATCATTCTTCCCAATCCTTATTTAGCCCACTCAGGGTTAACAGGTTTGCTAATTTCACTGGCAATTATTTCCTTGCTTTACTTTATTGTTTTCTACCTATATATGCAACTCTAAATAATATATTGTTGAATTTTGCCTGTTCATACATTTAAATTAATGAAATCATGTTATAAATATTATTCTATGAGTTACATCCTTAGTTTATCATTGTATTTTAATTTATATTAATACAAAGTTGCAATTTTTAAAACTGAAGGAAACTATTTGCTTTTATGAATATACTATTTAATAACCTACTGTTGATAGCCATTTAGTTACTGGTCTTTTACTAATATGAATAATGATACTACAAATATCCCTCTATATGTCTCCTATACAAATACAAGCATTTCTCTAGGGAGAACTCCTGGGTCATAAGCATCTGCACGCTCTACTAGAAAGTGCTAACACTTAAGCCATTATTTCAGGAATTTTTGTATCACCTTATGATTTCCCAAGCCATCTCACCATCTTTATAGTTGGTGGTGTTATTAAATATTAGTATAGAATGAACCAAATAAATCATTAAAACAGAATTCACTTCTTATCACTTTTTATCACTTAATACTATCCCCAAATCAAAGCTCTGTCAGGGAGAAGTACTGCAACACTAGACATGATTCTAAAAATAATGCATGGCTAATTTGATTATTTTGGCATTCTTTATAACAAATATGTCTCACTGCCCAATTTAATTCAGCTATAGAAATTTATTTTGATAACAAGGATAGCTAAATTATATTCTCAAATATTTTTAAATGCTTCAATCATATTTCTCTTCTATGGACCCATAGACATCTGTTCCTTTTAAAGAAGAACAGAATGAATTTTTTACATTTGTAGAAACCCATAATTTTGTTTATGAATTTTCACATTGAAGAAAGAGCTCTGCCAGCAAAGAAGTTTTTTTTTTCTTTTTTTTTCTCTTTTTTTTTCATCTAGAAGTCTTTAATTTGCAGGGAGAGAGATTATGAGGGAGATAAAGTTATCTTCAGAAATCTATAAATTTGGTTTTTATCTCCTTTCATTTTATTACATGCCCAAAGTATATTTCTCTGAATATTATTTGTATAGCATATTATTATTATACTTCTTTTATCACAAAATGTATTTCAAGATTCACTATCTGATTAGTAACATCTTCAAAGGTAGTACAAAAAATGTTGTTAGATGTATACACATTTTAACTACTCCTGAATTATGTATTTTTAGTCATATAATTGCATACTACTTTTTTCTTCAGTAATACAACTAGAGCTCCAGTTTAAGCCTTGCTCACATTCAGAGTCTAAAGTTTCTGCAGTCCTATATTTGGCCATTAGTGGACACCTTGTTTGTCAAAATACACAAAGTATGAATACGTGCATGAATATGGAGTCTCCATTACAGGGGTCAGCAAAACATAGCCCATTGGCCAAATCTGACATGCTATGTTCTGTACATCTTTACTGGAACATAGCCATGTCCATTCATTAAGATATTTTCTATGATTTCTTTTACATTTTAATACAGAGCTAAGAGTTTAGAGATCATATAGCCCATAAAGCCTACAATATTTACTATCTCATCCTTTACAAAAAAAATATGCTGATGCCTGCTCTAATACAACAGTCTAATTTTGAAGAACACAGGAAGAAAAAACAAAACCAAAGGAAGCAATTGTTTCCCAATTTCCTTCTTAGTCTTGTTGCTTACTTTCTTTTTTTTTTTTAATTTTTTTAAATTTCAGCATATTTACAGGGGTACACATGTTTAGGTTACATATATTGCCTTTGCCCCACCTGAGTCAGAGCTTCAAGCCTGTCCATCCCCCAGACGGTGTGCACTGGGGTATATATACACCTAATGGGTGCAGTGTACACCGTCTAGGGGATGGACAGGCTTGAAGCTCTGACTCGTAATATCACTAGTTGGTGATTATAGCATTCATTTGACATGCTAATAAGCATAAGTGTAAATTTAGAAAATAAATGACCAGTTTTCAAGTAGTATTGAAAAAGGATAGAAGAAAATCTACAAATATAGGAATTTGCAGAGTTAGAAAAGAAATGACCTTTAAGCAAAGAGTCAAATAAAAGTCAGATATGTCAATTAGACTTCAGTCTCACAGTAAATTTAGATAAAAATTGGAAATATTACAAGTAGTATTAAAACAGCTGACTGGGTTTAGGTGTTTCCAAATTAATCCTGCAATTTGACAATATTAATCAAAGAAGAGAGACTAAAGGTCTAATTGTGCCATGTAATTTTAAAAGGTGAGAAATATCACCTCTGGTAAGATTTAGAAGTCAGTAAACATTTCACAATATCAAAAGCAAGTCTTCAACACCCTGGGTCCCTAAATGACTACACTGAGTAGAACCCCTTGCTGATCCAGAAGGCACATTTAGTATAAGAGTTTAGAAAATGTTATTGTTTTAAGCCACTGAGGGTTTGAATTTTCTTTGCTCCTTCAACGTAACATAGCCTATCTTGATTCCAGCCATTACTAATATTAGAAATGGAATTATATAATCTAAGATATTTAACTATTGCGACTGCCTTTATTTATTTTGAGAAAGAGTCTCACTTTATTGCCTGGGCTAGAGTGCCATGGCATCAGCCTTGCTCACAGCAACCTCAAACTCCTGGGCTCAAGCAATCCTCCTGCCTCAGCCTCCCGAGTAGCTGGGACTACAGGCATGCGCCACCATGCCCGGCTAATTTTTTCTGTATATATTTTTAGTTGTCCATTTGATTTCTTTCTATTTTTAGTAGAGACGGGGTCTTGCTCTTGCTCAGGCTAGTCTCGAACTCCTGAGCTCAAACAATCCTCCCGCCTCGGCCTCCCAGAGTGCTAGGATTACAGGCGTGAGCCACCATGCCCGGCCTGTGATTGACTTTAATCACATACCCAAAAAGTGATGGATGATCTATAAATAATATAATTTTATTTAAATATTTTATCATAGTATAATATTTCAAGGACATTTTAAATAATAATTGTCAATGCCCTTTAGACAAAGACTCTAGGAACACCTATGTAGTTAAGCAAGACTTTGTTAAGACATTGGTTTATTACTCATTGCCATGAAGGAAAAAACATGTGGAGAACTGTGATGTCTCAGTAAAAAAGGTTTTAATAAACTATTATAGAATTTAGTCTTTGGTGATTTGACAGAGGTTCTAGAGAGAAATTCCACTAGAGAGAAATCCCACTAGAGAAGTGGGATTTACCCTATATTGGACACTGTAAGAAAGTAGGAGTAATTCTCCTACCTAGATGTGGGGCAAGGGTGGAGACTAGAAAGAGAATAAAGTACTTGGAAAATGAGTAACATTATTGATTTTGTCCAAGAGAGTGTTTGGTATTGTTTGGGTGACACAGTGACTTGTTTTTGTCTATGCATGGACAAAATTATGAAGTGATCTTGTTTTGCCTCATTTTGTCTTGGTCTCAGAGCAAACTTATCTGAGATTGGTATTCTGTGAAATTAATTATATGTAACAGAGAATAACATGCTCTAGCTCTAAGGGCAAGACCAGGTTTTGAATGTCACAGACTATTCATATTTTTTTCTTTCTCAACTTAAAAACACAAATTTACATTTGAAATGCCATGTTGTGAAGTATCAACAAGAAAATAACTCAACCATGGTTCCAAGAAGATAAAAATATTTTTATACATGGCTTATATTTGCATATGTACAAGTAAATACAACTATATTATCATATACTGTTTTTTATGAAAGAGGGCAAGTTTTTCTCCTGATATTAGTAATGAGATCTAAATTTCAGAAAAAATCTAGTATTGATATCATAGAATAAATAAAATATTATATGTATTTATAGACAATCTGTGATTAGCATGATGACACAATGGTTGTGTTGACTTTGTTTAGACATTGGGAATGCTGTTGCGGATTTTTCTCTTGAGAATTCCTATGTGCAGTGCTGGGAACAGAAGGGCCCTGATCCACATGGCTTGAGTCCCTGGTATAACTATTATGATGAAAGCTGTATCAGCCTTCTTTTTTCCTAGATGAATATGAAAAGGACCAAATGAAATGAAATCTATCTTGGCATACACAAATTAAATGGCTAATTTAGACTTTGGGTACATGGTGGTATCAAAATCACAAAGTTATTACTAAAAATTATGACAGTTTTAAACATTTAAAAAATTGTATTAGGAATAGTTCCACTCTGTATTTCTTGGCCTTTGACAGTATTTCTATTTCAATATTAAAGTCTATGCACACACATTTATTTTTCTTCCTTCTGAAATTTCATTTAAAGGACAATAAAGGATAAAAATAAAACAAAAACCAACAAAAATAAAGGCAATCTAAAGAAAACTTTCAGTGGACAAGATAGTTCAATAATTTTCTGGAAGGTAGAAAGTATATTGAAGAAAGCACACTGGGATAGTTCAGGGGTCAGAAGTAGAGTTGCCAGATAAAATGCAAGAAGCCCAGTTAAATTCAAATTTTATGTAAATTAAAAAAAAATTTTAGCTTGAGATACCAAATATTACATGGGCATATTTATATTAAAATAACAAGTGGTATAAATATGCCCCATGCAATATTATATGTCTGTATTTTAAAACTTATTTATGTATATTTTTTGTTAATCTAACAACCATAGTCAGAAGAAAACTACTATTCCAAGTGAGATTTGTGAAGATTGTTAATTCAAATCTGAAAAAAGATGGCATCAAAAAATAACAGGCACAGAATAAGAAAGTAATCTTGGAAATGTAATTGCTGAAGTAACAGAAAGTTGAACAGAGGAGGTGTACATATAAAAAAGGAATTCTTCTAGAATATTACACAAACATGATAAATACGAGGAAGAAAATGAAATTTTAGTGCATGGGTTGGCTAACTCTGACCTATGGGCTACATCTGCCTACTGGCTGTTTCTGTTTGCCCCACAGACAACACTCAAGAGGGTTAGCACTGTGAGCCCCAGAAACCAATCCAGGGCATCCCTGCCCTGCCCTTGCTCCTGCTCTGCTCACAGCTCCTGCCTGCCTCTCCAACTGACAGCCACACCAGTGCTCAAGCTTTGGGCTGGTTAGCACCTACATGAGGAAGACTCTGCACTCAGCAATTACTGGGGATCAAGTGGTGGAATCTTAGTTGAGGACTCAGAGACTCAAGCAAATTTTCTTAGCTCCAGCTTCTGCCCTAACTGAGACAGTTGGGATCTCCTGAGGGAAAGAAGGGCACACTTGGATCACAGTGTCACTGAGGCAGAGAATGCAACTGACTAGGGAAGCTTCTGGCTCCACCCCTCACATGCCTTATCCCCCACAATCTCCTGTCTCTGGATGTGGTTCTTTGTTATTCATCCCAAAATGTCTCCAGTGTCTGGCAAATAGGAGTGGGCAGAGCATGAGTTTCTCTTTTATTAGGTAAGTACCTACAAAATATCCTTGATGTTGCCATTTCTTTAATAAAAACTTACAACTAAGTGTAATGACAAAATTAAAAACTATTTTCTGACAGTTGGTATATTGGAATACTAATGATTTGCATATATCGATTTTGTAGCCTGAGACTTTGCCAAATTAATTTATCAATTCCAGAAGTCTTTTGGTGGAATCTTTGGGGTTTTCTAGATATAAGATCATATCATCAGCAAAGAGTGATAGTTTGACCTCCTCTTTCCCCATTTGGATACACTTACTTTCTGTCTCTTGCCTGATTTCTCTGGCTAGGCCCTTCAGCACTATGTTGAATACAAGTGGTAACAGTGGACATCCTTGTCTTTTTCCTGTTCTGCGTGGGAATGCTTTCAACTTTTGCCCATTCAGTATGATGTCAGCTGTAGGTTTTTTGTGTATGGCTTTTATAATTTTGAGGTATGCTCCATCTATGCCTATTTTTTGCAAGGACGTGTTTTTTATTTCAGTAAGCTTCTTAGAGATGTAAGCCAAGGAAAAAGGCATAACAGGAAAACAGCAAAGAATATATCTTAGAAGATCAGTGAAGAGAGACTTATCCAAGGATGATAACTCTCCCACACCCTAGAGGTTCCATCAGTCCAGAATTGGCAGGGACTCTGGAAGAGAGGTCTCTGCAAAGGAAAAATAATATTCTATGGAAAAACAATATTCTATAGAAAAATTAGTACAATTGAGAGCTTGGGAAAAGTTGAGACGATGCTAGTATCTATTAAGGGACTATAAAAGAGTAGGAATTTATTTGAACTTGACATTTGGCTCATTTTATAGTGAGTAAGAGTGTTTTAACTGTAGATAAATCAATGTAATCTTCACACACTGCTTCTGTGGCAAGGAAAAATATTTATAGTGTCAATATAATTTGGCATTGTTTATTTCTTTTGTAACTTTCATAATCATGCATTAGTAAATCACAGAAGAATGAATTATAGCTATAAAAAAGAATAAAATTCCTTACATTATAAACCTTTCTGTGAAGACAGAGATTAATATTAATAAAATGAGTTGAATGCAGACTGGACCACTAGAAATCAAAGAACTAAACTAGAATTAAGAAGACAGAAGTTTCACAGAATTCCTCAAAGAAAGAAGACACTGTTTCATTCCTAACATCAGAGTGATTCAAAGAAAGGGTATGAACAGATTTAGAGAGTGTTTAATGCTATATTATTGATATCCATAAACTCTGATAATACTTTAAAGACAGTAACTTCCTGCTTTCAAGTCTAGGAAATTGAAAAGGAGAATCTTATTGATACTATTCAATATGAACTTTTAGAAAATGACATAGCATGATAATAGCAACAAAAACTTTTATTATATTTACTTATTGATTACTATGTAAAAAGCTTATAGAGATTTCTTTCGTTTTTAAATTTTATTTTTTTTCTCACAGAGATCCTAATATTATGATCCTCATTTTCTATATAATAAAACTAAGACTTTGAGAGCAACATTTTGCCCAAGATTACATAGTCTGCAAAAAAAGAGTCATGATACAAACTTAGGTTTGCGTAATACCTGAGAAAATAAATATACAAATGGAAAATGGCTAGACCATATATGACAATAGAACTCAGGCCCACAATCTCTGCAGCAACCAGCCTGGGGAAACCAGATCACAACTTCCGCAGCATCATCCAAAAATGATCAGGACTTGATAGATGATTGCTGGCTTCCCTACTCCCCTCTGTGTCCAACTTATAACCAACTACAGAAAGCCCAATGTGCTCCCAAACCAATCACATAGGATCCTACAATTCTAGTTCAACCACCTTCAACTTCTCCATGCCAATAGTTTCTAAGCAGAGCATACCTGAAGCCTTCCCATTTTTCACTATAAAGCTTTCCTACTTCCCTCCCTCACTTTGAGTTTTTGCCAAATTCAAGTGATGGTGGCTGACCAGTTCTAAAGAAATATTCTCTGTTTGCTCTCATTAGGATTGAATTTGTTTATTTATACATAACAGATTCCATAATTTCAGCCACTATGCAGTAAGGTTTAGATTTCTAATGAAGCAAACAATTTCCAGTTTTCTTAAGACTTGCTTATGAAAGGCAAAATTCTATAGGCAAAAATAAAAAAGGAAAATATTTAATATGAGGAGTTTCCCCACCCTTATATAATGTGAGGTGGTAAATTATGGAACAATAAAACTGAAAATAGCGGGGGGGGGTGGGGAAAAAAAAACGGAAAATAGTTATCCTAATCCTTAAATTGACTTGTGTATTTGGAGAAGAATATCCAGACCAAATGATATTTTATATTGTATTCTTTGGTTCCATTCTACAGATGGTATTATGACAGATTAAAATCACTGGCAGTGCTTAGATGTAGGTGCAGATTGCATGTTAAAGCAAAGTGTTTTCTGACTCTCTAATGGCTTTCTCTGCGAAAATGGAATGAAACACAGCAAGAACTGAAAGCAAACACCTAAAGATTGCCAATAAAGATAAAGTGTATGGGGGGGAGTCAAAAGAAATTGGTTAATGTGGTATCAATGTGTGAGGTATGACTCAGACAAACTAGGAGAGATTCAATCTCAATCCTTTCCTAGAGTGGCCACCTTAGACCACTCAGCATTTGATGTATTTCCAGGGGCCAGTATTTATTTCTTATGTGATGTTTCTGAGAAAATCAGCTTCTCCAGAGATTATGAGATATTCTCCAAAAGGCAGAGAATAGTCTCTTTTCAAATGAAATGTGAACAACTAGGTTATACAAGTTTTTTTCTATACTACCTCCATGAAGTTTTAACATATAGGAGGACATGACCTGAAAATAGTTCTAAACATTTCACAGTTCATTTTATGGGACCATGTGTTTAAAGAAACATAATCGAACTAATACGCTTTTTACTTAGAGCCATGTTAAAACCTTAAATGCATTTCCATATTCTATTACAGTGAAGACATGCAGAATGCCAAGTCTAACAAAAAGCTAAGGAATTACATTTTTGAGCTTTGGAACAACATGAAATTTTTCATGTTAAATTTTGAGCAAGATAAAGAAGGAAGATCCCTGTAACAGTGTAGAACAGTGATTAAGGGATGAAGGGTTGGGGACTTGGAGATAGCCTGCTAGGTTTGAATTGCTGGATTTTCTGTTTTGTGGATTTAAGCAAATTATTAAACACTTTATGCCTTAGTATCCTTTTCTATTGATGTTATTAGGATTAAATAAAATAAATTAGTATTTATAAAGTGCTAAGAATGTTACCTTGCTCATAATTATCATTATCATTAGCATCATTATTCATTACCATTCTCTGGGAACTGTAAGTGATAGACCTAAACCATCCTGGCCTGCTTCTTCCTCTGTGTTTACAGTAAACAGGTTTATTTTTTGAAAACGTACACAATTTGGGTCAGAAAATACAAAAAACATTTATGTGTGGTGTTTGAGGAAGGCTGTCAGAGGGGTGGGAGCTCATATGCAGGTCATGAATTTCGGTCTCTCAGTATTTTATCCTCACTAAGGAGGTGGGTTAAATCCTTTAAATGAATATCCATAGCATCACACCTTCCTCCTCAGGGTGTCTCTCACTTCTATAGAATGATGTTGAAAATTGGAGGAAGGTTCAACATACCCTGAGAGCCCCATCCCTGGGGTAGTTCTGAAATCATTTGAAGCAGAGAAGCTTGCTAGTAAGTCCAGTGGGTTAATTTCCCTACTAATGTGTTTAAGACCCCCAAAACAGTCACAGCAACAACAAAAATAAATAAGTGGGACCTGATCAAATTGAAAGTTTCTGCACAACCAAGGAAACAATCATTAGAGTGAATAGACAACCTATAGTATGGGAAAAAATATTTGCATGCCGTATATCCGATAAAGGGCTGAAAACTAGAATCTATAAAGAGCTCAAGCAAATCAGCAAGAAAAAAAAAATCAAACAACCCCATTAAAAAGTGGACAAAAGACATGAACATAAATTTTTCAAAAGAAGATAGACCAATGGCAAACAAACACATGAAAAATGCTCAATATCTCTAATCAACAGGGAAATGCAAATTAAAACCACAATGAGATATCACTTAACTTCAGTGAGAATGACTTTTATGAAAAAAATCCCAAAACAACAAATGCTGACATGGATGCAGAGAGATAGAAACACTCATGCTATTGGTGGGACTGCAAACTAGTACAAACTCTGTGGAAAGTAGTATGGAGAGACCTCAAAGAACTAAATAACTAAAACTAGAACCAACATTTGATGCAGCAATCCCACTAATGGGTATTTACCCAAAGGAAAAAAAGATATCCTATAAAAAAAGACACCTGACTTGAATGTTTATAACAGCATAATTCACAATTGCAAAGATGTGGAAACAACCCAAGTGCCCATCAATTCATGAGTGTGTTATTAAAATGTGGTATATGTACACCATGGACTACTACTCAGCCATAAAAAATGTTGGTGAACTAATACCTCTTGTGTTAACCTGGATGGAACTGGAGACCATTATTCTAAGTGAACTATCACAAGAACTGAAAAACAAACACCACATGTACTCACCACTAAATTGGAACTAATTTATCAACACTTATATGCACACATGGAAATAACATTCATCGGAAATCAATCAGGTTTGAAAGGGGGAGGTGGGTATGGGTAAATTCTCACCTAATGGGTACAAAATACACTATCTGGGTGATGAGCACACTTATAAACTTTGACTCAAATGGTACAAAAGCAATTTATGTAACCAAAATGTTTGTATCCCCATGATTCTGAAATAAAATTTTAAAAAATGATTTATTTTATACACAATCTGTATAGTTCCATTTGCAGGTGATGATAATGATTATATTCATTGCATTTTTAAGATATGAAAGCAAATTTTATATAAGAAAAAAATACCTATAGTTAAATAGAAATAGTTTAAACCAATCATACAAAAACCTATATTAACATAATTATCTTAAATAAATTTGGTTTATTTTATGCTTTAAAAAATAAAATAAAATTAGATCAATCCCTTAACTGAACAGCAATTCATTCTCTGTTGAAAGATTATCTTGACTTATAGATGTCTAATGCAATGATTATATTTTAAATCAACAAAATATTAAAAATGCCATATCCTATTTTTTTCTCAAAGTTTTTCCATCACATTGGTACTGTGTCAAGATAAATATCAATGCCAAAAATTAAGAGTTCTTTGGTTAGCACTCTATTTAAACTAGCATTGACTTCATAATATAGTTTATTCAGTTTCAACTTTAGCTATAGGATTAGAACTAATAAGCAACATTTAAATTACATTTTGGAGATATTGTACTACAAAAATTCTCATTCTCTAACATATTGTAAGTTACTTTTGTGACTCTCTGGCCTTTAAATACTGTCTTTACTGGAAGATAATCCAAAATAGCTATTAGCTTTTTGCTCTGTCAGGATACAGAAACTAATGAGCTTTAAAGGATTTAGAAATCCACATACTCTAAAGTTCTTTCATCAAGTTTGTTTGGCAGATTAAATTAATTATTCTTATTAATATTAATATCTGAGAGTGAGTAGTTCATCACCTTAAACATCTCTGTAAATAATTATGATTCTAAAAGCTTGCAGTTAAAATACCTGTTTTTAATCAGTCTACCTACTTCTAAGGACATATCAAGGAAACAAAGTAGGTTTCAACAGTGATTTTTTTAATATCTCCTCAAGCTTAAATCATTATTCACAGGAGGAAGAAGATTAGTAACCATATTCCAGATGAATTTTAAAGCAATAACTTGATTTAGTTAACTGTTACATATTTCTTAATCCTTTTTTTTCCTTATAACTCTATTTTCTAAAGAAGATATGATGGGAGTTATCAAAAATATTTCACAAATGCTTATGTGTATTTGTACTTATATTTTAGCAAGAAATGAAGTTAACCATCACCTAACATTAAACTACAAAGTTATCCAGCTTCCTACTATAGTCTTTATGTAATTCATTTTCATAGTCAATAAACCTAACAAATATTTGAAAAAAGATTAGTACTTCCTTATATCGTAAGCATATGATATTAGCAAGGAAGTAACTTCATCCACAACTATACTCTTATTTTATTTTATTTTTTGCTTAGAGCCTAAAACTCCAAATAATAAGACAGACACAAGCACATAGTACATTGTTGCATTATAAGAATATAGAAAATAATATTTATTTGCAAATTATAAATACAAGTATTTCTCTATAATTCTACTTATATTATTCAAGTTAAACTTAGGTATTTTGAGCCATTTGACTCTTCATTGGAAATTGCTCTGGAAGGTTGATAAGAAATAAAATAGGATGTTATATATAATCTTGTTTAATTCTCCATGACAGTATGAAGTGAAAGAAGATAAGGAAACAAAGCAAATTTATTTTTGTATCACTACAATTTGTACATATATATTCTGATTTTCATTGCTGGAGGAAAACAGAGTTTTCTGCACTATAAAACTAGAATCCATGTTCTACTGAGAACCACACAGATATGCTTTTAGCCTTCACCTTCAAAATCAACTTAATATCTCTTCTTGACTCTTCCTCTATTTTACTATTCTTTTTCTAACCCTCACTTGACCTGGCAACTTTCTGCAGGTCTCAACAGTCTTATCTTTACTTTTCCTCCCACCCCATGAGAATTCTTATCACATGCTAATCCATTTTTCTAAATTTGTGCCACTTTGCAATTTTCTTCATAGTAAAAGGGTCTGAGCTCACATGAAAAGTCTCTAAATTAAAATAAAAGGCTATAAAAATTAATGCAATATTATTAATTTTAGAATGTTAGGTTAATGATCTTAGGAATTCAAGCCTTATGAAAGATGTTTCTTCTCAGGTCTACAAAAAGCTTGAAAAATTACCTCCAGAATGATAGACTATTTGGCTTATAGTTAACAAATAATTTTACATTACAACTTTGCAGAATGAAGAAAACATGTAACAAGATAGGGCATCAATACTTTTACAGAGCTTAAAAATGTATGTATAACCTTGAATATTAATTTAATACACTCTGAATAGTAGAATAAGATCATAAATACAGAAATGACTTACAAAATTTTTATTTACCAGCTATCTAAACTTCTTTGTAGTGAGCTCATTACTACTGAATTAACTCGAATGTTTGAGAATAGAATTTATAAAATAGACCATTAAAAAATTTATATAATTCAGCTTCTGATATGTTGATTATAGTATATCCTAAAATAATGAATACAATCATAATTATGCAATATTTTTATCACCTCTTTCATGACTAAAGTTGACATTCAGATGTACCTAAAAAACATTCTACAGTATCCTATAAAAAAACTTTGATCAGATTTGTTACAAATCAGTCAGTATCATAGTCACTTATGTTGATAAAAATTTAAAGTAACATCAAATGAAACCTAAGATCTCAAATTTATAGCATAGTATAGAAAAACACCTAGAAATCATGTGTTGAATAAAAACATGTAATTAAAATTCTCCTTCTAAATGAGAACCCGTGTTCACACGTAACTGAGTGTCATAATCTCTGGTCACTCATGCTGCAATTTTAAAATAATGGTTTGCCCTTCACTGCAAGGTCTGCAGAGTCTAAGGCAGTTTCAAATGATGATATAATGAGTGACCTGAAATAAAATTTGTTTCCCAACATTTGCTTTGACAAGATATTAGAAAAAATAAGGAATTTCTCTCTGAACCTATGAGGCCAAGGAAGACCAAAGTCAACCAACAATAAATGTACTATCTTTGTAGCAGCCTGAAAAAATATGGGCAAAGTACAAATGTTTCATGAAGTCTTAAAATAGGACATGATACATAGAAAATCATCTTATACCCACAGAGCAAGACCAAAGACACCTGAGTAGATAGAAAAGCTACTTCGTGATACTATGGCTCTATTCACATACTGTGAAATATTTGGGGACTGAGCTTCAACTACAGTTAAGACCAAATTGAGAACTTATTATTATAAAGTATTCATTTGTTTTTTGGATGACATTCAAACTTGACTTTGGAAGGTCAAAAAAAATTGGTAATGAATCACCACATATGAAGGACTCAAATGTGGATAGCTGATTTGACTGATATGATCCATCTGCTAATTGCATATTAATTTCATCTATTTGTAATTGAATGATTACTATATCATGAGTTCTCTAAACTGAAACTATATACAGACCATATGTAAGATTAAAATTAGATGGGCCGGAGAGGGAATCTTTATCTTAGAATAAGGTAAGACATATTTGCTAAGTTCTAAGATATATTTTTTCATTTTTACTTATTTACTTTTTTATTTATTCAATGAATAGTTATTGAACATCTACTACAAGCCTCTTTAGGATACAGCAATAAAAACAGACAAAGGTGGCTATCCTCTTGGAGATACATTCTAGTTGAGGGCTATGTCCAACTATACCTGATATGTGCTCTTGGATGTCTAATAGGCATATCAAATTGACAGATCCAAATAATTCTTCATTCTTCTTTCTTTTAAACCTATTTCCCCTTTAGTCTTTCCTACCTTAGTAAATGACATCTCTATTGGTCCTGTTGCTTATGCCAAAAAATTCAGAGTTATCCTCTTATCCCTTCACACTATACAATCTCCTCCTCATCAAATATTACTGGTTCTACCATTTAAATATATTCCAAATCTGACTGCTTTTTAATACCTGCTTCCACAAAGGAAGGGGATGGAAGAGAGAGAGAGAGAAAGCAAGAGAATAAAATAGAACAAAGAGAAAGACTATAGTTGGTTATCCAAAAAAGAGAAGAATTAGGTTGAAGCTAATAGGGATAAAAAGTAGATTTTTAAAAACATATATTGTTTTTAGATTTTATTTTTTATCTGTATAATATTTTAGGAATATTAGAATAATTAAATTGAAATGCAATTACCAAATATAAAGTTTTAAAAATAATTTTCTTATCTACATCCTCTTCAAAATTTTTAGCACAATGACAACCTGGTAACAAAGAACACTCCTAGTGCCTAGATTTTGGTCTTAATGTTTCATTTTCCTATAAAAGGAACCACCTTTCACAAAAATCAACTCATGTTGGATAACAGACTTAAACCTAAGGTGTGAAACCTTAAGAATTCTGGAAGAAAATGTTGGAAAGACTCTTTTAGACATCAGCCTAGGTAAAGAATTTATGAAGAAGACCTCCAAAGCAATCACAGCAGCAACAAAAAT
This sequence comes from Varecia variegata, assembly GCA_028533085.1. NCBI lineage: Eukaryota > Metazoa > Chordata > Mammalia > Primates > Lemuridae > Varecia > Varecia variegata. Next base: position 39,486,548 of record CM052437.1, read on the forward strand.
AAACAAATGGGACCTGATCAAATTAAAAGGCTTCTGCACAACCAAGGAAACTATCATTAGAGCGAATAGACAACCTACTGAATGGGAGAAAATATTCTCTTTCTACACATCCAATAAAGGACTGATAACTAGAATCTATATAGAACTTAAGAAAATAAAAAAAAAATCAAACAACCCCATTAATAAATGAGCAAAGGATATGAACAGAAACTTTTCAAAAGAAGACAGACTAATGGCCAGCAAACATATAAAAAGTGCTCAACATCTCTAATCATTAGAGAAATGCAAATCAAAACTACAATGAGGTATCACCTAACTCCAGTGAGAATAGCCTCTATCAAAAAGTCCCAAAATAACAAATGCTGGCATGGATGTGGAGACATAGGAACACTCTTACACTGCTGGTGGGACTACAAATTCGTACAACCCCTGTGAAAAGTCATTTGGAGATACCTTAAAGAGCTAAAAATAGAAATACCATTTGATCCAGCAATCCCACTACTAGGCATCTATCCAAAGGAAAAAAAAGACATCCTATAATAAGGAGATCTGCACTTGAATGTTTATAGCAGCACAATTTACACAATTGCAAAGATGTGGAAACAACGCAAATGTCCATCAATACATGAGTGGATTGATAAAATGTGGTATATATATACTATGGAATACTATTCAACTGCAAAAAAATGGTGGTGATCTAGCACCTATTATATTATCCTGGATAGAGATTGAGCCCATCCTTCGAAGTGAGGTATCACAAGGATGGAAAAACATGCACCACACATACCTGCCATCAAACTGGTACTAACTGATCAACACTGAAGTGCTCACATGGTAGTAATACTCACTGGGTACTGGTCAGGTAGGGAGTGGGGGTATGGGAGTAAACTCACAGCTAATGGAGACAGGGCACACTGTACAGGGGAAGGACACACTTGTAGCCCTGGCTTGGGCGAGGCAAACACATTTTATGTAACCAAAATATTTGTACTCCTGTAATATCCTGAATTAAAAAATAAAAATAAAAAAGAGAAAAAAACCGATTGATGAAGCAATACATACTCATAATACAAATTTCAAACATAACAAAATCATATATGGGAATAGAAATCCCCCCTACTTCCTACTTCACCAAGATTCTACCCTCAGAAGTAACCACTGTTATCAATGTCTTGGATATGCTTACAGATATATCCTATAGATTTGTAAACAATGAATGTGAGTGTTTTTTTTTCCAGAGCTGTCATTAATTATATTGAAGAATCAATATAGCACACATACTAACCAATCAGAATGGATTTTGTCTTTAGCTCTGGTCAGGGTCCTGGAGGTCTCTGGTTAAAACAATTGTCTGAGATCAATAGGATAATAAGTGAGTCATGTCAGCTTAGGGTCTAGGTCGTTATTACCCAAACTCTGTGCTATGTATATGCAAGTCAAAGAGAACAGTGAAAAAGGTACATAGTATTGTAGGATAAGAGGTAATAAAGTTTCATGTTACCTATTTCACAGCTTTTCCCGGATGAACCCTTTTATTGTCAAGGATGTCTTATGTAAGGTATGTATAGCAAGCTTACGTAGATAATCTAGTTTTATTAGCAAGAATTTTGGTAACTGAGTTTTGTTCATTAAAAAAAAAATTACATGAGCAATGCACTATTGCTTTATGCAACTTTCCCCTAAACTTTGAAATATTATATCTAATAAACTTATATTTCTACTGTGTAAATAAACAGCTTAGAATGATTAAGGAGCTGCCCAGAGCCATGAGCAAAGATTAATCTATATCCATGTGATTGTGATTTCAAAGCCAAAGATATTTGATTTGACTAATCAGCCTTATTAATGCTGAGTCCCTGAGCAAAGATTTAATTTATCCTTTTACCTAAATTTAATATTTTCTCAGCTCTAAGAATTTTACTTTTATTTCCTTTGGTACCCATACCCATCTTCCACCCTTGCTCCTCCTCCCTAAATTTCTTAAGAATTACCATTTTCTACAACTTCAGGATGAGGCTTTCTGTCTGATCACATTTTTCACTTTTTCTGACTTTATAAATGCAGCCGTCTATGAGAATGTAGAGCAGTTTTTCTTCACATTCAATTTGGATCATATACATGACTCACTCAGCCTCCTCAAGTCCTTTCATAAAGGGGCTCAGAAGTAAGACACTTCAGGTTTGATGTATTTCAAGTCTCATATAATGCACTGCTCACTTTCAGGTATGCACATTCATAACCCTTCCTTTCCAAACCTCAAAGTGAAGGGAAATATTCCTATCAAAGAATTTCCTGCATTACCGCTGTTAATTCCATGTGAATACAGTGAGGATATAATAGAAATACCCAAAGGAAGCACCATTTGCACAGGCTAAAACAAAATAAAATGTCAAGTCATATTTGTCTCCCTCTCTTCCTTTCACTCACTTATAATTAATCATAGAGATTGAAAACAAACAAAAAAATAACCCTACACGCTCATATGTGGTCTCAGAGCTTTCTGCCTTTCAAGTGTGTCCTGAAGGCAGCTTGGTAGAGTGGAAAGCAGAATAGCTGGATAAGCTCCAACTCTCACTAACTAATGGGTGACTCTAGGCATCCATTCTCTGATCTTCAGATTCAACTTTCATCAAATAATCATGATAATATCTATTTCCCAGGGATGTTTAGAAGATTAAGTGCTCTATGTAAACTGTTTTATAAACTGTAAAATACATAAAATGGAGGGTGTATTTATGATATCTGACAAATGTAGGGCTTTTTTGTTAAGGGGTTCTTGGCACAAAACCTCTTTCCTTGTCAGCTACACTTAGGGATCCATAAAAATATTTAAATCTACTTTCAAATTAGAAATATGAATTATATCCACAGCAGGGGAGATGGAATAGTAATGCCATGATAGACTAAGGCATGCAAGGTCCAGGTACGTTGGTTCTTGGACTTTAACAGCATATTCTCTAGAACTAGGGTAGAATGTTAAAATGTGAAGAAACTTTCTCAGAATGGAAAAGGGACCAAAAGCTGTAAAGTGCCTTGTCTAAGGCAACAAAAATAATTATTGGCAAAACACTCTATGACCCAGAATCCAAGATTTTCACATAAGTCCTCCATCCTCTCCTGAAACATATGCACTACCTTGAAAACACTAATGCCAGAGTTTCAGGTAATGGGCAATGCTGCAGTAGAAATCTTTGGGGACAGACAGCTTACCCAGCCTTGTTCAATTCTTACTATTTAAGTCACTCTCAAGACTAGATCTGGTGCTAACCAAACCTCCTAGGACTTTAATTTATATTTAGGTTATTAACTATGAAATGTCCAATTTCCTTAAGTACTAAGTTTGACAGTTGGTATCTGACATTTCACTTTGACACTTCTTGTCTTATGTTTATTGTGAAGGTACATCCTCATTCTTTCAAATGCATGGTTTGGCTTGTGATTATCTTTCATATTTTTTAGAGGAATTTTTGTGAAATCATGGATAAGTCAAAATTCATGTTATTTTTGAATGTGAGTTCTATCATGGAACCAATGCAGCTCAGACAGCTCCAATTATCAATGAAGTGTTGGGAAGGTTGTGGCTAATAAATTTACAACACGTCAATGGTTGGAGAAGTTACATTCTACTGATTTTAGTCTTGAAAATGAGCCATGTGGGTGACCTGAGACCAAAATGGATAATGAAGAGTTGAAAGCTGTAGTGGAAGCAAATCCATCTCAACCTATGAATGAATTAGCAGCAAGGTTTGACATTACTATTTCCAACAACATTGGACCATTTGAAACAAATTGGCAAGGTAAAGAAGCTGGACAGATGGGTACTGCATGAATTCCGATTCCTTCCTTCAGAAGGGAAGTGGTCTCAAAGCTTGCATTTCTTTGCTGTCATAACATAAAGGTGAACAACTTCTATGCCATATTTCTACATGTGATGAAAAAATGGATTTCTTTTGACAATCATAATTCAAAAAGACAATGGTTAGATAAAAATGAAGTGCCAAAAACAAATTCATCAAAAAAATATAATGGTGTCTGTTTGGTGCTCCAGCACTAGTGTTATACACTATAGCTTCATGAAACCTGGTCAGTCCATTACAATGGTTGTCTACTGCAACCAATTGGATGAAATGATGAGGATGTTTGTGATTAAGCAGCCAAGTTTGGTCAATAGAGACAGGCCAATCCTCTTGCAAGACAATGCTTGACCAAATGTCACACAAACAATGCTGCTCAGAAGCTGGACTTGGAAACTCTGTTATCCACCGTCTTCACCAGACCTTGCACCAACTGACTACCACTTCTACCACACTTTGGGCCACTTCTTGCAAGGAAAATTATTCAACTTTCAATAAGCTGTGGAAAAAGCCTTTCATGATTTCTTTTCCACTGGCTCTCCAGGCTTCTTCACTGCTGGCATAAATAAGCTACCATTAAGATAGCAAAACTGTGTTGATAGCTTAGGCACATATTAATACTTTGAGTAATTGTACTGCTTCTTTTTTGAAATATATTAAACTACACTTTTGATTCAAAAATCAGATATTTCATATTTAGTTACCTAATAAATAGATGCCAAACAACTTGTATTTATAAATAACAAGAAATCCAGCTAGGAGCTGATCATTTTTTCTTGTTTTCACCTCTAACATTGTTGATATTTTTATGTTTTGTTAATTTATACTTTGAAAGTACAGGCTGGGCACGGTGGCTCACGCCTGTAATCCTAGCACTTGGGAGGCCGAGGTGGGTGGATTGTTTGAGCTCAGGAGTTCGAGACCAGCCTGAGCAAGAGCGAGACCCACGTCTCTACTAAAAATAGAAAGAAATTATCTGGCCAACTAAAAATATATATAGAAAAAATTAGCCGGGCATGGTGGCGCATGCCTGTAGTCCCAGCTACTCGGGAGGCTGAGGCAGTAGGATCGCTTAAGCCCAGGAGTTTGAGGTTGCTGTGAGCTAGGCTGACGCCACGGCACTCACTCTAGTCCAGGCAACAGAGCGAGACTCTGTCTCAAAAAAAAAAAAAAAAAAAAAGAAGGTACATACATAGAAAAAGAAATTTTTCAATAATTATAGAAAATCATTGCCAGACTTGAAGATAATGTTCACTCACTAAATATTATACTGAACAGTTAATGAATAAAGAATTAAGCCACTTTATAGATTAAATAGTTCTTGCCTCTGTTCTAACGACACATAGAAGTTCTTCAGGTTATAGCTAATATCTTAGAATCAAAGAAAATTACAAATATAAAATCCATCTTCTGTTTTGAAATAGCTACCTTGCTAGCATATGGCACTTACTATTTGTGAATTAAACTTTTTTCCCAAATTAATTAAAAGACTTTAATTGAATACTTATGCAATGTGAATGATTGTATTTAAATTTATCTTCTTCTCACTCTTTGCTGATGATATGATATTATATCTGGAAAACCCCAAGAATTCAACCAAGCGACTCCTGGAACTGATCAATGCATTCAGTGAAGTCTCAGGATACAAAATCAATATACACAAATCAGAGGCATTCATATATGCCAACAACAGTCAAACGGAGAACCAAATCAGGGACTCAATACCCTTCAAAATAGCAACAAAGAAAATAAAATACCTAGGAATATATTTAACTAAGGAGGTAAAGGACCTCTATAGGGAGAACTATGAAACACTGAGGAAGGAAATTGCAGAGCATGTAAATAGGTGGAAAACCATACTGTGCTCGTGGATCAGAAGAATCAACATTGTTAAAATGTCTATACTTCCCAAAGTGATATACAAATTCAATGCAATCCCTATTAAATTACCAACATCATTTTTCACAGATATAGAAAAAATAATTTTACGCTTTGTATGAAACCAGAGAAGACCTCATTTAGCAAGAGCAATTTTAAGCAACAAAAAAAAAATGGGAGGTATTAATTTGCC
>CM052437.1:39492972-39582319 GCA_028533085.1 Varecia variegata
TCTACCCAGAAGAACAAAAGTCATTCTATAATAAAGATACTTGCACCTGAATGTTTATAGCAGCAAAATTCACAATCGCTAAGAGGTGGAAACAACCCAAATGTCCATAAATTCATGAATGGATTAGTAAAATGTGGTATCTGTATACCATGGAGTATTACTCAGCTGTAAGAAATAACGATGACACGACATCTCTTTGGTTCTCCTGGAGAGAGTTGGAACCCATTCTATTAAGTGAAGTATCTCAAGAATGGAAAAATAAGCACCACATGTACTCACCAGAAAATTGGTTTCCCTGATCAACACCTGGGTGCACATTTGGGAATGACACCAATTGGGTATTGGACAGAAGTTGGGGGAGGGGATGGGTGTATACCTACATGATGAGTGCAATGTGCACTGTCTGGGGAATGGACTCTCTTGAAGCTCAGTCTCGGGGGGTTGGGAGGGGCATGGCAATATATTTAACCAGAACTGTTGTACCCCCATAATAAGCTATAATAAATAAAGAAATGAAAAAGGAAAAAAAAATATATCTTCTTCAAAAATTGTAATTTTTTTCTTAAATTTGTAGAGTCTGGTAGCTTTATTAATTCTCTAATATAGACAAGACTATTTGAGACAGAGCATTTATCACTACCATATTATTCATTGTAACATAGACTGTCCATTTGACAAGAGATAGGGAAAACAATTTTGGCCTTCATCTTCACATTGCATAAACACTGAGGAAGTTGAAAATGGGAAGGTTTAATTCAAATGGGATGACAAGCAGTTACCAATTTCTGAGGAATGAAATTCCATTTTCCTATGTTGAACCAGAGGAAAGAAGTGCCCACACAACTTAAGAACACTTTTATATCTCATCTCGACTTTACTCCAAGCCAAAGCTATGGGTAAGTCCTTTAATGTTTTGGAGTCTCTAATGTGTAAAATGCAGCTCAAATATCATGGGTCTTCAGGGCTTTTTTTTTTTTTTTTTTTACTACAAAGCTCCTTTTTAAAATTTATTCAAACATTTTAAAACTAATTTTAGATTTACAAAAATGTTCAAGAATAGTACAAAGAGTTTCTTTTTATATTTCATACTGCTTCCTCGAGTGATAATATCCTACATAAGTATGGTAAAATTATAAGGAATAGTAAAATAACATTGGTGTAATATTATTAACTAAGCTACAGACCTTATTTAAAATATTGCAAATAGTTCGCTTTACTTTCATAATCACATAGACTAAAATACCAGACTAAAAGATTTCTAAAAATATATTTCCATTTATTAATGTAATTTAATCCTGAGTCATAGAGTTTGGGGACATCAATAGAAGAGGCCCAATTGCGTATACCATGTCTGACCCACAAAACCACTCCCCAGGAAATAGGGAAGAGGGGACAGATATCAATGACTACCTGGAGTAAGATAGTGTATGGGGATCACATCCAAATTTCCTATCTGTCAAAGGTCAAAGATGCTTAAACCAAACCAGGAAATCACAAACATTCTGCTTTTCTCCTCTTCCTCCTCCTCCTGCTCTACCTCCTTCTTCTGATAGCCAATTTCAATAATTAGATTTTAGTATGTGAAATAAAAATTGCAATGATTCAGTTTACACAATTCTTAGAGTCACACAAACTAGTAAATTCTTAAAATTAGACTTCCTCAGGTTTAACACTCTAAAGTGACTTTTAGAAAGAAATTAATGAGTTTGACAAAAAAAAATTCTAAGAAAAATTGTATATTATGGCTATTTTTAAACAGAATATACCTCAAATCATTTCATTTAAACCTCATAATCTTTAAATATTTGTGTACTTTTTAATCTTCATTTGAATTTTACATCTTAATATCTATAATCAATGAAAAGGTAATATAAAGAGAAGTACATTGTCTTGGTTTAAATATCTGGAGACTGACAAGTCTTATTGTCAATTTAGTAGAAATGCATGGGTGCCCTGGCTCAGAATTTAAAATCTCCAACACGGATTGCATGCTAATTAACACTGAGCCACCATATCTTTCTGTAACTTTGTGACTTGGCTATATCCAAGTGAACCTGAGGTGCCAATTAAAGTTGAGAGTTGTGTTGCATCCAAGCCTTAGCACTTTGAGTGTCACATACCAATTCAAGAGGAGTCATCCAGTGGACCCAGTGGTAACTTTTAGAGAGCTCTCAGTATACAAAACAATCAATTATTATAGCATTTCTTCAGATATTAAAATGTCATAATACTCCTAAATCATCATTGATAAATATCCTTCTAGAAAAGAGATACCTAAAGTCTGAGAACTATGTCCTATCACACATTAGAAGAACATTAGAAGGATTTGAACTTAAGTGCAAATAAATCAGGAATGCTTCTTTTGAAATCCCAAGCCCCACACTAATTCTTCCTTTCTTTGAGTTTGAGTCATCTGTATTTTAAATAAGTATACTTTAAATGAGTGAAATGTCTTGCTTTCTTATATTTTTTTTGGTCCAGAGATGAGATAAAACACTGTGGAGCTCAAAATATAATAATAGTAATTATCCAATAATTTTGATTTCCCTGTCTTATAATATCTAAATAATGTTTAAAATATTACTGCCCTTAGTTTGCTAATGTACCTGATGTTACTCATAATGAGGTCATTAATCCAGACAGTCATGATCCATGAATATAGTCTTGACACTGGGAAGCAAATTTTCTCTCCTTTTATTGGTATAAAAATTATAACATCCATCATTTCAAGTTCATCAACTATTGGGATTTTAGTGTTAGGAACTAAGATATTACAAACCTTTGGTGCTAGCATTGTAATATCATTTGCTCTATTTTCTCACTGAAAGGATGAGAATCCTATACTTTTTGTAACCAGTGGAGTGTCTTACATTAACATAGCAACCTGTAATTAATTTCTAATGCAGGAGTGTACCCTGTTATTAGTCTTCTCATCTCCTATTCTTTGATACGTCAAAAGTTCAGTGAATATTTTTATCCCCTCTGCAAATGAAGTTAAATAATTCCCATAATGGACTTCTACTATATTTTTGAGTGTGATGTTTGATGTGCTGCTGCAAATTCTCACCCTGAGCTACACTTATGCTTGGCCACTATTTATTGTTTCTGTAAAGTTCCTGAAGTTTTAGTTCTGGAAGGTATTACTCTGAAGATGACTCACATCAAGTGCCACATGTCTCTGCTTGAACTCCTAGCAATGAAATCTCTAAAAAGGGCTACTTAGCCAAAACCTTGACTTCTCAATACTATTCTCCAATAAAAGGAACCGAATCTCCCTGAAAAATGATTGGTATCAGAGATGGAGTAGAGAAATGTACATGACTCTGGAATATCTTGAGTTGCCAGTAAGGTCGTACACAAAAAAGAGATGGGGACATGTTGAAAGAACACAGGAGCCAACTCAAAGGAGCTGCCAATGGTTAAAGATGGCCTCAATTTAGCAACAAAATCACAGATGATAACATTGGATTACAAGAAATACAATAAAATAAATATACTTAAGTCCATACCAATATAAAGGAATGAATGAATGAATAATTACATAAGTGCAGGAGAAAGAATGGCTTTTCATTTACAGTAGAATGTCAACTACAACAAAATAGAAGTTTACAAACAGGCCAATACCACAATAATAATTGTGACAGGCCAGAACCATTGATGGATGCTAAAATCAGTGAGTAAAACATAAGAAACAGGATATTTGAATATTCTTAAATTATCTACCACAAGACACTTGTTAATTACAAAAAGAAAAATCATAACTCTATAATGGAGAAACTTGTCTGACACTATCTTCACCATGTGATCAAAGTTAACACTCTGAGCAATAAAACATGTAGCACGTACTCATATGATGTACTGAGAAGGGCATATCACTTCCGTTACCTTCTTGACAAAAATGCATACCTCAATTTAATCATGAGAAAACAAATCCAATCGAGGGACATTTTACAAATAACTGGCCTGAGGACAAGTGTTAAGGTCATGAAAGATACAGAAAGACTGATAAACTGTCAAACATTGAAGGAAAGTAAGGGAGTATGACAAATAAATAGAGTGTAGCATCCAGAACTAGATCCTGAATCAAAAAAGGGACAATAGTAGATGATTTACTAACATTATATCAATGTTAATTTTCTTCTTTTGATAGTGTTACTATGGTTTTATAACATGTTAACTTTAGGAAAAGCTTGGTGAATAATATCTGGGAATTCTCTTTACCATGTTTGCAACTTTTCTGTAGGTCTAAAAGCACTTCAAAATAAAATGTTAGAAAAGCTCTGCTTATGGTGTCTCCCTCCCAAACTTCTAGAATTGAGGATATCAAAAGGTGCCTCAAGAAAGTAGAACAGCTAAGATAGTCTTTCCAGACTCAAGTAATATGAGACAAACCCTTTAAAATGGGAAACAAAATCTGAAATTTGATGAATACATTCTTGTAATCTGCTTCTGAGATGCTTTTCTAAGGCTATTTGACACAATCTTTGGAAACCTGCCTTGAATCATTATCCTGCTAGTTGTCGCTTTAGCTTCCTGGAACAGTTTGCAAGTCCAGTAAGTCTCCCTTGGCTCAGGGAACATTCTTATCTTGACTAGTGGTGCCCTTGCAGCACATCTCTCTCTCCAAATATATTTGTATATATTTTGCACACATGAAGTTTCCTAAGTAAAATGAACATTAACATCGTTAATAACTGGGTCATAAATATTTCACAGAATCATATATTTAAATAAATTACATGTGTTTGCTCTTTCTTATTAGGAGTTCCAAAAGAATACATATTATATCACAGTACATGTTTATCTCACTTTACATCCTTATCACTTCTTTGCAATACACTACCTCAAAGGCACTTGCTAGAATAAAGTATTTGATACACATAATACCTAGTGGCTTGGCTCCTACAAGCATATCTCAAATAGAATTCTGTTGCAACATTTACATTAGGAATAATTCTTAATGTTTCCTGATGCCCTCTACACTTTTCTCATGTAAGAGTAATCTTTTAAAAGATGTATTTGTGTGAAGGCAAATACATGTGTAGCCATATATTCACATATATGATATATGAATACATATCTTAAATATTAAGGCAAATATGTAGTAACCCCTTACTCTAAAACCATTTTAAAACTCTTTGCTTTTATACAGGATAAAAGTCAAACTATTTAGAAGCTTTACATTTATAATCTGGCTTTCACTTTTCTCTTTTACAATATCTACTAGTAAATTTATATTCCCATTAACAGTTATAAGACTTCTCCTTTGTCCACATCCTTGCCAACATTTGTCATTTATTTTTTTGTCTTTTTGATAATAACCATTTTAACTGGGGTGAGATGATATCTCATTCTGGTTGTGATTTGCATTTCTCTGATGATTGGTGATGTTGAGCATTTTTTCATAGACCTGTTGGCCATTTGTGTTTTCTTTTGAAAGATATCTCTTCAGCACATTTGCCCATTTTTGAATTGGATTTGATGATGATGATGATGATGATGATGATGATTTGCTGTTAGGTTGTTTGAGTTCCTTGAATATTTTCAGTATTAATCTCTCTTTGGATGAATAGTTTACAAATATTTTCTCTCATTCTGTAGTTGTCTCTTCATTCCGTTGTTTCCTTTGCTGTACAGAAGCTTTTCAGAAAAATATTTGATATGATTTTATTTTTTTAAAATTTGTTATGACTTGTTTTGTAGTCTAACATATAGTCTATCGTGGAGAATGTTCCATGTGCTGATGAAAAGAATGTGCATTTTGAAGCTATTAGATGAAGCGTTCTGTAAATGTCTGTTAGGTCCATTTGGTCTAAGGTACAGCTTAAATCCAATGTTTCTTTGTTGATTTTCTGACCAGATGATCTGTCCAATGCTGAGAGGGTGGTATTGAAGACCCTGACTATCATTGTTTTAAGAGTCTGTCTCTCCCTTTGTATCTAATAATATTTGACTTACCTATCTAGGTACTCTAGTTTTGGGTACATACATATTTACAATGCTTATATCCTCTTGTTGAATTGATTACATTATCATTATATAAAGACCCCTTTACTTACTTTTTATAGTTTTTTCCTTAAAGTCCATTTTATCTAACATAAGTATAGCTACTACTGTTTGCTTTTGGTTTTCATTTGTGTGAAATTTTTTTTCCATCCCTTGACTTTCAGTTTATGTGTGTCTTTACAGGAAACATATAGTTGGGTCTTGGTTTTTGTTTTTATCCATTCAGCCAGTGTATATCTCTTAATTAATAAATTTAATCTATTTACATTTAAGGTTATTATGTATAGGTGAGAACTTACTTCAGTCATTTTGTTAATTGTTTCTGATTGTGTTACATATTCTTTATTCCTTTCTTCCTTTTGTTCCTTTCTTCCTCTGCTTATCATTGCAGATTGTCCATTTTCTGTAGTGTTAAGGTTTGATTCTTTTCTCTTTACCCTTTGTGTATGTTCTCTATCCTTTTGTGTGTTTTAATGATGGTGATTATTGTCCTTTGGCTTCCACATGTAGAACTCCCTGTGAAGTTTTGAGCAAGTTACTCAACCATACTGATCTCCAGTTTGTTCATCTACAGAGGATTGTTAACACTATATTCCATTAAATCTAAGACTCCATAATTATAATTAGATGTAATTTGATATAAATAGGTTAAACACTATTTATACATGAAAAAAATATACTGTCAATTTAACCTTGGTACAAAGCTTTCATCACACTACGTTTTACACATTTCAAAAGTTCTTTTAGAATTATTTATACTTAGATTTTTATCATGTGATGCATTTACATACATAAAAGAAAATTTAAAGTTATTACTAAAACATCTTTACTTTCAATGTCCATTTTTTCTAAACCACATTACAACTTAAGTCATAGATGTCATGTTTTATCAAAAATATTCTTTCTGCCATCAAGAATATTTATAATGCAGTTTTTCTTCAATTGGTTTCAAGGTTTTCTTTCAATCCAGTGGAACTCATCTACAAGTTTCAATGTGCATTCACACAGGCAATTCCACAATATCAAGACTGTCACTTGAACAAAGGAGATTGAAAAATACAAACTGATTCAGAAATTTTTTTAAAAAATGTTCCTTACAACGAATAAAACATAGTATAATGTAGATGGCCTAAACACAAAAGTATGAAGACTTTAGAGTTTTCAATATATTTCTTTTTGTGAATAGTTGTACAGTGTATTTTCCTTCCCAGTGATGTTTTTCATAGGCACATAAAGACTCATGCACTCAGCACTTAGTTAATGAAGGAAGTCTAAGGAGAAATGTAAATACTTTTTGAAAGTGGCCTAAGATGATTAATAAACGGGTAAAGCACCAAAAATTATAATTATTTCTATATCAATATCTACCTATATACATATATGTACATATATCTACATATAAATACATATGGATACAGATATAGATATAGATGATATAGATATAGATTAGATATAGATATCAGAGTTTCTTTTTTCTCTTTCCATGCAAAAGCAATGTTAAAATTTAACAATGAAAAATGAAGAGACCTACACTTTGAAGATAGGCTATCATTTATAGTTGAATTAAATATTTTATTCACTTTGATGATTATGTAGTTTAGCCATACTGAAGTGTTCTTATGAAAGTTTTCAAGATCAGTATTGAATCAGATGGGAATAGACAGTAAAAACATTATGAATTCATAGAAAAAATATTTTGATCAAAGTTGGCAAGTGTATCTGAACAGAGAAACACTTTTTGAAAATGGTTAACTAGAAGAAGAAACTCAGTCAAAAAGTTTGTGTGTTTATATGTGTTTGTGTGTGTTTTCTTTATTCTTTCTTTTTTTGTCACATCTAGGTCTTGTAGATGTATATAAAATGGTTGTTATATAATGGACATACTTTTTTTTTTTAGTGGAAATTAGAGTTCCAACTAAAGAGGAGTTGAAAATCAGTTTATATAGATATTTGTGGTAGAGTAAGAGAGCTCCAAACAGATTTTTCTTCTCATAAAAATAAAAATTGAGATTGGTAACTTGTGAAGTATAAGTGAGAATAGCAGAAAGATAACCTAGGTATTGAATAAAATTAGTTTAAGTTAAAATCATTAAAACTATCTTTTCTTACCCTCATTTCTATGACCTTTCAGGCAGCCAACTAGGATGATGGTTAACCCATCTAAGCAGGCAAAATACACTTTAGAGACCATCACATTGCAAAAAATTTAAAATATTCAATAGCCATTTAAATAGCAAATCTATGCTTATTAGAGGGTATATTTGCAAGTTCTTTAAAAAAATCAATTTTAATTTAACAAAAGTAACTTCATATAGCAAGTACATGAGTAAATCTTGCTGTTTATTTCCTAAGTAATCAGCTAAAAGATTAAAATATTTTCCACAGTGAATATAACTTTTCCATGATAATTATATCTGTCATTTAAAATTAAGCAATACTAAGTGGGAGAGGGAGAGAGAGAGAAAGAATGAATAAATAATACATAAAATACAAAATGTAAATGACAAACAGATAAAAACTATAGTTAATTTTGACTTAGGCATTTACTGAAGTTTGACTGCAGCTATATATATACCATTTGGCTTTGACTTTATCATTTAATGCTCAATCGCTAAATGCCTCCTTCAACATTGCTATTGGCATGCCTGGGCTTGTGCATAATAAATATGTAATCTTATATGTTAACATTACATCTAGTCACTGTAAGAATATTAGTGATATAATCAAGAGATGACATTCAGAATTATTTACTTTCAAATATAGGTAAGCTTCCAGATATCACTTACAGTGAAGTTCTTATATTTCCATTGCTGAAATTTTATATGTAATTTGAAATATAAGCTTATATTAATCACTGCTTGGGTAAAGTTCTGTACTAATTATGATTTTGAAATCTGCTAATTTTATATAATACCAAAACATTTATTAATTTTTAAACAGTTACAGAGAAATGAATTAACAGACTATTTAAATGTTGAAAAATGTGTTAACTAAATATCATTTGAAAGAATATTTTTGAAGCAATAAATGTAAAAAATATGTAGAAAAAATTTAAGTGTAAAAATACAATGTAAAATAATAGAGATTATATCACAATTTTTATTGAACATCTGATATACCAGCATTTATTCAATATAATACTAAACCAATAAGTTTTAGAATTTCATTTTTATTAAGATATTGAATTTCATTTAGGTCATCAGCCTTTCAGAATAAAGTCTACATGTCTTATGAAAAAATCCTAAATCTATATATTTTATAATAACAATATGTAATGAAGACAATATAAATAATATGAGAAAAATAAGTAATTTACAGAGAAAAATGAGGCACCAACAAAAACATCCTGCACTCCACTGATTTGTAGTGAAATGCAGCCATCATTGTCTTATGGCAGATGTGCAGTATATTCAGTTTAGCAGCACAAGATGCTGAGATATAATTGTTCTTGAATAGCAATGTAACATTTTAAAAAATTGACTACCAAAGTTTTAGTAATACAGTTGTAAAATCTATAATTATTTTTGATACAAATGTTGGTAAAATTTTCTTCCTTTATGTCAAAGTTTATTCTGTGGGTGATACTTGGTTTCAGACTAAACTTCAGCCAAATATCGCTACCTATGAGTTCTGGATGTTTGTCTAATACATATATTTGATGAATCTCCAAAAATAAAATAATTTTTTTAGGAAATGATATTGGTGAGAGAAAGGGGCTCTGATACCTTGAAACAGAGATTTTAAATTGGTTCCACCTTCTCTGGAGAGCAGATTTGTGAAATTGAATGTGGATATGCAAACAAGTTATGCAGACAATTATTCTTCTAGGAATTTGTCAAAGCATAGTATTACTTGACGGAGGCAAATTTTTGACTATAAGAAAGTATAAAAATGTGCAATCCAGGGTCAGTATTTATAGTCCAAAAAACAAAACAAACAAACAAAAAAAAACACAAAGCAACCCTATTAAATATCCAACAAAAGAATAGTATGCAGGCATTAAAAAATGAAAGCATTTTCATTGAATTAAATGATGTTTCCAATCATTTATGCGAAAAAACACATTAAAAAGTAATGTGCACAGAACAATGACATTTTTATATTTCTATTATACATCTATTATTTTGGCATAATTATCACCTCATTTCACTTTCAAATTGTTTCACATTGGATGAATATTATACAATCCTTACATATAATGAAGTTATGGTTCCACTGGCCTCTGAAGAAAAAATTAAACTATTTTCTTAAGTAAATCCAGGCTATAATTTATACAGTGCCACTAATTGTGGGGAGTTAGCTATGCTCCCAGCAAAATATCAGGTCCTTTAGTCAGGAGTTGTCGCAAAGGGTAAGGAAATAATAGAATATAGAAATAAAAGAATACACAGAGATGAAAGTACAATTTTATAAAGAATAGATTTATGAAAGGGGGGGAACTCGAGAGACCCCATAGTATTCCCGCGAGCTGTGAGGCCAGGAGTGAAGTTTCACATCAGTATTTATGGGTACAGTGATCGGTTGCAGGGGTAACAGATTTACATAATAACAGGTAGTCCGTTTTAGGTTAAAAGTCTCCTAAAGGGCTTCTAGAGATCACTTGATTAACTCTATGTATGTGAGCAAGCAGTTACAAAATCTTTCTAAGACAAACTTCTAAGTTCTTAGATACAGCTATCCTTAGCAGAAAAGTTAAACAGAGACATAGTGGCTCCATATTTCTTTACTAGTTATTGTGGATGGAGACAGGCAGTCAGGAATCAAGCAGGAACTGTCCCTTGGGCAATTGCTTTTAGTCACCGGTGTCTGTCTGTCAGGAGGGCACTATTTGATCAGCTCTCATCCAGTGGCTCCATGCAAACCTGCTTTGTCATACAAAGCAGGCGAAAACCACAGGTTTGAGACTGCAGTGTCACCTTGAAAAGCAGCTGTCACTGACCTTTGAGATGCCCTCCTGAGGCGAGGCAGCTTTTGATATGCGAACTAACACATTCACATAAGCAAAACTCCTGAAATCATTTCTGTCTCTATATAGCAATATCTCTATGGAGCAATATTTCTATGGGGCAACATCTATATAGCAATATTAATCTATGGAGCAACATATATATGGGGAAACAACTAATAGTGTTCATTCTGCATTGAGAAATTTTGTTAACAGAAAATTTCTCTGTAGGCTTCATTGGTGCATCAATAAGTTATTCAACACAGCAATTTTCCCATATAAAAATTTCAATCAAAGTCTGTGTTCCATTTAGTGATCATATATCTGGGATTGTCAACACTATCGCTAAAAGTATATCATGATGCATAGCTGAACTACTTTCTAGAACTTTCTGTATCTTGGAGAAGGTTAAAAAATTTGAGTTGTGTGGTAAGAGTCAGGGATTCTCAAAAATAAATAAAAACTACTTAGTAATAATTTTTAAAAAGAGGAAGAAAAAACATTTTACTCTAACCAATGCTACCGATATATGTGGCATTTTATAAATTTACAGCAATTTCTCAAATGGAATGTTTTTATTTCACAAAGCACTGAAGCTCCATGTGAATCAAAGAATTTATCAGAGTGGAATAAAATGACAGATGAAGATTTCAAACAAGATTGCATAAATCACAATTGAACTAAAAATGGCAGCTGAGAAAATTTACCCATATAAATAAAAAGATGACATCCCAAATCCACTGATTATAGTCCAGTAAGGTCTTCTGTCTGTTTGTTCCCCAAAGAACTGATTTTGCTACACATAGTTTATTTTTTGCAACTTGTGTTAACCTTCAGAGGAGTTCTTTTGGTCTTTGTTAGTTGAACAGAAAAAATGTAATAACTTCCAATAATACATGGTATACTTTATTTACTTATCAATCAAGTCCATTGTCAATATTTTATTGGAATAGAAACACTCTGTTAAAGTAGTTGAGTTTCTTATAAAGCATCTGTTCAGGCCCAGAGCATTAATGAAAAACTTTTTGTGAGTGTTCAGGGAAAATAATGTCTAATCTGTACTATTAAAAGGTAGAAAAATGTTTTATCTTAAGAGAGTGGAAAAGCTATTACAGATAGCAAACTGTGCCAATTTTTTCATACAACCAGTCACAAAGTTAAATGGAAAAACACCTTTTCTTAGTTTTATAATGCAAAAGAAATGCTTTAACTTTATCCCTCTTCAATGAATAAACTAGTAGATTAATCATCAGGTCTATAATTCAGACCCCAATGAGAACATAAAATAACACTTACTAATTTAGTTCTGTTAAATTTTGTCTATATTTGTAGTAATGTATTTCTTAATATAGTATTATAACAAACAGATGTTTAACCTCTGTGCCTAAGCTAAATATGATACAGTATACCAAGAACAATGACTATCAGTATATAATAAAAATTTCAGGTTTCCTTAATTATTTAGGAAAGGATGAGAGAGTTAAGAACAACTAAATTGACATTATACTTAATGAAAAAATATAAATGTTAAGGATTTGTTTGAATTTTCTAACATTAGTGGCATCTTTAAAAACTTGAAAGATTCAGGAGGGTGGCAGGAGTAGTATATCACCTATCACCATATAAGTCTCCTGTTGGCTAGATGTGTCTTGGAAAATGATTGTGTAATATTGCAAACTCATATGGCAATGCCAATTACAGCTACTGACCTAGAACAGGAGTTGGCAAACTATAGCCTGCGGACTGTTTTAGTATGGTTCAAGAACCAACTGCTTTTTACATTTTTAATGTCCTATTAAGAGCAAACAAAAAAGACTATGCAGGAGCAACCATATGTGGCACACAAAGTCTAAAATATTTATGTCTAGTCCTCTACAGAGAAAGCTTGCTGATCTCAGCATTAAAAAATGCTTCTATTTCAATTGTTATCAACAACCACCTTAAACTGTTTTCATGTGGTAGTGACAGCAATGTACTTTCATTGTTGTACCTCCTCCTGTTCTTTGACATAATACAGGGACAGGAGATCTCTATTCATCATGATTTACCACAGAACATCATACTAATTCATTGTATTGATGACATGCTGAGGGAATGCTACATCAGTGAAGTTTCTAGAAGTTTGGTGGTTTGAGGCATGTCAAGATAACCCCTCTAAGCAATAAAAGAGTTCTGCCTTTTTGTTTTTGTCACAACAAGGAGTCCGTTCATCATCTGTGGCAAATGTATCTTGCTTTCACTCTGTAAACCTATATCTTGCTCTTGCTGTATAATCCTATCTTTCCTCAATAAACCACATTTTTGTGCTTAAAAAAAAAAAGAGGAGTTGTTTCAACTAAGAAGAGACATGGTACTTGTTGGGCCCCCTTTGATTTTGAAGGCAGCATCTGCCATATCAAGATGTGATGCTCTGGCTTGTTTACCAGGCTGCCCATTTTGAATAAGATCTTGAGTATAAACTACACTGTAGCAGATCCCAAGGTAAGATGCAAGGTGCTTTACTCTCAGGCTTTATGGCTAAATGACCACATGGTATTCAAAATGTCTGTGGCAGGTTGAGATGTTACATAAAGTCTTTGGAAAGCCACAATAGGAGAATCACATGCCCTCTTATGCTTTAAAAATGTTCTCTACTTGCAAAGCTATTGGGCCCTCTTAAAGACATAATGCTGCCCATGGATATCAAATGATTATGTGTTCCACATTGCCTATCATGATCTGAATATTACAAGATCCACCAAATTCTAGAATTAGATATGCACAGCAGCATTAAATTATATCTTGGAAAGGTAAACCTAAATTAAATTGATTTTAAATCAAATAAAGATAAGATGCAGGTTTTGGAAAGTTAAAAAAAAAAGAGGGAGAGAGACAGAGAAAGAGAGACTGAACCTGAGGAAGTCTGGAAAGCACTAAGAAGCTTTATGAGAAGGTGTCTCAGACTCCCATGGTACATGTTCCTGCTGCTTTACTCTCTCTTCCTCCACCAAGGTTTATAGCCACATAAGGATTCCCCTATGATCAGTTAACAAATAAAGAATAAACATGGACCTGGTTCCTAGATGGGTCTGTTGGTATGATGCTGCCATTTAGAAATGGGCTTACACAATTACAGCCACTCCCTGAGGTTACTTTGAATTGAGATCCTCCCAGTGGTTACACTATCCATTGGTATAATACATCTGTTAATCCACTTATGTAGAAGGAGAGAAATCCTGAAACACAAATCCATACTGATTCATGGGCTGTGCCTAACAATTGATAGCTCAGAAGGGGAAAAAACAACATGAGTAGATTTAAAACTAAGAGTTTAAAGGGAGAGCATAATGGATAGACTATCAGAATGAGCAAAGAATGTGAGGATATTTGTGTCTCAATATATGCCTACTCTGATTATGTGAAAACAAATGTTCGGGTTACCCCATAAGGTAATGATGCCCATCCACTGTGGAAAAGTCCTTCAATAACCAGGTAAAATTAATGAATCGTTCTCTGGATTCCAGGCCGTCACTTTTCCCAACCACTCTCCCGTTCTCCCAATGCACACAACAGACTCAACACCATGAATTTCTACCCCAAGACTGAGCTGCTGCCACTTCTGCTCAGTGCCCCATCGTGTCAATAGCAAAGGCCAGTGCTGTCTAACAAGCTGTACTTCCCTGATGAGAACAGGCTACCACTAAGTGGCAAACTGATAACTTTTCACTTTGGAGGAGGCAGCAATTTTCCCCTTAAGGAACAGATGCATATTCCAGATATGGATTTTCCTTCCCGGCCTATCACACTGTGGGCTTTCAGAATGACTTACTTATCACCATGATATGATACACGACATTGCTTCTGATCAATGAAACTCACATTGTAATGAAGAAAGTAGGGCAATAGACTCTCACAGAATTCCCAAGCAGCAGTGTGTATTCCATCGCCCGAATGCAGACAGCTTAATGGAACAGCAGAATGTCCTGCTGAAGACTCTGTTATGGTGCCAATGGGGAGATAACACACTGGGAGACTGGTGTTCTGTCCTTCAAATTTCACCATATGCCTCTAACCAGCAGCCCGTATTTTGTGTGATCTCCCCCAAAATTAGAATGCATACGTTCAGTGAAGTGGGAATGACCCCTGTCACTATTTCACTTAATAACTCACTTGAGAAATATCTACTTTCTATCCTTGCAACAATTGACTCAGTAGATTTGGGTTCTAATGCCCAAGAAAGAGTGGTTCCACTAGGTAATACTATCAGATTTTAATTAAGTTGAAAGTTGAGGTTATTTCTCATCCCTTTTAGCTTCCCAACGTTGCTGAAGCACGCTTGAAGTTCTGACTTGGGGGGATGAGGGTGGGGGAGGGGATGGGTGTATACCTACAAGAAGAGTGCGATGTGCACTGTCTGGGGAATGGACACACTTGAGGCTCAGTCTTGGGGCAATGGGAGGGACATGGGCAATATATCTAACCAGAACTTTTGTACCCCCATAGTAAGCTGAAATAAAAAAAAAAAAAGAAAGGTAATTGGTACCTGTATTGAACAGGATAGTTAGGTTACTCCAACCCAATTAAAGCAATAAGGAGTATATTTGGAACCAAAGGAATTCACAGGAATATTTCTTAATAGTCCTTTGCCCAAAGGACCACCAAGTAACCAGATTATGTGGACATAAACATTTGGATCACCTCATCAAATAATGATCCTCATCCAGCCAAGATTTTGAAAGACAATGAAGGGAAATTAGAATGGGTTGTATAAGAAGGAAAATATAATTATCAGCTCAGGCCTAATGACTATCCACAGAAGCCTGTATCAGCTATGCTTTAAGTTATTTTTCTCGTTCCACTACATGATATTAACACTGAAAATGGTTAATTGTTTAGGTTTTAGATGACAATATGATGAAATTGATATAATGTTTTGATTATACAATAACTGATGAGAGTTGTATGTCCACTGAGTTCAGATAAAACTTTTCATTTGGTTGGAAGACAAAAGCGGAAGTCAAAAGTTATCATAGGTGGACCAGGCAGGAATATTCTCTATTTGTCCCTACAAATCCACACACCATCCTGCTTTGTGTCTCAGGATGCCAATGTTCATGAGCTACATAAACTTCATTACCTTGTCCTCTGACTTCTGGTTGGTTTTCGCAAGAGAGAAATCAGAGGAGAGAGGGAATCATAAGGAATCAGAGGAGAGACAAGTCTGCATATTTATACTTTTGGCTTTATCCCTGATGGGCTGCCAATCATCACCACCATTAGCCATAAATCCCATTAGGTATTTCTTTCCTACAGCTACTAGTTTCCCCAGTGTCTAGTAACTACTAGCTCCCCTTGTACATGCAGGTCTAGTGGAGGCTTCCAACCAAATGTTTCTCAACTCAGTGTTCTCCTTAACTCTGCCCACATATTTATAATAAGTTATTTTATTAACATTTCCTCAATTCCCCCATCTGTGTGTGTCATCTATTTCCTTACAGAAACCCAACTGATTTTGTGATATATGTTACAAATGTATCTAATTGAGTATTTGCTTATTAATGTTTTTGCTGCCATTTGATACACTTGTGTTAAAATGTTTTTAATGTAGTTGCATCAAACGTCTTTTTCCTTAAGATTTCAACCTTTGTTTTAAAGCTTAGAAAAGCCATTTCATGTCAATGTTATTTAAATATTAATCTACATTTCATTTAGTACAGCTATGGTTTCATTTTTCAATAAATCTTTAATGAGATTGAAAAAATACATATGGGATAATATTATAAGATAGATATTTTTCTTCTTTTTTCTTTCAAATGAATTCAGTTACTTATCAAATAATTCAGCAATTCCCTTCCAATATGAAGTATTCCTTTATCATTTATCAAATTATGATGTTTCAAATGTATTCCTAGATTTTTCATAGGGTTATTAAAGAATAAAGTATCACAGTAACTTAAGAAATATTAAATAAATGAAGATTATTATCCAAGAATGCTTAACTCATTGAATGATTGAAGATGGGTTTCTAAAATGTTATATGAGCTATTTCCCCTTTTGAAGCAAATGAACATGTAAACGACTCACATCAAATTATTTTCTATTTATTTAACTTAGTAATTCTGTTTAACTATCACTGGTGTGAACCATGTGGGTTTTCATTTTACATACTAGATTTATGCATTCCTGGAATAATTGAACACTGTCTTATAACCTGAAAAATAAACATAGGTGGCACATATATGTTCATTGAAGGGTTGCAGACAGTACGCAGTCTACAGATTAGCTTGATTCAAAATGAGGCTTCAATTAGAATATAAATTAGGAAAAAAATTATAATGCAGAGTAGGAGATGAAATGGTGAATGGAATCTTTACTTGCAGTCTAAATGGCAGCTTTATCACACATCCATCAACAAGATCATAGTTTCTATAATAAGGGAAAGAAAGCAATACGTGAACTTCCCAACACAATTTCTCTATGTGAAGAAATACATGTGAAACAATAAAAACCTGGAAACCAATCTACACTGTGGCTGAATAAATTGTAAATGTTATTATGAACTAAAAATAAGTAAGGAGTAAAATGTGGGTTGAGTAATAAGAAAATTTGCCTAGGGCTACATGTCAGAGATAGTCTACATAACATAACTTCTTTGCTCCAATAAAAAATGGCTGACTTTTGGTTTTTGTGTGCTTTTTGGTTATAAAATATAGCATTAAAAGAAAAGTTATCATTTGTCACTTATTCGCATCTCATTTATTCACTAGAGAATAGATTTTTTAAAACACAAAATGTACTCTGACTTAAAAACCTTCATATTCTAAAAGATGGTTTCATAGAATTGTCTGTCATCATGATCCAGTATTGTGTTCTTTAAAAAGACATTAGCACAGTCCAAACTTATGCAGATGGAAATAGGATAGATATAAAATTTCATTTGTATACCATAAAGATGACTATGAAATATTATCAGTAAAATTAAAATCAGGCAAAATATTTATTTTAGAAAACTATCCACAAGTCTGTACATATTTGGAAAATAACAAATATGTTAGAATAAATGGATAATTCTTTTCTTGGGAAAATTTAATTCTTATAGTCTCAGAAAAAGTTGAAAACTTAAAGGAATAAAGTTGTCTTTAACTCTTGCAGATATATGGGGTCTGACCGGAAAGTATCCAGTCATTGTTAATATAAACGAGAACAGTCTGTGCAACATCCATGTAACCTGGCAGCCAAGATAAGTGGACTGTAATGCGCATGTGTGAACAACAACAACTTCACTGTACTAGTCAGTGGGGTGCAAGACACTGTTGAGTGAGCATGTGTACTGTGTGGCTGTTGCATTCAAAATGACTGAGCAAGAAGAACAATGAATCTGCATCAGATTTTGCATTAAGCTTGAACAATCCTCCACAGAAACTATTTAGATGATTGAGAAGGATTTTGGGGAAGATGCAATGAGTGCAACACAAATAAAAGTGTGGCACAAATACTACAAAGATGGTCAAGAATCTGTTGAAAGTGATTGATGTTCTGGAAGGCCTGTAACAAGCAGAATACCTGAGAATGTTGAACATGTACGGGTTAGGTTAAGAGACTCTGGGGGAACTGTGTGAGGTCCCAAGGTGCCTACTTTGAAGGGGACTGAGGAGTCATTGTCCTATATACAATGTTTCTGGCATCTTGTAGCTTCTTCAATAAGTGTCTCTATTTTTCATATTACATGGCTGGATACTTTCCAGACAGACCTCATATATTTGTCAGGCTTTCATAATACTCTATAACAAAAATCCTAATATCTCAGTGTCTTGCAATAAGCAGACATTCATTTAACAGTCATATGTCTGCTGGTTGGCTGCAGTTCAACTGATTTTGTCTGAGCTTGGATATGCCGAGTGATATTATTAGGTTTGGGTTCTGTTCAGTTCTACTTCATGTGCTGTCATTCTAGGATCCACCCTGAAGAGGCAATGGATACCTGGCATGCTCTTCCACTGTGATTCCACCCAAAGTCTCAGCTCAGAGCTAGGCCTCTGTCACTGCTGCCCACATCACACTGGCCACAGCCAATCACATGACCAAATTCTTTGTTCATGAGATGGAGAAGTATACTTCTTCCATGAAGAGGGGAAAGGCAGTGAATATTTGATGAACAGTAATCTAACATACTATGATATGGATGAGCTAGTTCAAATTCTCTACCAGAGGAAGATAAAATGATAGATCCTACTTCATTCACTGATATTCCTAGGTCTGAGGGGAAATAACTCTATTTGACACTCTTGTCTATTCAAAGACTTACACTTTGCATAAAACAGCATTGTATCATATAGTTATCTCTTCTATTAGCCAGTAGGTGAAATTTGTGATAGTAAAGTCAGTGCCAAACTAGTGCACAATGCTTTTTAATAAGGAGATTTTTTTGGCAAACTTTTTAATGTCTGAATGCAAGATGAATAGAAGTGTAAAGGCTATTATATCTTCTTTATCAATCTAAAATTATCAATTTCTCTTAAAAATAAATATGATACCTATATGATGGCATTTTTAAATCAAATTTACTTAATTGCATAATTGTTTTGGTTTATAAATATAGTATTTATATTTTTTATTTTTCATTGTAGAGATCAAACATTTGACCCTTCTGTGTGGTCCAAGTTCATTCACATATTTTCCTTGGCATTAGTACAATGTGGTCTTATATGATCAACGTAAAATGGTGATTCCAAATGAAGAATGACATGATGTTAAAGTTGTTTCCTAACTTCATTATTCACAATTTCTTCAAGTTATCTCTGCCAAAAAATCACTGAAATATTGTTTTCTATTTAGTAGAATGCCAACCCATCTTCTATACCATGCAATTTGATTTTGTTAATTGATATACATCTTATTAAATGGATTTTATTTTTAATTCTCCTTTCAATATTCAGCTAATATTATACTTTCTCTGTGAAGTTTTTTTCCAAGTATAATGACCTACACTAATTTCACCTATTTCTGACATCTTTTGGTTCTTGTAAATCCTATCTTTTATTGGTCTCTGATGCTTACGTGTTGTTCTTTCAAGTAGAAAGGCTTTGGTTATCTACTGCTACCTAACAAATCACTAACTTATTGGCAAAAACAGTAACAATTATTGTTCCTATCTTTCATCATTCTGGGATGACCGACCCTCAGCAAGGTAGTTGTCTTATGGGATCTTTCCCACAGTTGCCGTCTGACAGTACTGGAGTCATCTCAGAGGCCACCTCAGTCAAGCGTCTGGAGGCTGATGTTTGTTATGAGCTAGAATCTCAGAGGGAGCTCTAAAGCCAGGACACCTACATGTGGATTCTTCATATGAGTGACATATCCACACAGAATGGCACCCAGATTCTAAGGGTGAGCATCTCATGAAAGAAAGGCAAATGGAACCTATGCTACATTTGTCAACTAAACTCAGGAATCACATAGCTAGAACTCATTTTGAAATGACATTATAACCTCATCTCTTTGCCCCATACACCCAAATCTATTCCATGACCTACTCTAAAAAAAAAGGTTGGATAAATAAAAAAAATTATGATTAACAGATAAATGGAGCCAATGTTTTTATTCCTGTAATTATAGTGGCCTAAGGTTTATGTTACTATTCTGATGTTTGTAATTTCCCATAGGTAACATTTTAAAATTAATAAGAGGTATTATAAAATTATATTTAAATGGGCACTATACTTAGCTATAATAACTAAAACAGAGAAGTTGAAAGAAGCAGAGTTGAATCTCATCATGAAGCATATATCAGAAACATGATTAACAAGGTTGTATAGAATGTGTCAGGATATAGCAGAAAGTTGTACTCTGAACTATACCTGGGGATAAGATTAATATTTAGAATAATCAAATTCACTGGAAAAAACTAAGAATTTTTGTTTTACTGCAGTTCAAGTTAACTGATTTTCAAATATTAAGTAGACATTTTAATTTAGACTACTTGTTAATTTAATATGCTTTCCATCATGTTCAAGATCCTCACATACAGTTTCATAAGTTGTTCACAGCTCTAGAGTCCCTGGTTGAGAGGGAGAAGGAGGACTGCAGTTCAGACTGTGTTCTATTAGTCAAGTCATGTACTTCGGCAACAGGCTGCCCAGAGTATGTGATATGCTCTGTTAAAATTGTATAAAAATGGTGCCATATGGGTTAGTAGACTTCTTGGCTATGAGGCGTGATGTTACAGAAATTTCCTTCAAAGGAAAGGACAGTAGCATGGTGTAATAGAAAGCCCACTACAGCCTTAGCATAAAAAAACAGATGTAGTTTGGCTCCTGGCCACTTACTTTGACTTTGAAAAAGTGATGCAAACTCTCTGAACCTCAGTTTCTTCACATATGAAATGAAATTATCAATTTCTATCTTTCAGAGTTAATTGGAGGAATAGAGCAAATACATCAGAAACATGAAACTGTGCCTAACCTAGGAGAAACTGCTTAAATATCATCCCTCATAAATTCTGAGAAGTGCTGTCATAGAGTAAACTTGATTCTGTGCTTGATTTTTGATGGATGCAGGGAATTCTATTTTAGGTATATAATTATATAACTCACTGGTTAAAGTCACAGTAGGAATAGTAAAGAAAGCAGTGTGTTATAATTTCATTCATGAAAAACACTTCTAAATAAAATATTCTTCAGTGTATGTGTAAGAATCAGCTTAAAATTTCAAGAATTACTTGAATTTTCAAAAATCAGTTATCGCAATACAGCTTTCTGGCACAGAAGGCATCATTTTCATAAGGTCACATCCTAGGATTACCTCCTTTAGGCAGGAACCATCACCCAGTGACAAGACTCAGACCCTTAACTCAATTCCAACCCTTGAAAAGCCACACACTGTTGTAAATGAATCAGATTCATCAGAACAGTAAGATTCACAAATATAAAGATGAAGTTAAAATAAACAGTAGCATAAGAAGATATACGTTTCTACCACATTCAAGTTGAAGAAAAATGTATATTCAGAACATAAATCTGGCTGCATTGTCTCCTTCAGTGGTTTGTCTCTAATTATCCCTGTTGGCTTCAAATACTAAATAATTAATTAAAACTATTCTAGGGCAGGGAATGACATGGCTATCTTTTTGTTAATAAACAAGGTGATTTAAAATACTCCTCAGGCAAATTGCAAGTATGTTTTATAGATTACGGTAATTTTAATAGCTGCACAATGTAACGACAACAAACTAAAGTCCTTAGCAAGGCTTATAAAGCTCTGCTTCTTCTCTCCTAGCTCATCCTGTGTGACCATTCCTATTGATAATTATGCTCTAGCCAAGCCAATTTTTTTTTGGTCCTCAAAAAATGTAGCCTTAAGACCTTTGTACAAGCTATTCTCTGATTCATTAGTGTTCCTCCTAACTGTTGCATATATCATGGCTCAACTTAAATCTCCATTCCTGCAGAAGCCTTCCCTGACCATCCACAGAATTAACTATTATGGCTACTGTGTGCTTTTGTCATAATTTTCATTGCAAATGGAAATCTATTTATTTATTTTTCTGTTTATTTGTATTTGCCCATAATTCTTCCCACCAGAATACAAGGCTTTGTCATGAAGAATGACTATAGATATGGGCTTATTATAAAGGAGAGTTGTTCAAGATATATTTTAAACTGAAAATCTATAATACGACCATTGTGTTTCATAATTCTACAGCAAGGCAGGAAGGTGACAAATGATTAAGGAAACATATCTGAACATTAGGATTACAGGGGATATTTTATTCTTTATTGATGTTTACTTGCTTATATTTCCTAGCATTTTCTATGAGTATTTGAAAAGAGAGAAAAATTGATTTTAGCCATGTGTACATTTGTACATATCATTTTTTGCTACCATTTTTTTCTGTGCAATTTAATATTTTTACACTTGTGTCTTCTCTTGCCAGGCACTTTACACCAAGTATGCTGAGGCACAATGTTTACCTTCAAGGATCTCATAGTCATATTGGAGATAAAGCAATATAAAGGAATAATTACATACATTTTGATGTGTGCAAAAAATACAAGAAATGAGATGCAGAGGAAGCAGAGAGAAGGGAGTCTCCCCTGGAGAAGAGTATTCAGTTTCTCAGATAACTTCTCCCTTCCTCTGCTTCTTTTCCTACAGTGGTGACTAGGTATAAAAGGAAAGGCTGTAACTTGTGCGACTTTGGCAGGGAGAAAAGGAGGTCTTCTGATCACTGCATGGGGTACTTCATGCACCTCTGAGACTTTATGTGCTAGCATTTCCAGTAAATGTCTGCAGTTGGTATAACTCAGACTTTTCCTTTAGCTTAACAATACCCAAGATTTGCCACCAAAGGACTTCAACTGCATCTCTCTCATTTGGTACCACAGATTCCTCTGCGTTCCCAACACGACTCCCACAGACATTGCTGGCATAGATATTTCTGTTGCCTTCAAACCAGAGTCACCGTGCCCTTTAATGGGTCCCCTCTAGCAAGATCCCTGTTAAAGTACCAACTACTCCTGGATCACTGCCACATCAAAACTAAGGGTACCAAGAACATGGGAGTCTCTCACCCCCTTCTGCAAAAACATGCAGCACTGGCACATTTGATTAATTCAGCAGGATCTCTGATTGGCCAAGGGAAGCCTTTCAGGGGGCCATTTCCCAGACTCCCAAATGAGAAAGCAAGAAAACCCTCATTTATCTGCTGTGCCTTTCTCTCTCTAGGCTTAATAACCAGTATTATGTGCTTCAAAATGTGAATATTCTTTTTAAAATTCTAAAGAAACTATGGATTACAATGGTGAGTGTTACAAAGACATTAATAAAAAATAATTTTGTTGTTATACAAACTTCCTTACTTCAAATATTGAGTTATTTCTTGTCCATTTCTGTGAGATAAGAAAGAGAAGGTAAGATAATAGAGCAAAAACTCACCATAGTACAGTAAATAGGGTCCAAAATATGAAGATGCAGAATTGCATTATTGAGAAATTATTGAAATGACCATGGCAAATCTGTGCAGTTAGCTGACCTGATATTCTAAAGGTCCTTCTTTATCATCCTAATCCATCTTTGTTCTGGCTGAAATTTAGCATGAACTGGTAGTTGTAGTTCATTTTGAAAATAAATATTGATGAGAATAATTTATGGGTCCCATGGCTAGCTGGAATTTTCAGAATAGGGACAATAATCCTCAGAATCTCTAGCCAGTTAGCACTCAATTGGGGTTACCAGATAAAATACAGGTTGTCCAGTTAAAGTGAATTTCTTTAATATTTTAATTTATTTTTATTTTTAATTGACAAATAAAAATTGTACATGTTTGTAACCTTGGAATCCAGCCTTCAACTCTGACAGGGAAGTGGCTCATGCTTCCCATATGATACAACTTAAAAATCTCAACAGACATAGGTTAGAAGTCTTGATGTTTAAGATACTAGATCCTTAAGCACTATCCAAGATTGCAGTGAGGAATATGGAGCCCACATCTCTCTTAGTGAGCTTCTCCAATAAGAAATTATATTCATCCCCCCAAAATTTGAATTTCAGAAGAATGTTGAATAATTTTTGTATGATAAGTATGCTCAAATATTGTATGGACATAATTATGCTAAGTAATTACATGTTATTTATCTGAAATTCAAACTTAGGGTATACTATGTTTTTAAGTGCTACATCTAAAAAACTACATGCAGTTCATTAGCCCTATCAAGGAAATTGAACCTGGAGAACCCTGGAGATCCCTCTTTGATAAGACAGAGTTGCCTCACTTAATCTCTTTCTCATATTTAATCCTCCTAAAAAAAAAATTGAGAACGTTAGCCTGCGTCCAACCCCCATTATTAGGATCTGGCAGGGAATGGAGCTAATGACAATATACCTCAATCTGTGTTATGAAAGTTATAGCAGAGTTTTACAGCATGAAAAAGCTAGTGATCTAAGAAGCAGAAAGAGCAGAGTACTGCTAAAAGAAAGATTTCATTTAAAATTAAAGCTAATCAGAGCAAGGTGGCCAGATAGAAACCTCCAGCAATCATCCCTCGGCACAAAAATCCAATTCAATAACTATCCATGAAACCAAGCACCTTCAGAAGAACCAAACATCAGGTGAGTGATTGTACTACCTGGTTTTAAAATTACATCAAGGAGAGAGGCACTGAAGAAGGCAGAAAAGACAGTCTTGCATTGCCTTTGCCATCCCTCCCCCATCCCCCAGCAGTGCCATGCTAGCAGGCCAAGTGAAGAGAGAATCTGTGTGCTCAGGGGAGGGAGAAGAAAGTGATTGTGGGACTTTGCATTGAATCACAGGACCTCCTGGCACAGAGGAACACAGCACAGGGCAGAATTTTGCAGGTGCCCACGGAGGGAGCATTTTGACCAGCTTAGCCAGAGGGACATCCTCTATCACAAAGCCCAAGCTACCACTAGTTCCACTGCCAGCAGGAAAAGAGCAGCCCAGGGCCTGAACGAAATTCATAAGTCAATTGGGTCACAAAGGCTGTGGTCCTTGGGCAATTCCTGTGCTGCTTGGAACTGGTGGATCTGGGGTGCACATGGCCAAGTGAGACACCAGCAGCTGTGGCCAAGCCAGTGCCTGTGTCACCCCTCCCCCAACTACAGGCAGGGCCGCTCAGGCAGAGTCTTCTTCCACTTGAGAAAAGGAAAATGAAGAGCTCAGAGGACTTTGTTTTGCAAATTAGGTATCAGCTGAGCCACAGTAAAATAAAATAGCAAGCACACTCCTGAGACCACTGAATCCAGGCCTTAATTCCTGGACAGCATTTCTAAATCCACCCTGGGGCAAAAGGATACATGCTGCCTTGAAAGGGAAGACCCCTGGTAGAATTCACCAGAGAGCCCTTGGGCTCTGAATACACATCAGAGGTAGCCAGGCAATACTCACCACTGGCTTTGGGTAAGACAAGGCTAGCTTCAGGTGTGGCCTACCCTGGTGGCCACAAGGAAGTATCCACATCACTCCACACCCAACTCCAGCAGTCCAGCACAGAGAGTGAGGGAAGAGAGTGAGAGGCTTTGCTTGGTACTCCAGGGAATTCTCTTGTATCTTACCCAAGCTCACCAAGGCAGTACCCACCAGTAGTCTGCAAGAGTCACAGAATTATTGGGCTTGGGCACCCCCAGTGCTGATACAGCTTCAGTGACCAGAGACTTTGATCACAACATTCAATTCCATTTAAATATCTGTAAAGCCTTCTCAAGAAGGACAGGCTCAAACAGCCCATACTATGAAGATTAAAATATATACCTAACTCTTCAATGTCCAGACATCAACAAATATCTACAAGCATCAAGAACATTGAGGAAGACATGAACTCACCAAATGAACTAAATAAGGTATCAGTGATCAATCCTGGAGTGAAGGAGATAGATGACCTTTCAGAAAAAGAATTCAAAATAGCTGTCCTGAAGAAGCCCAGAAGCCTGTGAACTTCAAGACAACACAGAGAAGGAATTCAAAAGCCTATCACAGAAATTTAACAGAGATTGAAATAATTAAAAAAAAAATCAAGCAGAAATTCCAGAGCTAAGAATTCAATTGAACTGAGAAATATATCAGAATCTCTCAACAGCAAAACTGACCAAGCAGAAGAGAGAATCAGTGAGCTTGAAGAAAGGCTATTTGAAAATGCACAGTCAGAAGAAAAAAAAAGAATAAATAAGAATGAAGCATGCCTACACAGTCTAGAAAATAGTCTCATAGTTATTGGCCTTAAAGAGGAGGTAGAGAGAATGATTGTTATAAAAAGCTAATTTAAAGAAATAATAACAGAGAACTTTTCAAATCTAGAGAAAGATATCAATATTCAGGTACAAGAAGCTCGTAGAACACCAAGCAGATTTAATCCACACAAGACTATCTCAAGGCATTTAATAATCAAGTTCCCAAAGGTCACAGATAAAGAAAAGGTCTTTATAGCTGAGTAGTACTCCATGGTATACATATACCACATTTTATTAATCCACTCATGTATTGATGGGCACTTGGGTTGTTTCTACATCTTTGCAATTGTGAATTGTGCTGCTATAAACATTTGAGCGCAGATGTCTTTTTTATAGAATGTCTTTTGTTCTTTTGGGTAGATGCCCAGTAATGGGATTGCTGGATCAAATGTGCACCATCTGAGGGATGGACACGCTTGAAGCTCTGACTCTCTGACTCGGTGCGGAGGAGCAAGGGCAATATTTGTAACCTAAACTTTTATACCCCCATAATATGCTGAAATAAAAAAAAAAGAAAAAAAAGAAATTCATCTAATAAATACAAAAAAAAAAAAAAGAAAAAAGAAAAGGTCCTAAGAGAAGCAAGAAATAAAAGAAAAGAATAACATATAAAGGAGCTTCAATATGTCTGGCAGCAGACTTCTCACTATAAACCTTATAGGTAGGAGAGAGTGGCATGACATATTCAAAGTGCTGAAGGAAAAATAAAAACCCTAGAATTTTATATCCTGCAAAAATGTCCTTCAAACATGAAGAAGAACTAAAGACTTTCCCAGACAAACAAAAGTTGAGGGATTTCATAAATACCAGATCTGTACTACAAGAAATTGTAAAGTAGTTATTCAATCTGGAAAACAAAAAGACATTAATGAAAAATAAATCTGAAGGCATAAAACTCACTGGTAACATTAAGGACAGAAACACAGAATACTCTGTTGCTGTAATTGCAATGTATAAAACACTTATATCTTGAGTAGAAAGACAATCCTATCAAAAATAACTTTTTGAGAGACAGAGGTATAAAAAGATCTGGATGGAAAAAAAGAGTTAAAAAGTAAGGGGGTAGGCAGTGGCGTTAAAGGGTAAAATTTCTGTTAGAGTTCTCTTTGTTTATTTAGTTGTTTACAAGCAGAGTTGTCATATCTTTAAAATAATTGGTTACAAAATGTTTTGCAGCCTCATGGTAACCTCAAATCAAAAAATCTATAACAGATACAAAAAAAAAAGAAATTAAAACACACTATCAGAGAAAATCACTTTTAACAGAGGAAGACAGAATAGAAGTAAGAAGAAAGACAGGACCACATAACAACCAGAAATCAAATATCAACATGGCAGTAGTAAATCCTTACCTATCAATAATAACATTGAATGTGAACTGACTAAATTTTCCAATCAAAAGACAAAGAGTGGCTGAATGGATAAAAAAACAAGAGCCAACTATATGTTGTCTACAAGAAACATGCTTCACCTATAAAGACACACATACACTGAAAATAAAGGAATGGAAAAAGGTACTCCATGCAAATGGAAACCATCCAAGAGTAGGAGTAACTATACTTCTATCAGATAAAATAGATTTCAAGAAAAAAATATAAAAAGAGCCAAAGAAGATCATTATATAAGGAAAAAGGGGTCAATTCAGCAAGAGGATATAACGATTTGAAATATATATGCACCCAAAAATGGAGCACCCAGATATAGAAAGCAAATATTATCAGAGGTAAAGAGAGAGATAGACCCCAATACAATAATTGTTGGAACCCTCAACACTCCATTTTCATCACTGGACAGATGATTCAGACAGAAAATCAACAATGAAACATTGAACTTAATCTATCCTATTTACCAAATGGACCTAATAGATATTTACAGAACTGCAGAATTCATGTTCTTCTCCTCAGTTCATGGATCATTTTCAAGAATAGACCGTATGTTAGGCCACAAAACAAGTCTCAAAAATTAAAAACATTGAAATCATACCAAGTATTTTCTCTGACCACAATGGAATAAAACTAGAAATCAGTAACAAGAAGAACATTGAAAAAGAGACAAACACATGGAAATTAGAAATATTCTCCTGAATAACCAGTGGGTCAATGAAGATATTAAGAAGGAAATTTTAAAATTTCTTGAAACAAATGAAAATGAAAACATAACATATTAAAATCTATGGAATACAGAGAAAACAGTAATAAGAGGAAAATGTATAGCAATAAGTGCCTACACATCAAGAAAGTAGAAAATCTTCAAATAAACAACAAAACAATGCATCTCAAAGAACTAGATGAACAAGAGCAAACCAAACCCAAATTAGTAAAAGAAATAATAAATATCAGAGCAGAAATAAATGAAGTTAATATAAAAACAATACAAAAAAATCAATGAAACAAAACTTATTTTTTTTGAAAAGGTAAACAAAATAGACAAACCTTTAGCCAGACTATGAAAAAAAGACAGAAGACCCAAATAAATAAAGAGATGAAAAAGAAAACATTATAACCAACTTTGCAGAAATCCAAACAATCATTAGAGACTATTATGAACAACTATATGCCAATAAATTGAAAAACCTAAAAGAAATGGATAAATCTCTAGACACATACAACCCACCGAGATTGAATCAGCAAGAAAGCCAAAACCTGAATAAACCAATAACAAGTAATGAGATAGAAGCAGTAACAAAATGTCTCCTATAAAAGAAAAGTTCAGGACCTGATGGCTTTACTGCTGAATTCTACTAAGCACTCAAAGAATAAATGCCAATCCTACATAAACTATTCTAAAAAATTGAGGCAGAAGGAATACTCCCAAACTCATTCTACAAGGCCTATATCTCCTTGACACCAAAACCAGACAAAGACACCACAAAAAAAGAAAACTATAGGCAAGTATCTCTGATGAACATAGATACAAAAATTCTCAACACAGTATTAGTAAACCTAATTCAACAACACATTCAAGAGATTATTCATCATGATCAAGTGGGATTCATCCAGGGATGCAAAGATGGCTCAACATATGCAAATCAATCAATGTAATCAACACATCGAAGGCCAAAAGCCATATGATCATTTAAATAGATGCTGAAAAAGCATTTAATAAAATTCAACATTCCTTCTTGATAAAAACTCTCAAAAAATGAGGTACAGAAGGAACGTACTTTAACATGATAAAGGCCATATATGACAGACTCACAGTTAGAATCATACTGAATGGGGGAAAACTGAAAGTCTTTCCTCTAAGATCTGGAACAAGACAAGTCTGTTCACTTTTACCACTGTTATTAAAGCTAATTATGCTTTATTTCTTTCTATTCTGATTATAGTTCTTAATATGTTTTATTTGAAAAGAAATGGGCAAATTTCCTTCAAGTCACACAGTAGCTAAATATCAAAATATTATCTAATCTCCTAAAATGTATTCTTAACTTCAGGACATGTGGTAACCACAAGCTTACAAATTATATCTATTGTAGAAAATTAAATTTGCTAATGTAAATATGAAGTGAGCTCACTATCCTTTCAGTAATCAACCAACTGCTTTGTAAATGAACTACCAGCACCACCCCCATCCCATACACACATTGTGGCTCCTTTTGTTATTCAGAAAGCATTTAAATGTTGGATCTTTCTCCTTGAAGATCTACTCATAATAAATCTTAACCAATTCTTATCCACAGTACATGAAACTCCATTCTTCCACAGATGTAAGACCTAAAATGGGAAGAAACATTAAGATATTTCCCAAAGATAAGCAAAGGATACCTATTTCATCTCCTGCTTCTCTCTCCTATCTTCTCATAATTTTTAGGAACAGAAATTGGCTTTCCCTTTTAGTTCTTTTAAGTCATGGCTTCCTTCTACAAGAGATATGGTATGATGTTTTAGGTAAAATGGATATTGTGTTTACATTGTGTCTCAAACTATGAAATTAGCCTTTACTTGATCCTAGATATCTTAAGAAGGAGAGGGAAGAGAGAAAAGAACTTGGAATATCTACCCAAGGACAATATAATATACCTCCCTCCCTTCCTCTCTCTCTCTCTCTCTCTCACTGTCTATGTTTCCCTATGTCTATCTCTATGTCTGATATTACTATATTTTTTATATATTTCTTCTTTGATAAACTGACTTCTTTCTTTTATAAATCCTCCTTTTTTCCAAAAGTAATGGATGTCTCAGGCAGAAAAGTGTCAATGTTAGAAGTCCACAAAGACAAATAAGAACATCACACTAATAATTTTAAATTGCCACCCCTATTATACCATCAAGGAAGAGAGGAATATGCCTATTTTTAAAAGTTTAAGGAGACAACATATTTCCTATTTGGTAGTAGTATATTCATGGACTGTAAGCTTAGCACCCCACCCCGGGCACTCTGCAGACTTAGAAAGTTGCATTTGCAAGCTACCTTTCAGGACTTAACCACTTTGTAAGTAGAGGGATTTCTGTATTGAATAAGGTAAACGATCTTTAAAGCAAACTTGCCATATTTTATTTATTCCTATTAAGGCTACCTTTAGCACCTGTACTCTTAATCTGATGAATAATCTACACAAAAGAAAGTTAAACACTCAGAAAGGAAAAAGGTAGAAATAAAAGTTTAATAGAGTTTCACTGAATAGCTATATCAATTCTGAAACTTTCTTCAATATATTCAAATGAGAATCCCATTAACAAGCAAAGAATTCTGGGAAGATAAGTGGATCTTAAAACAATTTCAAGAAACAATATACAATTAAACTGCCATATGTGTTTCCTTTGTATGAGTGATACAAAACACATAATGAAGTAAGAACTGCAAACATTTAACAGATTTTTTATTTTTATCATGAAAATCTTCCAGACATTCTAAGAGATGTTAAAATTAGTTTGAAAAAATATCTACTTCTCTTAAAAGTTTTAGCTGTAGACTTTGAAAAAATATACCTTCATATATGCTAGACATTAAGGAACATACCATCATTTATGATGAATTACTATAACATCTGTTGTCTCTTTTTAGGCTCAAGTAAAAACAAGAGTGACAGATTTTAATTGGTGGATCAGGTGAGTGGATTTAACCCAGGTGTTTAAATTTGTTCCTAGATGATTTTTGAATACAAGTAAAAGTGCACTTTTGTAAATACAGGGAGTCTTGCTTTGTCTCCATCCACTTCACAAATGTCCCATGGCACTCATTTATTCAACAAATATATATTGAGTACTTAATATGAGCCAGAAATCTTTACAGAGATGAGGAATGAAGAAGTGAACAAATAGCAAAAATTCCTTGCTATCATGGAGTTCACAATCCACTGGGCAGGAGAGTACAGAGAAAATGAATTTGGCCTTCTCAAGCAATTCACCCATTCATATATCCCTTTCATGATGAATTTTTTTTCTATACTGGATCTGTCCCAACATGCTTCAGAATCTACGGTTTTGAAATATATATACTCCCTTTATTTCATATTCTCCTCAAAAGACTTTCCCATTTTCTATTTCTCTTTGATAAACAAACATCTTCAAAGAGTTGTCTACACACAATGACTCAAGTTTTTCTTTTATTCACACTATATCATATTCTAATCCAATTTTATCAGTTCCCTAGATAGAATGCACTCATCAATTTTTCCGAGTACCCGAAAACTATTAAATCCTGCAAGTACTTCTCTTCTCAACTGCATTTGACACTATCAGGCACTCTTTCTTTTTTGTTAAATTGAGGCATAACTTACATAAAGTCAAATATAAGGTGCAGTTCAATGAGTTTTGACAAATGTATATACCTATATAACTCAAAAACCAAGACAAAAAACTATGTCTATATCCCTCAAAAAGTTATCCTGTATTTTTTTTCCAGTTATTCACACCACCACCAGAAGCAACCTCTGTACTGATTTGTATCCTTATAAATCTGTTTTGCCTGACCTTGAAATTTATATAAATGAAATGAAATGAAATCATATAATAGATAAACTACTGTGCCTGGCTTCTTTCACTGAATGTTTTTTATTCATCTGTGTTGTTTTGTCTGTACATCATTCTTTTTAATTACTACGTGTATTCATTTTCTATTGCCACATAACAAATTAGCAAAAATAATTTGAAATAATTACCATTATTTCAGTTTCCACAGGTCAAGTTTCTGGGCACAATTGAGCTGGATCCTCTGCACAGGATTTCCAAAGGCTGTGATGTAGGTGTCAGCTGAGCTTTCTGTGGCTAGGGTCCATTTCCAAGCTCAAGTAATTGTCGTTTGAGTTCAGTTCCTTGTGGTTGTAGGACTGAGGTCCCTGCTTTCTTGTTCACTATTCACTAGGTGCTGCTATGGCTCTTAGAGGCCCTCACAAAATGGGTGCTTCCTCAAATCCAGCAGGAGAATTCTCTCTCTTCAGGAAGAGCCCAGTCTTACTTTAAAAGCTTTCGCTTGATTAAATCATGGTCTCCGAGGGGAATCTCACTTTAATTAACTCAAAATCAGCTGATTTGAAATCTTAATCACATCACCTCACCTGGGCCCAATAATGAAATTTAATCACAGCCCTATCTTATTACCAGGTCCTGTCCACACTCATGGAGAGGGAACTATATAGGGCATGTATACCAGTGAGCAGAAATCTTGGAGGTCATCTTAGAATTCTGCCTACTACATTAAATATTCCATTGTATATCACAATTTTTTATCATTTGTCCTGTTAATGGACATTTCAGTTTCAATGTTTTGGCTATTATGAATAAACATGCTATGAACATTTCAGTAGAAGTTTTAAGTGAATATATGTTTTTATTTTTCTTGGGTAAACATTTAGTAGTAGAATTGCTGTATGCTAAAATAGGCATATAGCTAACTTTACAAGAAACTTCTTAGTCGTTCTGCCAAGTGCTAGAATTTTATACTTTCTCCAGGCATATATGAAGGTCTTATTGTTCTACATTTTTGCCAAGATTCAGTATTGTCAACCATAAATTTTTGTCATTTCCCTAATAATTAATGATGTTGAAGTATCTTTCAAGTCTTTGGTCAATATTTTAGATTTCCTTTTTATTATTGAGTTTTAGTTCTTTTGATACTCTGAAAGTCCCTTGTCAAATATATTAATTATGAATGGTTTCTCCCAGTCTTTGCTCTGCGTATTCAATTCCATAATGATGTCTTTTGAAGAGCAGGTGCTTTTAATTTTGAATACCTCAATTTAGGAGTTTCTTTTCCTTTTAAGTATAGTGGTCTTTGTGTTCTGTCTAAAGAATATTTGCTTAAGCCAAAGTTGTAAAGATACACTCCTATTTTCTTCTGTATTATTTAGAGCTTTAGCTTTTTTCTTTGGTTTATTTTCCAGCTTGGATTAATTTTAAAATGGTAAGAGGTAGGGATCAAGATTTCTTGTATTTATCTTTTCAATATGGTAATCTAGATGTTCTAGCATTATTTGTTGAAAATACTCCTATGTATTTAATCTTTAAATTCATATGTATAAAGACAGATATTCTGAAGGAATTATCTCCAAACTGTCTTTTACTACACTTTTTCCCTATATGATTTGCTTATTACCATAACTTTCAATGAGATGTATATACTAATGATACCTAATTTGTATCTTACTTGAATCCTCTCTCCTAGGTCTGGAGATAAATTGATTAAACTGTCTATTTGGCATTGCCTAGTAAATGTTTCAAAGACATCTTAAATTTAACATTTATAAAGACAATGTATTTATTTCCCCAATTACATAACTTTTCCCTCCATATAAATTTTCCCTAACCCAATAAATATTATCTCTATGCTCCCAGAAACCTAGGAGTTATTCTTAATTGGTTTCTTTCCTTTATCCTTCTCAGCCAGTATCAGTAAACCTTGAAAATTCTTTCTCCAAAATTATCTCAACTTTACTTCTTAAAGAACTGCCTTGCTACCACTTCAATCTCTGCTGACAATTATCTCTCACCTGGACTACTGCAGCAACCTGTTAACTGTGCTCTCTCTTTCACTTTTGCCCCTCTCCATCTCATTCCTCTTAAATCAGCAAAAGTGAAAATCTTAACATATACTCTGAATTATGTAACTTCCCTGCCTAAAACTCTGTAACTTTTACTCAATGCACTATAAATATGTATTGAGCATCTATTGTGTGTTAGGCATTGTTCAAAGTACCTGGGACAAAATGGTAATTACAAAAACACATCATTCCTAACTTCATCAAATTTA
Organism: Varecia variegata; assembly: GCA_028533085.1. Classification (NCBI taxonomy): domain Eukaryota; kingdom Metazoa; phylum Chordata; class Mammalia; order Primates; family Lemuridae; genus Varecia; species Varecia variegata. The sequence continues at coordinate 39,527,834 of CM052437.1, forward strand.
AACTCATCCAATAATCACTCTCTCTCTCTCTCTCTCTCACACACACACACACACACACACACATCCATGCACACACACATAATTATAAAATGTTAACTTTATCAAATTTTCAGAGAGTAATGAACCCAGGGCTATGCATGTTGCAAAAGTGGAATTTGATATCATCAGGAAACAAAACAAGGATCCTTGGGATACTTCATTCTGTAGCTGAAATCTGAGTTATTAGCACAAATTATTGTTATTATTTTTTAATATATATGTATTTTTTATTTTAGAATATTACGGGGGTACAAATGTTTAGGTTACGTATATTGCCTTTGCCCTGCCCGAGTCAGAACTTCAAGCATGTCCATCCCCCAGACGATGTGCACCATAATCATTAGATGTGAGTATACCCATTGCCTTCTACCTCCTCCCACCTGCCGGACACCTAATGAATGTTACTACCATATGTGCACCTAAGTGTTGACCAGTTAATACCAATTTGTTGGTGAGTACATGTGGTGCTTGTTTTCCCATTGTTGTGATACTTCACTTAGTAGAATGGGCTCCAGCTCCATCCAGGATGGTATAAGAGGTGCTAGATCACAAAAAACTATACAGAAGATTAATAAAACAAAATGTTGGTTCTTTGAAAAGATAAACAAAATTGACATGCTTCTTGATAGATTAACAAGAAGCAGAAAAGAAAGGACTCTAATAAGCTCAATCACGAATGAAAAAGGAGAAAGTCCAACTGATACCATGGAAATACAAAATATCATCTATGAATACTATAAAACCTCTGTGCACATAAACTAGAAAATGTGGAGGAAATGGACAAATTCTTAGAAACACACAGCCTCCCTAGGCTCAATCAGGAAGAAATAGAATTCCTGAACAGACCAATATCATGTACCAAAATTGAAACAGCAATAAAAAAAATCTTCCTAAAAAAAAAATGTCTAGGACCAGATGGTTTCACACTCAAATTTTACCAGACCTACAAAGAAGAACTGGTGCCTATCCTGCAGAAATTATTCCACAACATCAAGAAGGAAGAAATCCTCCGCACCACAAATTATTTTTAAAAAGGACCCAAACGGAAAGCTCTATGTGTATAAATATGCAGATTTGAGGCATAAGTAGGCATATCAAGGACAAGGAGATGGAAGGACAAATGGCCAGGACAGAAAGCTAAATAGAATTAGATGAGCCAAAATTACAGGCATTTTTAAGTAGTATTTTTCTCTTTCCTAAAATAACAGAGAACAATATGAGAAAAATCGCTATGGCCACAGTGTGGAGAATATATTGGGAAGTGAACAGAGTAAATGTGGACAGAGCAGCCGAAGATTTTAGCAATTGTCTTGATAATGTGAGGTGATAGCTCTTTCTTGCTTTAAGACCTTTACACATTCTGCCTCAGTGGTCACCTCCATTGCTCCTACTCATTTGTCAGATCTCCAATTAAATAATTTCTCTTAAATAGACACATTCTCTGACCACTAAGAAAATAAAATGTTTCTCATTCATACCCATTATTTTCTATCATTGCCCTGTTTGTTTCCTTTTTAGTACTTTCACATTTTGTAATTGTCACTTCTTGTTTATTTGTTGATTTCTATCTCCATCCCTAGAATGTATGTACCAAGAGAGCAGGAACCATGCCTGGCTTTTTTTTTTTTTAACCAGCTTATAAATCATCTACACCTGCCACAGTGGCTGCTTCATAGTCGTACTCAAACAATGTTAATAGAATAAAGTAATTGTCTTCAACATGACATTAGCTTTCCTCTTTTCAGTGTATGGTGCCACTTCAGCTCACACATGGTCAATTAAATCTTTCAACTGTTTAGCATGTACATGTCATGTACTGGGCAAGGCCATAGAGGTAGAACAATGACCTCCAAGATTGTGGTGCTATGTATCAAAAGGGTGTAGAGCAAGCATTCTGGGACAGTCTATTTAGATTTCAACTTAAATTATGCTACTTCCCAGTAGTGTGATGTTGGGGAATTTACTTAGCCTCTCTAGACTTCAGCTTCTTCAACAAATAGTGATAGTAAGAGTTCCTCATAGTGCTGTGTAAGAATTAAAGGAAAGAGTGCTTTTTAGCTATTATTCATACCACTGGGCAAAGCAGAACTTCAAATATAATTAATAGTGTGTTACAAATGTGATATGTGTCAAGAAGGAGAATCAGAGGATTTTTGAGAATGTGCACTGGAATGACAAGTTTATTGTTGTATAACAAGCACTCTTGCTATTTAAAGGGAAGAGAGAATTTGACTTCATTTCATATTCATCCTGTCAATGCATGTTAAGTAATTGAGTTGAAGAGAGCCCTGAGGTCTCAAGTAAAAACCTTACTGTCACAAAAACATAATAGTTGTTGAGTGTATGTATATGTGTGTGTTGTCATCAGATTTCACATATACTATTCACTATCTGTTTCATAATTTATCTACTGGAAAATACATAACAAACTACTCCAAATCTGAGCAGCTTAAAATAGCAGTCATTTATTCTCACTAATCTTGGGTTGCTTGAAGGATGGCTAATCTAGGTTTGGCTGGGCTGGGACAGCTCTATACCTCATGTCTCTCTTTTACCTCCTAGAACCAAAAGGCTAAGTGAACATGTTTCTCTCATGGTAAGGGTAGAAGTGAAAACAAAGAAACTGAAGACTGCATGAACTCTTGAGGCATAAGTTCTGAAGTGGCACATTGTCACTTTGTATTATTTTATTGACCAAAGAAAGTCATGGAGCTGAACTCAAAGTCAAGGAGTAGAAAAATAAACTCCACCTCTTTTATAGAAAGAGCTGAAAATATACATGACAAAGGATTTGGATCTAGGGAAGCATGAAGAATTGTGGCTTGGATACAGGAAAGAATGAAGAATAATGCCATTTACCAAATCTGTTGTTTGTTCTTCATTTTTTCTGAATAGAGAGAGGAATGCTAAATATTTATTTGACAAAGAAATATGGAGCAACATATACCACTCTATAGTATGAGAATTTATATGAAATCATAAGTAAACTTCTAACTGAAACGGACAAGCACAAAAAATGAAAAATAAGGCAATATTTTTTCAAAAGTTTAAAATAAATGCCACAACTTATAGCAACTGTTTTGTAGATATGTGTCAGAATAAAGAAATGAAACATCTTATGTAACATATGATTACAGCTGTTCTTCTTTTCACAAAATGTTCTTTTATTGCACAGGGTAATTTTAGTAAGATAATATCATTTTTCATTTTTTTTTCCTATCTCAATGCAAGTTCTATTTCTTATGGGATTACTTTGGGCAGCCAAGTATTCTATAGTTTGATGGTGCCCTTTCAGGACCTTTCCTAACATAAAAGACTCTTTTTTAAAAATAGTTTTATTCTGTATTCTATAATTGCTTCGATTTCAGGCTCGTTTTTCTCAGGCTGTATAAGAAAATCAAATCAAGTTTAGAAACTGAATTGTGTGCTATGTCTTCAATCTTAAAATAACTACTTTCCTATTCTTTCCATTAGAGAAGTCTGGAGTTTTCTAATTAATTTTTCCCACTTTTTATATTTCCTTCAACCTTTGTAAGACTGCTGTATGGGGCAGTACATTAAGATATGGATTTTAGTATAAAGTTTGCCAAAGTAGAGCTTTTCTGATGTCCTCCTTCACCTAAGAACAATTGCTTTATATATCAAAAGGAAAAGGGAACTTTCTAAATAATATTTTAATTGTTTAAAATGTCCAACTGGCCAAAAGTAACAGAGAAGAACTCATTCTAAAGGCATGCTTGCTTTTTTTAGTACATGTGCTTTTATTTATTTATTTGTGTTGTACATATTTATTGAGCACAATGTGATGTTTTGATATATGCATACATTGTGGAGTGATTAAATCAAACTTGTTAAAATATCCATCACCTCTTATGCTTATCGTTTTTTATGGTGAGAACATTTAAAACCTACTGTTAGCTTTTTTTTAAGTACACAATTCATTGTTATTAATTTTAGTCATCATGCTGTACAATAGCTCTCTAGAAGTAATTCCTCCTAACTGAAACCTTGTACCTTTTCACCAATATCTCCCCATCTTCCAATCCCTCAAGCCCTGAGCCCTGCATAACCACCATTTTTATGCTCTACTTCTGTAAATTTGAATTTTTAGATATGATCTATAAGTGAGATCATGAAATATTTTTCTTTCTGTGCCTGGCTTATTTTACTTCGTACAATGTCCCATAGCTTCATCCATGTTATTGAAAATGTCAGGATTTCCTTCTTTTTCCAGGATGAATAATATTCCACTGTGTATATGTACCACATTTACTTTATTCATTTATGTGTTGATGGACACTGACATTGATTTCAAATCATGGCTATTGCAACTAATGCTGTGATGCACATGGGAGTGCAGATACCTCTTTGACATACTGATTTCATTTCTTTTGAATATATACATAGAAGGGGAATTGCTGAATCACAAGGTAGTTCTATTTTTAGTTATTTGAAGAACCTCCACAAGGGCTGTACTAATTTACATTCTCACCAACAGTGTGCAAGGATTCCATTTTTTCCAAGTCCTCACCAATAGTTACTCTTCTTCTTTTTGATCATACCTCATTGTGGTTTTAATTTGCATTTCTCTGATAATTAATGATGCTGAGCATTTATGGGTTTTTTGTTTTTTTTTTTACACATACTTTCTGGCCATTTGAATGTCTTTTTTTGAAAAATATCTATTCAGGTCCTTTGCTCATTTTTAATTCAGTTGTTTTCTTGTTACTGAGTTATTTGTGTTTCTTATACATTTTGGATATTAACTGCTTATCAGCTGTATGGTTTTTAAATATTAATATTAATATTTTCTCCCATTCCTTATGTTATCTCTTCACTCTACTATTGCTTCCTTTGCTGTGCCATAGCTTTTTCACTTAACACCATCTCATTTATCTATTTTTACTTTTGTTGCCTTCTTTTAGGGTCATAGCCTACACCTTTACCAAGATCGGGCAGTGGTGAATCTTAAATGTTTTCTATCTTCTATTCTATTCCTCCATTGTTTTACAAAGCCCCTTATTCTAAGGCTCTCAAATAACTCAGTATAACCAAATTTTATAGGTACAAATCATAGAATTATAATTTAAAAAAAGAACTTTAGAGTTCATTTAGCCTACTCCCTCATTTTTGTTTAATTTAAGAGGAAATTAAGTGGAGGGAAAAGGTAGTTCAGTTTTTCAAGGGAAGACCTATGACTGTGGCCTTAGACAGCCATAGATAGTAATACCATCTTTGTGCCACTCAGAGACTATGTGACTTGGGTTAAATACTTAGCTTCTCTGAGTCTTGGTTTACTTATCTGTCAAATGAGGATTATAACATCCTCCTTGAAGTGTAATTGTGAGAATTAAATTAGAAACATATATTTAAACGCTCTTGAATATAATGGATATTACTTAAGGTCATATAGCTAGATATTGTCAGATATGAGAAATCAGAAATTCCTGACTTCCTGTACAGTTACTAGTCCCGTGTTTATTATGTTCACTCTTGCTTCAAGGAATGTAAAATTTATTGATAATATAGGAGTCACATGTAGAGCTCTTAAATCAGCATGTACACAGTCAGTACAGAATAAATCTACGGATCAAAGAGAGATTGGCCATTGTCTGTATAAACAAGTTGAGAAACCAGTGACAGCAGTGTAATTTAGACATCCCCGTGTGTGAAGAAGACTGGAAGTGGCCACATTTAGATCTCACTCTCTCTCTCCCTCCAGATCATGATAAGAATATTAATTATAATTTGTCATTTCAACATATCAGGACTGGATGAAAAGCAATTGAATGAAAGCCAAAAAGGAAAAAATCCAAGAGTTCTTTTTCTCTCATTCATTCACTCAACTAGAGTGTTTTTCCAATTCAGTGTGTTTTGACATCTCAGTAATGACTGTAATATTCTGTTAGAGCAAACTGCTCTCAGATTTGATTCTGTTGCAAACCCCATATGAGGTGTTCCTTAATGATAAGTGAATTTCTATCGAAGAACATTTGAAAAAGAGGTTCACCACTTTCTTTCACTACTTTCTATGCAACAAAAGCCATACCCTAAAACTCATTTGTGTATAGCTATAGCACTTGTTGGTATTTTTTGGCTTGATGTATTTTACCACACATTGGAATGTGCTTTTCACCACTATATCACTGTACCACCACTCTATATTGTGAGCTTCTATTTATAGGAATATTTAGTATTTATTAAGCACTTACTCTATACCCAGCCTAGAGGCTTTAATATGTGTTTTCTAATTTAATCCTCACAATAGGTAGAAGAGTTCAGCATCATGATGTTCATTTTATAAACAGATGACAGTTTTAAATAAAGAGCTCTAATATCTTACTCTGATTGATAGAAGTTATAAGGAGCTAAACTAGGATATGAGTTGACCTTCATCAGATGCCAAAGTACACGCTTGGTGATTAACTTCCTGAGAAAATATTATCATTTATTAAATGCCTATAGACTCTGCCAAGCATTAGGATAGCAATTTCAAAGACATTTCTCATTTGTGTTTGAGCTTCATTTAGTAAGTACATCTATACTCCATGAAAATTTGTGAACTGGAATATCCCTAATGATTATTGAAATCACAGTTCTCATTGCCTACCAATATATGTTTTGTTAAACTCTATTCATGGAGATAATTTAATTGGAAATGAATGTAATTTAGTTTTTTCTAGTCTGTAATCATTTAAAAATATTTTTAAAATATTTATACATATACACATTGTTAAATTTCTTATAAGTGCATAAAATAACAATATATTTTGGATAGTTTATCATACTTTTAAAAAATTTTCTACTTGGCTAACATTTCCTCTTTTCCACTCAACCTCCCTCAGCTCACTCCTGCCCTAAATATCATATCCAGATTTTTCTAGAGAATATATATAAATATATGCATATATAAATACATACACACACACTCGCATACACGCATGTGCACACGCACACACACACACACACATACATACACTATGTTTTGGTCCATTCTGACTGCTATAACTAAATATCATAAACTGGGTAACTTATAAACATCATAAATTTATTTCTTACAGTTCTGGAGTCTGAGGAAGTCCAAGACTGAGGCAGATTCAATGTCTGGTGAGGGACACCTTTCTGGCTCATAAACAGTGGTGCCTTCTAGCTGTGTTCTCATAAAGTGGAGGGTTGAGAATTCTCTCTCAGTCCTCTTTTATAGGAGCACAAATGTCATTCATGAGAGCTCCACCCCCATGACCCAATTACATTCCAAAGACCCCACCTCTTACTACCATCATTTTGGGGGTAAAAATTTCAATATGTAAATGTCAGGAAATATAAATGTTATAATCATAGTATGCTCTCTCTATATATATATATGTGTGTGTGTGTGTGTGTGTGTGTGCATTTTTTGGAAAATTGGCTCATTTGCATTTCTCAAACACTAGCTAGAGAGAGGATATTTGTAATATGTAAATGCTTTTAGTATCATATGTTATTTAATGAATTTTGAAATTTTTTTTTAATATGACATTTTCTTTCCAAGAAATGACCCCTTATGTAGTACCTTTTATTTAAAAAGTCATATATTCCCTGCTGGAAAGAAAATATCAATATTGTTATGTATTAAATTCTCACATATATAATGGGATCTACTTTTAGATATGACTAGATTCCACTGATCAATTTGTCTATTGCTAATATACAACACCACATTAATTATATTGATGTAGCTATATAATATTCTCTAATATCTAGTTTCCTTTTTTTGTTCATTGTCACCTTTTTCCTTCCCATACTTTTTTCATCAAATATTAGATATTTGTCCTTTCCTATAAACTTTAACATACATTTCCCAGTTAAAAAGTTATTTTATTTTTTACATTTATTGCAATTGTAATCAATCTTTTTTTTAATTTCAAATAATGTAGGGTGTGCAAGTTTGGTTACATAGACAAATTATACCATGCTGATGTTAAGGCTTTCAGTATACCTGTCACCAGAATAGTGTACAATGTACTCACTAGGTAGATTTTTATCCCTCATCCTCCTCCCACCCTGCCCCCTTCTTAGTTTCCAATGTCCGATACAGCTCTTTATTACCATATATATCCTTCATTTAGCTCCCACTTATAAATAAGAATATGTGGTATTCATTTTCCCATTCTTGAGATACTGCACTTAGTATAAGGGTCTCCAGTTCCACACAAGTTGCTGAAAAAGACATTATTTCATTCCTTTTTATGGCTGAGTAGTATTCCAAGTTGTGTGTGTGTATGTGTATGTGTGTGTACATATATATGTGTGTGTGTGTGTGTGTATAAATATGTATATATATATCTCACATTTCCTTTATCCACTCATCAATTGATGGGAATTTAGATTGATTCCATATCTTTGCAATTGTGAATTGTGCCGTGATAAACATTCAGGAACAATTTTCTTTTTTATAAAATGATATCTTTTCCTTTGGGTGGATAGTAGTGGAATTGCTGAATTGAACTATACGCCTACTTTTAATTCTTTGAGGAATCTCCATACTTCTTTCCCTAGCAGTTTTACAAGTCTATATTCCCACCAACAGTGTATAAGCATTCCCTTTTCATTACAACCCTACAACCATGCAAACGTCTATTGTTTTCCGACTTTTGAAAAATGGTGAATCTGACAGGGGTAAGGTGGTATCTCATTGTGCTTTTAACTTGAATTTCCCAGATAATAAGTGATGTTGACCAACATGTCTGTTGGCCATTTGTCTATCTTCTTTTGAGAAAAAGGTCTGTTCATGTTTTTTACCCCCTTTTTGATGTTTTTTTTTTTTTTTCTTGCTGATTTGTTGGAGTTCTTTGTAGATTCTGGATATTAGCCCTTTGTCAGACATATAGTGTGCAAACATTTTCTCCCATTCTGTAGATTGTCTATTTATTCTGTTGATTGTTTCCTTTGCTGTGCAGAAACTTCTTAGTTTAATTAAGTCCCATTTATTTATTTTTGTTGTTGCTGTATTTGCCTCTGGGTCTTACTCATAAAGTCTTTGTCTAAGACAATGTCTAGAGAGTTTTTCCTACGTTTGCTTCTAGAACTTTTATGGTTTTAGGTCTTACATTTATATCTGTTATCCATCTTGAGTTAATTTTTATATAAGGTGAGAGCTAGGGACCAGTTTCATTATCCTGCATGTGACTGGCTATCTAGTTTTCCCAGCACCATCTATTGAATAGGACCTTCTTTCCCCAATGTATGTTTTTGCTTACTTTGTCAAAAGTCTGTTGGTTGTAGCCATATGGTTTTATTTCTGGGTTCTCTATCCTGTTCCATTGGTCTATGTCTCTATCTTTATGCCAGTACCATGCTGTTTTGGTTACTATAGCCTTGTAGTATAATTATAAGTCAGGTAATGTGATGCCTCCAGGTTTTTTCTTTTTGCTTAGCATTGCTTTGGCTATTCAGAGTCTTTTTCATTCTATATGAAATTTAGGATTATTTTTTCTAGATCTGTAAGAAATGATGTTGGAATTTTTATGGGAATTGTGTTGAATCTGTAAGTCACTATGAGTAGTATGGGGATTTTAACAATGTTCACTTTTACAAATCATGAGCATGAGAGGTTTTTCCGTTTGTTTGTGTCATCTATGATTTCTTTCATCAGTATTTTGCAGTTCTTCTTGTAGAGATCTTTCGCCTCCTTGGTTAAGTGTATGCCTATGTATTTTATTTTATTTATAGCTACTGGTAATGATATTAAGTTCTTAATTTGACTCCCAGCTTGACTGTTACTAGTATATAGAAATGATACTTATTTATGTACATTGATTTTGTACCTGAGACTTTACTGAATTTATTTATCAATTATCAGAGTCTTTTGGTGGAGTCCTCAGGGTTTTCTAGGTATAAGATCATATCACAAGCAAACAGGGATAGTTTGACCAGTCTTTTCTGATTTGGATGCCTTTTATTTCTTTTCCTTGCCTGATTTCTCTAGCTGGAAATTCCAGTACTATGTTGAATAGAAGTGGTGAAAGTGGGCATTCTTGTCTTGTTCCTGCTTTTAGGGGAAGTGCTTTCAGCTTTTTCCCATTTAGTATGATGTTGGCCATGGGTTAGCCATATGTGGTTTTTATAATTTTGAGGTATGTTCCTTCTATGCCTAGTTAGTTAAGGGTTCTTATCATGAAGGGTGGTTCTAGATTGTACCAAATGCTTCTTTTGCATCTATTGAGATGATCATATGGTCTTTGTGTTTGATTCTGTGGTGAATCACATAGATGAATTTGCTCATATTGAACCATCCTTGTATCCATGGTATGAATCACACTTGATCATGGTGAATTATTTTTTGATGTGTTGTTGAATTTGGTTTGCTAGTATTTTATTGAGGATTTCTGCATCTCTGTCCATATGAAATAATAGTCTATAGTTTTGTTGTTGTGTGCTTTTCTGTCTTTGGTATCAGGGTGATACTGGACTCATAGAATGAGTTAGAGAGGATTCTCTCTGTGTCAATGTTATGGAACAGTTTCAGTAGAGTGGATGTCAATTCTTCTTCATAGATCTGGTACAATTCAGCTGTGAATCCATCTGGTTCAAGGCTTTTTTGTTGTTGTTGTGAGAGGTTTTTTTTTACTGTTTCAATTGTGTTACTCTTTATTGGTCTGTTCAGGATTTCTATTTCATCCTGATTCAGGCTTGGGAGTCATGTGCTTCCAAAAATTCATCCATTTCTAGATTTTATAGTTTGTGTGCATAGAGGTTTTCGTAGTATTGACAGATAATATCTTGTATCACGGTGGTATCAGTTGTAATGTCTCTTTTTCATTTCTGATTGAGCTTATTTGAGTCCCTTCTCTTCTTTTTATGGTTAATCTATCTAGGGGTCTATGGATTTTGTTTGTCTTTTCAAAGAACCAACTTTTCGTTTCATTGATCTTTTGTATTGTTTTTTTATTGTTGTTATTGTTTCCATTTCATTTAGTTCAGCTCTGAGCTTTGTTATTTCTTTTCTTCTGTAGCTTTTTCTTTGACATGTGCTTCTTTTTCTAGTTCCTTGAGGTGTGAAAAGTTGTTAATTCATTATTTTTCTGTCTGTTTTACAGTTAGTTTCTGGTTTTAATTAAAATGCACTTACAGTTATTGATTTGGGATATTTAGTGCTATGGTTGGTAAACAATTCTTCTTACAGTTAAGTAGGTCTCTTCTGTTTTACTTAGAAATTTTTAAAATTAGAAATGTGTTTCTGAATTTTATCAAATGCCCTTTCAACATCTACATCTTTAATTCTGTGCTTTTTCTTTGTGTTGCAAATATGTCTTTGGACAGCTTATTTTCTAAATGAGTCACCATTATCTAATAGGTATATAAAAAAGTTTTCCTTTAAACAGAAAAATAAGCAATAGTGTTTTTAAGTCTCTAAATAACTTTTCATGAAGAGTAACGCTATCCTCATTTGAAATAAAGAGATATTTAGTAACCAAGAAAATTTGGAACATGACACTTTCATTTATGGCCAATAATACTGACATAAGTTAATAACCAGCTGGGCTTCTTCTGGCTTCATCTCTGTCCCAAGGGGAATTAGTCACTCTTCCAAGTTCCCTCTTTGTTCTTATTTCTATCACAGCCTTTACTACAATATATTTTAAGTATATGTTGGTATATTTGCATCGCACAGTAAAACATGTATCCTGAAGAGCAAAATTCTCTCTCTCTCTCTCTCTCTCTCTCTATATATATATATATATATATATATTCAGTGACTTAGCAAAGTGAAAATCACATAATAGCTGGTCAATAAATAGTTATTGAATACAGAGCTTTTAATTTATCTTTTCTTTGCTTTTAGAATGGTAGGATAAGAAGGAAATGTTGAATAAACTTAGGTGCATATTTTGATTTCCTTTTTTGGAGAGAGTTTAAAAGTTAACTTACTCTCTATGGAATTAAGAATGTTGTTCTGCTGACAAGGAGAAATTTGCTGTGATTTGGGCTGAGCCATAATGAATTCTGTACCATCTGTTAAGGATTAAAAAGAAATAAAGAAGCAAGGATGGTAAGTATACTTAGATCACAGATTTAATCAATCAACATCTTCAATCTACTTGAAATGTCTGTAAATATAAAGTTTTGGCTGCTGCTTTATATTTGGCATTATAGAAGATAAACCAAAATCTCAGCAACCTCTTCCAGTAAGTACTATTTAATGTTTCCTCCCCAGAGAAACTGGAATTTAGGACAAAGATTCTTATATAAAGTTAAGACTGTGTGAGCCAAATAACAAAGCTAGTACATTTACTGAATGTAAACAATCCGGTGGTTTAATGTCAACTGCTGGAATCTTTTCATTGATTGGCAGTTTATATTTTGTTTATAAATAGGATGAAAACCTGCTTAATTTAGATATTTCCTAGGATTTTACCCCAATCTTTTATATTTTTTTTTTAAAAAAATGGATTCTGTAAGTTCATCCACTATAATTTAAAAACAAATTTGTTTAGAATATACTTCCAGAGTCATTTATGAATTTTACAAATTTAAATATTAATAAAATCATAAAATAGCCTTCTAACACTCTAGGCTGAATATTTTGCAAATACCTAGTTTGCAAAATTCATTCCCCATGCACATCCCAATGTCTACATCTTTCCTGAAATCCTTCAGAGAAACATACACCCACAATCATGTATTCTACTCTAAGGACAAAGTTTTTTTCATCTGTTCTTGGTATCTCTTTGCAACAGGGTAAAGGCAGTAAGTATTCCTGGCTTTTCTGGAGATAAACTAAGCTGTGACTTGGGGGGAGGAGGGCAAGGGCAATATATGTAACCTAAACTTTTGTACCCCCATGATATGCTGAAATAAAAAAAAATTAATTAACTAAACAGTCACTTGTACCTTTAAGTCATATTTGTTCCCTGAACACAACATCAGAACTCTCTTCACTACAAATTAACAGAAATCATTCAATCATTCGTCGATTTATTCAATAATTATTTCTGAACACCTATTACATGCCAGGAACAATTTGAAGAGCTAGAGATGCAGTGATAAACAAAACAAGCTCCAGTCCTCACAGGGCTTACAAATGCTGTTTAAATATTTAAATTTAAATATATGTATATTATATATATCATATAGTTATGCTCAAAACTAAGATAAAAATTTATGTGCATAATAGAAGTGATACATGATGGTAGGCAGGGACAACATGTAGACACCTATGGTGCTGCAGACTAGAAGTAAGAAGTGGGTAAAGGACCAAAATCAATTTACAAGAAAAATGAAAAAATAAAGAGACTCATTTATTTTGAGGGCTTGAATACATATTGAGCTTTTAGTGCAGTTGTTTGGAATATGTAAATCTTCCTGCATATGAGGTAAATGATCTTTAGAGCAGGCTGGAGTAAAGTTGATGCTTGGTCTCAGGGTAAATTAAGTGTCCTATTGATGATGAGCCATTTCAAATTAAGGAAAGAAAAGAAGAAATAAAATCCAGACATTTCCCTAATTAACCTCCTCTATACTTCTGATGTCTTGGTTTCAGAGGGAACAAGTTTCCTGCCTTTTGAAAAGTCAGATATTTGTTGTATTATATTATTCTGTTACAAGGAGAGTTTGGATGTATATGTTGTATGTGCTTTTTCTACTATAGGTAGACAGTTCAAATACAAATGTCTCCCATGCAGTTAAACATGATTTATTTGCTGACTAGAGAAAAGACTGTTAATGGCTTTAGGTAACTCAGTACAAAAACAAGTTGTATAGTGACAGGCCTGCCACAATCTGGTGAGGAAAGTGCAGCAAAGAAATCTATCAAAGGCCTACCGAGCAGGGGTGGAGGGGATTACAGATCTGTTTCCACTATCTGACTTCTAATGACTTTGTACTTTATCTTAAAACCCACCTACTTATGTGTGAAATAGAAAATAAACCACATTATGAATCTGGCATTGCTAATTTTGTTCATCATTGATGTATTGTAACTGTGTTGTCAGTCTGCTGGACTGGGGCCATAGCAGTTATTTAAACTACATTTTAATCTAAATCTCCTGATTTTAGATATTAGCTTGAATCTCAAGCTTAGCAAATCATGTGCTTCTTCTTTGCAAGTATACTATTACATTCCAGGTACAGCTGGGGATCAATTTTACATGACTTGATATCAGATATGCTAAGAATCAGATTACAAGCCATGAACAAAATTGGGCATCATAAGCACATGAAAGAACACCATAGAATACATTCCTTTTCTACCCCAAATCTAATGAACATGTAGCTATTGAGCACCCACTATTAAAAAAGGCCAGATGCCACAGGTGACACGTATGTGGATCAGACACATTCCAACCTTGAAGTTGCTTATGATCTAATGAAGGAAAATAGACATAAACACATGAAAAGTTAAATTACAAATTAGTAGTATTGATATTGGAGGCCAATACTCGATTGATTACAGAATAAATTAAACTATCTACTTCTTTTGGGGGGGCCCAGTAGTACTGCAACAGTTCTATTGAACCTTCTCAATATGTCTTCTCATAGGTCCAGGCCAATAAAGTTTCCAAAGAAAGCATTGCTAATTCTAAGAGAATGTCATTTGTGTGACTTTCTCAAAGCACTGAGCACAGATAGAAAATGACTGATTTTCACTATCAACAGCTGCTGAAGCTTTTGCTGTAGTCCCTGGTTGGGCATTTCTTCCCAATAGCAATTATATTATGTCTTTTTTTACTGTAGCAGGTGCTGCAGCATGTGGCAAAATTTGGTATTGTTGACAGATTGGTATTGGTATTGTCAACAGATTGGTTGACAAATTTGGTATTGTCTCATCCCATTTGCTGGCAAGGTAAGTTTGTTTTCCCCATTCTTTTAGTCAGCTTACTAGTTAGGGACCTCTGATGAGCAGCTGAAGACACAATGATACTTTTGGAAATGTCTGCTGTGATGAGCACTCATTGGGGACCTGAGACTTCCTTATAAAATACTATCTGTAAACTGCCTTCCATACAGAGAAAGGGGAAGTGGAAGAGAAGAGCAGTTCCATTAACACTGTCTGCAGAAATGTGTTATATGGAAGGTACTGGGTTCCCCTTTGCTCCTAAGTGAACACTGATCCAAAAGAACATGCCCTAAATACATCCTCTTTGAGTTCAAGAGATTCTAATAAAAATCCTTATATAAAAGAGTAACAGGCTTACTAATAAATTATATTATATTTCTCTGAATTTCCTTGTACGTTTTGGTACTCTTCACACTTTCTCATTAGTAATATTACAGGCATCAAAAGATATTAATAATTATTTTCAGCTTTAACCATGATGGATTCAATGCTGCTTTCTAATAGTTACTGAATTTCTGCCTTTTACAGTCTGTCAAGAGGTAATATTTTCTTTAAACCATTAAATATCTCACCAGGAGTATTGCCCTGAGATAACAGCTAAACTCATAAAAACCAAAATATAAAAACAGTAAGAATTTGCCTATCTACTCAATCTTTCTTCATTCAATTACTTAACAGATATTTTGTGTGTGAATTTACTATGTTCCAGAAGCCTGTGTTAGGTGTTGAAAATAGTAAATACAATCTGGTACCTGTCTTCATAGAAATGAAGTTTTTGAAGGAGATTTTTAGATGATTAGATTAAATAAGAGGCACCATATTTCAACAGAGGGGTGATGGCAAAGTACAGAGAGGAACAGAAACATTGAGCATGGAGATTGTCTATGGATTAAAAACTAGATTGAACTGCATTTTAGAGTTGCAGAGCTTGGTTCATATTTGCCAAATCTGAATTAAGGCTGACTACCAGGATAAAACTAATGCCAATAAGATTCTTTGGCCTTAACAAAACATGTGCTTTCCCAGAGTAGGGTTTATTAATTATGACTAGCACTGCCATAGCATTTAGTGGATTAGCCATCTTACAAAAACAGAAGGTAAGTGTTAAACAGATTGTTAAGGCTATAATGAAAAAGTTCTCCCCAATACAAACACATTTCAAAGGACAGGACTGAAATTTTCTGACAGACAATACAAATATTTCATGTAGGTTATATAGTATCACAGATAGTTTGTTTACCTGGTTTCCAATTTAAATTAGACTTTCCAATCATGTGAACAAGTAAATAAAATTATACGGGACTTACCTGAGTATCTTTTTACGAATAAGGATTTGTAATCTAAGAAAGGTGATTTGGAAAATAAGTAGCAGTGACTGTAACCCTGGAGAATAATGAAAAGGTGCCCCGAGTTAACATCTGTGCAGAAATCTAGAAAGCAATATATCCAAATTATAACAGAGAGTTTTGTGGAAGAAAATTTTTTTTTAAAGTTTGGATATAATAAACTACATTTTTAATATACTAGGATATCTTTGTGTCATGAAGAAGGTAAATGCTTTTTCTATAATAAACACACACACACACACACACACACACACACACACAAAAGAGAGTGTAATTAGAAATATTGGGAGGGAAAAAAGAGCTGTACAAATAATTCCAGGTCTGAGTATAAGCAAACTAATATGTGATATGCTTTTTATTTAAGAAACATTTATTAAACTTTGATTATTTAGTTATAATTCTAGGTAGTTGAATATATTGATAAAGAAAATAGATAAGGTTCCTGCCCTTATCTGGTGAGGCAAAGTACAAATATTTTTTCTTTATTACTTTACTTCCACCCTCCATAGCTGCAGTTCCTTTTATGGATACAGCCTTTATTTTCAAAGGAAGATAACCTATGTTTGCAGCTGAATCATTTTTGCAGTCTAATCCCTTCCTGTAGAAATTAGGAGACTCCAAAGACTATTTTTTTTTTATTTTGTATGGACTTTTTTTTTTTTGGTACAATCTGACTATGTTTTGATCGATATAATCGATCAAAATTGGAGTTTATATTTTAGAAGAAGAAACTAGATATTAAATGCATAAAAAATAAATGCAATAAAGTGAAATAGTAATAAGTACTATGAATATACTACAAGAGTAATAGGATAAAGAGTTTCTAGAGGAATGGGTGGCATCTTAGATGGGTAGTCAGGAAGAATTTTCTGGAGAGACTGAATAAGGAGAAGGCAGACATGCCATGATCTAGAGAAAGAGTAACACAGGAGGGTGGGAAAGCTGAAGCAGAAGCTCTGCAGCAGTGATGTGGTTGTCATCCATTAAAAATAGAGCAATCAGTGCAGTTGGAATACAGGGTAGAAGGGGAGAACTGCTAGAGGTGTGGTCACAAAGGAGAACATGTGTGAGATTAGGGAGCACGTGTCAGGTGAGGGCAAGAAGTCCATTCCAAGATGAATGTCAAGCAATTGGAGGATATTGTGTCTTGGAGTAATATAATATGATATATAAATTTAAAGCATCCCTCTCATTCCCATATGTATAATAGACGTGAGGTGCAAGAGAGGAAGCGCAAGACCAGTTAGGGGTCTACTGCAATAGCCCACATATTTTGTATTAGGATGGCAAAGTATAAATGAAAAATAGTGGCCATATTAAAGATATATTTTTGAGGAAGAACTTCAGGAAATTCCTGTTAAATTAATTGTGAGAAATAAAGAAAAATATCAAGCAAAAAAAGAGGAAAAATTAAGGATTAGAATAAAGACAGAGAGAAGCCACTTGATCAGGATATTATAACTCTATCCTTTGAGTATAAACTATATTTCTTCTCTTTGGATCCAGGCATACAATAAATATTTAAAGAATAAAATGTAAATTTTCTATATTTTGACAAAGTATAAGCAATAGTAAAGCTGACAGGACCTAAGGTGTAGTGTGAAGAGGAGAGGTATAAGGACATATTGGAGATTGGTGTACTCATCCTACATATTGACTATCATGCTGAACGAACAAACAAGAGTTTATGGGCTGAATCCCCCCAAAATTTTATCTTCTTGCCTAATTCCGTAGAGTGACTAAACATCTATTTTCCCAAGGCAGTTCTGGTTTATACTTGATTTCCTAGCACTAATCCTTAGCAGAGCCCAATTCACTCTCAGAAATGTAGTTCTCTGTACTATAAATTAAATAGCAAGCCATTCTTATGTACCACAAAGTTTAGCAAATACCTTGAGGCACAGAATAGATTTTTGCTTCATAAACTAGTTTGTTCTGATCCATAAAAATAAAAATTTCAGTTTTTATTTATACTATGTTATTCCTACCGACCTCCCCCAGATAAAGTCTGTTGCAGAAAAGAGGCCTGTAGCAATGACAGGTGAGGCAAAGTACAAATATTTTTTCTTTATTACTTTACTTCCACCCTCCATAGCTGCAGTTCCTTTTATGGATACAGCCTTTATTTTCAAAGGAAGATAACCTATGTTTGCAGCTGAATCATTTTTGCAGTCTAATCCCTTCCTGTAGAAATTAGGAGACTCCAAAGACTATTTTTTTTTTAATTTTGTATGGACTTTTTTTTTTTTTGGTACAATCTGACTGTGTTTTGATCGATATAATTTTCATTAAAATTGTGTGGGTCTCCTGAAAATCTTATAGGGATTCAGTATATTAGCAAAAGCCACACTCACAAATCATTTTGTGATAAACCCTAACTTATCTTTGGATACTATTGAGAGCGCTTAGGAACAACCTTTAAGCTTATTAGAATCCCTCTTGTTTGACTGAATTATTCTATTCTCTAGGCACTACCTTTTATCTACCTGAAATCTAAGAGAGCATTCTATAGCCACATCCTTGAATTTAGATCATGTTTTCCAAGAAGCATCCTGGATTTGATCTTTGCCTGAAATCTATTTCTTCATTTTAGGATTGTTTACAAACAGGAAAGGCAGAAAATCTTTAAAACCAGCAAGTCTCAGCTCCTATTAATTTAGCAGCCATTCCTTTAACTTATTTCTCTCCTCTCACATTTTAGTATAAGGAGTAGGAAGACAGAAGATCCCTTCAAAACATTGCCTGGAAATCTACTTAACTTGATTACCCAGTCTATTAGGTACATTTTTTTCCCACATTACCACAGATGACAGTGTTACTATACTTTCTGCCACTATCAAAAGATTCCCTGTCTTCCAGGTTCCAATAACGTATTTTTCACTCTTCAAGTTCCATAATACTTCTACTAACAGTCTTTTCAAGGCACTTTAGTTTTTCACTAATACCATCCTCAAAATTCTTTCAACTTTTCCTCACTCATAAGTTACAAAGCCTCTCTCACAGTGTTAGATATTTATCTGGCAGCATTCCTACTTCCAGGTGCAAAATTTTTATTAGTTATATGTTGCTGTGTTACAAACTACCCGAAAACTTAGCAGCTTAAAACAGCAACAGATATTTATTATCTTACAATGTTTCCTTGCGCCAGGAATTTAGGAGCAATTTAGCTGGATCTTTCAGGATTGAGTATCTCACATGAAGTCGCACTCAAAATGTCAAGTAGGGCTTCAGGCACCGAAATGACTGACTGAGGCCAGAAGACGCACTTCCAAAAGGCTCAGTCACAGCTGGCAAGTTGAACCTGGCTGTTGTTAAGAGGCCTCAATTCCTCACTTTGGGGTCCTTTCCACAGGGCTGCTTAGTGGTCTTTTGACATAGATGCTGACTTTTTTTTTAGAACATATGTTCCAAGAGAGAGCAAAGCAAAAGCGACGATGTCTTTTACAACCTAACATCAGAATTCCACTTTGTCATTTCCATCATATCCTAGTGGTTACATCAGCCAGACCACTGCATGTGGGAGGGGCCTACACATGATGTAAATATCAGTAAGCAAGGATCTTTGGGGTCCATCTTGGAGGCTGCCTTCCACAAACATGTAAAAAAGGCAGAAATTCTTACTTTACTCAGTGTTAGATGCTGCCTTTAAATTCTCTGAACCTGGCAAATACTTAGGCCTTTCTGACTCCTTCTATCAGAAGCTACTTTCCTGGGTTATTTAGAGTGTCAATGCTTCCCCTCCCCACCATCATAAAGGATTTTTAGCTCTTTTATGTACCTTTGGATTCATCTCTATACTGAAAGATCATCAACTCCTTGTGTAGCCCTGAGAAATCTAGCCATATCTTTAGGATTAGTCTATTGAAGATCATTCTCCTTTTCAGATAGCCTATTTGAAAAGGACGTTGGATAATGCACTATAGCTTTTTTCCATATCCGGCCCACATTTTTGCCCTGCTGAACTCTGGGATTGCAGGTCAATCTCAACACAGCCTCTTCTTAGGATATCTGTCAACAGCTAACCAATCCAAATATTTTCCTTTAGCTTTTTCAGGTAAGACTGAGATGCCAGTTTACAGATTTTCCCTAACTACAGGAGAAAAATATCAAACTTTCTGGCAGTCCTGATGAAGATTCTCTCTTGTCAATTGAGAAAAATAGGAAAGCTCTTGCTTGGGAAAAATGATCCTTTCATTGAGAATCTGATTCCAGGATTGTGATTCATGCCCCCCAAATAACCTTTTACTTCCAAGAGCTATTTTCCATTTCTTTCTTTCCAGCCTTGTTTACATTTTACTTGTTAGGGTTATACCCTAGTGATTTATTACAAAGCAATATAAAATCTTCCTATTTTAAATTAAGACAGATTCTCTTTAAAATGTAAAATATCTCATTTAAATATTGCTTCCTTTTGATATTTCCACATCTGTTGCCTCTTACTCTTCCCACATAAAACTTTTTTTCTAATTTTAAAGACATATTCATTCATAAATCTGTTAATTAGTGTTTTTCAAGTTGCAAGAGATAGAGAAATATCCAAGTAAATTCAGGTCACATAAAAATATAGAAGAATATAAAAAAAATTATGCACAAAACTGGTCAAACTACTATACACTGGCATTAGAAATGTGGAAAATAATGATTGCTTCTCTCGTTTCCACAATACAACAGCAACTGTCCTGATGCAAGTGCAGATCTGGAGACCTGGTTATCATGTCATTCAATAACAATGGGTATTATATGCTTCTTATATCATGACCAAAATTATTCTCTCTTCTCGTGTGTCTCTCCTTTTGCTCTCTTCTCTTCTCTCCTTCTCTCTCTCTCCCTCCATCCTTTTCCTTCTCTCATTATAGTTTGTTCTTCTATTCATTGCTCGAGATTCTTCTTTATGTTTCTGTGTGTGTGTATGTTCTTGTAAGTTTACGCTCAAATTTTGGAAAGAAAGTTTACTTTTATTGGTAGTTCTCAAATCAGGCTGCCTATCCTGGGCTTCTGGTTGTAGTAACATGGAGGTTAGATGATTCACTTTAGCTAGTGAAACAACCATTGGCATGGATGTGGAGAGATATGAACACTCATACACTGCTGGTGGGACTGAAAACTAGTACAACCTCTATGGAAAGTATTATGGAGATACCTCAAAGAGCTAAAAGTAGAACTACCATTTTATCCAGCAATCTCATTACTGGGCATCTACCCAAAGAAAAAAAGATATTCTATAAAAAAGACATCTGCACTCAAATGTTTATAGCAGCACAATTCACAATTGCAAAGATGTGGAAACAACCCAAGTGCCCATCAATACATGAGTGGATTAATAAAATGTGGTATATGTATACCGTGGAGTTCTACTCAACCACAAAAACCAATGGTGATCTAGCACCTCTCGTATTATCCTGGATAAAGCTGGAACCCAGTCTACTGAGTAAAGTATCACAAGAATGGAAAAACAAGCACCACATGTACTCACCATCAAATTGCTATTAACTGATCAACACTTATGTGGACATATAGCAGTAAGATTCATCTTACTGTTGGGCAGGTGGGGAGGAGGGGATGGGTATATACACACCTAATAGGTGCGATGCACACCTTTGGTGGAGGGACACGCTTGAAGCTCTCACTGGGGTGCGGCAAAGGCAATATATGTAACCTAAACATGTGTACCCCCATGATATGCTGGAATAAAAAAAAAGAAAAAAAGATTGAATGAAACACGGAAGTAAAAATATTGAAAAACCAAAAGAAAAGGTGATAATATACCCCTGTGCAGCCTGGACTTGGTCAGGAGGAGGCAGCAACCCAACCCCCAGTTCCTTCCCGGAAACCAGAGGCTGCAAAGCAGTTTTTGTTTGAGGTGTTTTAACCTATCTGAGCTGCCTGGGGGACAGAAGGAAAAGGAGGAGAGGCTTAAAATAATGATTTGTTGAAAGTTGAAAGTTTTAATAAACAAATTCTTGAATCTCTTCCACCTCTCTGTGTAGCTGGCCAATTGCTATTCTCCTATTATTACAAGAATTATGTGAGGTTTTCTGAGCTGAGAAATGGGCAGACCAAGCTGAGAGTGGGTGTAGAGTACTGCAAACAAGAAAATTAAGTAAGCATGTGCATAATGGTTGCTGAAGTTCTCAGCCCTGTTCTTCCACCTTGGTGCAAGAATATTGGCAACTAGCAAAAATAGAGATTCAGAGTCTTATTTAGAGAAAATGATTGGCTCAAGCGAGTTAAAAGACTGAAAGAGAGAGAGGTATTGGAGGTTCCCCAACTAAATGGAAAAGCAATATTATTCTCCAGTGACATGCATACATTTGCATTTAGCCCCATAAATAAAAAACACACTAGACAACCAAGGATTAGCAGACTTCTGAGCAAACATAAAAATAAACGAATAAAATAGAAAAAAGCAAAAGCAACTTTGTCAAAACAGAATGTATTCAGAAAGAACACTTAGAGAAAAACAAATTAATATTAAAAAATTAAAAATTCAACCCTACCATTAATAAAGGATAGAAAAGAGACTTTATTGCAACCACAAACTTGGAACAGTATAATACAAAGAAAAAACTTCCAAAAAATCATTTTAAATATGATGGCATAATAAAATAATAGCAATATTGGGGTAGAGAGAAATGTTCACATGTTTCTGTGCTGATGGGACTGATTCATTTGAGATATAAAATTTGAACATGTAAAGAGAGAGGAGAAAATAACCTTTAAAGATATTCTTGATTTACTTGCCTGAGCTTTTGGAGTCAAATATAAAAAATTATTGCCCAGACCAATATCACATAAATTTTCCTCTATGTTTTTCTGGTAGTTTTCTTTTTTTTTTCTAGTAGTTTTAAAGTTTCAAATCTTACATTTAAGTCATTATTTTCAGTTGATTTTTATATTATACATGGTGTGTGATAAGAGTCCTATTTTATTTTTCTTCGTGTGGATTTGCAATTTTCCTAACACTATGTATTGAAGAGAGTTTCCTTTCCCCATTATGTGTTCTTGGCATCTTCACTGAAAATCAATCAACTGTAAATGTGTGGGCTCATTTTGAGGCTCTCTATTGTGTTCCATCAGTCAAGGTATCTATTTTTATGCCAGCACTATGCTGTTTTAATAACTGTAGCTTTGTAATATACAGATGCTCCTTGACTTACAATAGGCTTGTGTCCCAATGAACCCATAGTAAGTCAAAAATATCACAAGTCAAAAATGTATCTAATACCCCAGTAAACTCACTGTAGGGTCAAAACACTGTAAGTCAAACAATTACATCTAGATACTCCTCAGTTTATTGGGTTACATCCCAATAAAGCCATTGTAAAGTCAAACTATTGTAAGTTGGGAACTGTTTATAGTTTTAAATCAGGTACTTTGTAGTTTGATGCCTCGAGCTTTAAATAGCCCAAGATTGCTTTGGCTATTTGGAGCTTTTTGTGGTTCCATATGAATTTTATTATTGTTTTCCCTGTTTCAATGTCATTGGAATTTTGATACGGATTCCATTGAATCTGTAGATCAATTTGGGTAGCATGGATATTTTACCAATATTAGTTCTTCCAATCCGTAAATACAGAATATCTTTCCATTTATTTGTGTTATTTTCAATTTCTTTTATCAAAGTTTTATAATTTATAGGATATGGATTTTTCACCTCCTTGGATAAATTTATGCCTAAGTATTTTACTTTTTGGAGCTATTGTAGATGGGACTGTTTTCTTGATTCTTTTTCAGGTAATTTGTTGTTAATGTATAGAAATGCTACTGATTTTTGTGTATTGACTTTGTATCCTGCAACTTTACTGAATTTGTTTATATGTTTTAATAGATTTTTGTGGAATCTTTAGGATTTTTTATATATGAGACCATGTTGTTAACAGTGACAATTTCACTTCTTCCTTTCTTATTTGGAGGCTTCTTATTTCTTTCTCTTGTCTAATTGCTCTGGTACTATAGTATTATACATCCAGTATTATATTGAATAGAAGTGGTGAGGCCAAAGTTCAGGCAACAAAACCAAAAGCAGACAAATGGGATTACATTAAACTAAAAAGCTTCTATACAGCAAAGGAAACATCAATGGAGTGAAGAGACAACCTACAAAATGGCAGAATTTATTTGCAAGCCATACATCTATCTGGTAATGGGTTAATATTTTAATTATACACAAGAAACTTAAATAACTCAATAGCAAGAAAACAAATAATCTGATTAAAAATTGGCAAAGGACCTGAATAGACATTTTTCAAAAGAAGACATGCCAATGGCCAACATATCACCAGATGCATAAAAAAATGCTCAATATTACTAATAATTTGGAAATGTAAATTAAAACCACAATGAGATATCATCTCATATCAGTCAAAATGGCTATTATCAGAAAGATGAAAGATAATAAGTGTTGGCAAAGGTCAGGAGAAAAGGGAACCTTTGTACATTATTGGTGGGAATGTAAATTAATACAGCCATTATGGAAAACAGTATGGAGTTTCCTCAAAAAAGCTAACAATAAAACTACTATATCATCCAGCAATCCCACTTCTGGGTATGTATCCAAAGAATTTGAAATCATTATGTCAAAGTGATGTCTTCACTCCTATGTTCATTGCACCATTATTCACAATAGCTAAGTTATGGAATCAGCTTAAGTGTCCATCAGTGGATGAATGGATAAAGAAAATGTGGTATATATACAAAATGGAATATTATCTGGCCTTAAAAGAGAGGAAAATTATGTCACTTGAGACAACATTGATGAATCTGGGGGACATTATGCTGAGTGAAATGTGCCATACCACATGTTTTCACTTATATGTAGAAGCTAAAAAAAAAATCGAACATATAGAAGTAGAGAGCAGAAGGTTGTTACCAGAGGCTGAGGAATAGGGGAATTGGGAAGATGCTAGTCAATGGGTACAATGTTGCAGTTAGATAGGAGGAATAAATGATTATAATTTGAAGTGACTGATATGTTAATTAGATTGATTCAATCATTCCACATTGCATACATATATTATAACATCACTTTGTACCTCATAAACATACATAATTATAGCTAGCCAATGCCCTATATTTTTTAAGAAAAAGGTGTCTTTGAATAGGGTAGAGAAAATTGAATCTAGTACACAAGTAAAGGGATAGGTTTTAGACCAGAGCATGGATGATTTATATCTGTGGGATCAGGCAGGAAGGTCCTGTGATTGGATCAGATGCCAGTAGGCAGGTAGACATAGTTGACATGCTAATCTGGGGATCTTCACTGAATGGTTCAGTTTTCTCAGTGAAATTGTCATTATGATCATCAGCTAAAAGAGTGAAGAGAACAGAGAGGAGAGAAGAGAAAAGGAGAGAAGAGATGAGATATTGGGGATGTGAGAAGAAAGGAGGAGTGTGAAATAAGGTTTTAAGAGAGTGAAAGAATAAATATACCACAAAAATAGTGTGTGACTCCTTGGTCATTTGAAGTTCATGGCCATGAATTTAAAACGAGACTAGTTAATATGATTGTTTTTCTACCCCTTGTTTAGCTGCACAAGTGTCTCCAAAATTCTAAAAGAAATTCTTTCCATCTTAGAATTCTATACCTTTCCAAACTTTCAGCTAAAAAATCAGGATAAAGTAAAAATAATTTCAAGCACACAAGTTCCAAAAAAAGTTACCTTCCATGCCTGCATTCAAAGGAAGCTACTGATGGATGTGCTCTACCAAGATGAGGATATAAACTAAGAAATAGGAAGATACGAGATAATCGGAAACAGGAAATCAAATATAGATAGCAGCAAAGAGAATCCTTGAATATATGTCAAGGGAGGGGCCAGCATGACAGCCATGCTCCAGGCTTAGAAGACAACCAGACCAGAGTAGAAGAGGCACTGCTGCAGGAAAATGAAATGAATGGAATACATGAAGCAGCTAAATGTCCTCAGAAGAGATTCAGGAAATTCACAAAAAGCAAGTTATTTATGAATACCTAAAAACATAAAAATTATTACCTCCCAGGAAAATATAATAAAAAGTTGTTCTGGGAGGGAACAGCAATTATAGTTCATTAACTGGTTTGGCTGTGAATACTGTTTACATTAGCATGATAATACAAATACTGAATAGTTTTTTTAATAAAAATTTCCACACAATAATATTAGCAGGTTGGGGAACAGGAGGCACATTCCTATGTGATGGGGGTAGCAACAGGAGAACTAAAAAGATCTGAATTCCCACCTGAAGGAGTCAGTCAACTAATAATAATTCAGGCTGAAATATCAAGATGCTGCAATGTAAGTATTTTATTTAGACATTAATATTGGTACCAAAATGATTAATCAATAGAGGTGTAAGTGGTTATCCCTGGAATGAGAGCAGAGGGAGGTAGAAAACTTTGGTTCCACCCAATAAATGATATAGAATTGTTTTACTCATTATGCTCATAATCATGTAAAAAGAAAAAGGAAAGAATAATAATATACACGGTGGAAATAGCTTAAAGAAATGGCAAGTAGTTTGTTGTAGCTACAGGGTCACGGTGAAAGCCAAAAAAAAAAAAAAAAGAGAGAGAGAGAGAAAGAAAAGTAGGTTGTGATCCATTGTTTTTTAATTCTGCTCTGATCTTAGTCATTTCTTTTCTTCTAGCCAAAACAATCTTAAGCAAAAAGAACAAATCTGGAAGTATTACGTTACCTGACATCAAACTATACTACAAGTCTATAGTAACCAAAATAGCATGGTATTGGCACAAAATTTGAGTCATAGACCAATGGAACAGAACAGAGAACCCAGATATAAAACCATCTACATACAGCCAACTTATCTTTGACAAAGCAGACAACAATATACACTGGGAAAAGAAACCCTATTCAATAAATGGTCCTGGGAAAATTGGATAGCTACATGCAGAAGAATACAAGAGGACCCCACTCTCTTACCACTCACAAAACTTAATTCAAGACAGATAAAATACTGAAATGTAAAGTATGAAACCATAAGAATTCTAGAAGAAAATGTATGAAAAACTCATCTAGATATCAACCTAAACAAAGAATTTATGACTAAGACCCCAGTGGCAATTACAGCAACAACAAAAATAAATACATGGGACTTGATTAAATTGAAAAGCTTCTGCACAGCTAAAGAAATAATCAACACAGCAAATGGACAACCTACAGAATGGGAGAAAATATTTGCAAATTATACATCCAATAAAGGACTGATATCCAGACTCTACAAAGAAGTCGAAAACAAACAACCCCATTAAAAAAGGGGCAAAAGACATGAAGAGAAGTTTTTCAAAAGAATATAAACAAATGGCCAAAAACATATGAAAAAATGCTCAATGTCTCTAATCATCAGGGAAATGCAAATTAAAACCACAATGAGTTACCACCTTATTCCTGTTAGAATGGCTTTTATTAAAAAGCCCCAAAACAATAGTTGCCGGCACAGATGCACAGAGAAAGGAACACTTATACACTGTTGGTGGGACTGCAAATTAGTACAACCTCTGTGGAAAACAGTATGGTGATTTCTCAAAGAACTAAAAGGAGACCTACCATTTGATCCAGCAATCCCACTACTGGGTATCTACCCAAAGGAAAAGAAGCCATTTTGTCAAAAAGACACCTGGCCTTGAATGTTTACTACAGCATAATTCACAACTTCAAAGATCTGGAATCAACCCAAGTACCCATCAATTCATAATTGGATTAACAAAAAAGGTGGTATATGTATACCATGGAGTACTACTCAACCATGAAAGGATGAATTAATGCCGTTTGCAGCAATTTGAAAGGAATTGGAGACGATCATCCTAAGTGAAGGATCTCAAGAATGGGGAAAAAAAAAAAAACATACTGTAGCCAAAGGGAGAAAATAAATACTTATACCAAGAATCTGGAAACAAAAGAAAAAAAAGAAAAAGAAATGAGCTACATGCAACAACAACAACAACAAACAGGTGTACTTTCTAATAAATTGGAACTAACTGATGGGTACACATGTGCACAGAGGGAAGTAAAAGTCATTTGAAATCAAGCAGCGGGGAGGAGAGAAGGTCAAAAAGCTACCTAAAGGGTACAATAAACACTATTCTGGTGATGGGCACACTGATAGCCTTGACTCAAGCCATGTAACAAAAACATTTGTATCCCCTTAATATTTTGAAATTCAAAAAAAAAAAAAGAAAGAAAGAAAAGGAGGTTGTGAGAGAAATGTCAGGCTAAGAAATTTTGATTTTATTCAAGACAATATAAGGAGTCATTGAAATTAATGTAGCAAGAAAACTATGTAATCAGATTTGTTCAAAAATGATTCTAAGAGCAGTGTAGATTGTAGTTTGGAGGATATAAAACTGAGGCATGGAAATGAGCCAGAGCATTGAAGTATTTCAGAAGAAATACAGCAGGGCTTCAGGCTGTCTCTCCTCTCAAGCTCTGTTTTTCTGCTCCACTCCCATATCCCTCACCTTTGCCTATTTCTCTTGCCATCTCTCCCTAAACCTTATTTTCTTCTCTAAAATCAATAATAAAATTGAAATGTATATATGTTACTGTGTGCAAATGCAAAACGTGTATATTTTTTTCTGAAAATGAAGACATAACCATTTATGGTTTCTACTTTATTTAAAAGGCATATATAAAATTCTATAATATAATGGAAAAATAATTAAGTTGTATTTTACAGTGTGTATATTTATATTTTTCTATGGGTCAGTGGTCTTTGATATAAAATATATTATCTAATATGTTCTCTAAGTCCTAAACTGGGAAGTTAGGGAGAAAATAGGAAGCTCTCACATTATTAATTTAAAGACATACCTAATGCTATACTCTGACTTTAACATCCTTAATGGGATCTAAAATGCAAGCTAATGCCTGGCCCTTTGCTTGCTTTCCAATGTAAAATCCAGACTGAAGTATCCAGCTATCTGAGTCAGATCAGCCATGGGTAGAGCCAGCCCCTGATGCTATTTATCTTTCCTTATATGATGCCCTAAGTCCTTCTCTTTGAAATTCTTTCATTAACTGTTCATTTTGGCTCTCTCTGCTTCTGACATGATCATTTTTCTTCCCTGTGTTGCTGCTATCTATTTTCTAGTGTCTCTTTCTCTCCCTCTTTCTCTCTCTTTCTTCCTTTCTAGAATGCATCTAAGTTTCACATTTCCACAGCTCTCTAATTTTTCTCCTGTCAATCATAACTTCTTTCCACAGATAAGAATCTGTACACCAATTCACTCTGCCTCCATTTATCATGTTTTTGCTTTCCTCCATTACTTTATTTTTTTTCTTTTTTAACAAAGCTACCTAACTCTCCTTTTCCTGCTTTTATTAATCAGCAAAGCAAAGCAGAGAGGTGAACTGAACAATGATGAGAGGCTAAAAAATAACTTCATTTCTGTTTCCAGAAATTATTTGAATTCTGGATTAAGTCAAAGTATCTTTCATCTAACAAATATTTCAGAAGCTCCTGAATATGAAGAGCTGGACCTTGTTATGAGACCATGTCTTAAAATAGTGATGAATATAAATCACGACTTGGCTGATGTGACTGTCTGAACCTGCTTTGATACACAGAGAGTCTGTCTACTGTAGATGTAAAGGCAAACACGCTGGAGGTGGCACAGGACTTACTAGTAGGTGCTATTGG
The DNA here is from genome assembly GCA_028533085.1 of Varecia variegata. Classification (NCBI taxonomy): domain Eukaryota; kingdom Metazoa; phylum Chordata; class Mammalia; order Primates; family Lemuridae; genus Varecia; species Varecia variegata. The sequence continues at coordinate 39,557,672 of CM052437.1, forward strand.
TAAACAGAGGGTCAGGATGTGAAGCATTCAAAGCAGGGATCCCATGCATGAGACCAAGCCCTTCTCCTCAAGGAAGTTATCATAGGCTTTCCATGGTCAATTGTATCCAGTGGAAAATAGCAGTAAGCAGCTAGGGTTCAAGCATCAAACTCACCTGGGCTTAATTTTGGCTCTACCACTCCATACCTGTGTGAAGGTGGTGAAGTTACTTACTGAGATAGCGCTCACAGAGCACTCACCCCCAGTGGGGCTCATAGTAACCACTCAATGAATGTGAACTATTATTATTCAATTAAGAAATAATATGGCCATTGAAGTCTCCAGGGAAACATATGAAAAAGTATTTTAAATGCCTATTGGGCATGGTTATAAGACTAAACTTAATCTCAGGATCAATCAGGTGAAAAGATATCTAGTAAGATTCAAAGAACTGGTTACAGAAAAGTGGAATATCCAAAAAGCTAAAAAAAAAAAAAAGGATGCAGAAATTGTTTAGGCACTCTTAGGTACTGTCTCTCCTTATTCATGCCAGTTGAAGACACAGCTCTGTGTATTAGGTACACGAGACTGGCGAAACCAATGGTTGTAAATTTATGTCTTTAAATTAAATATCACAGAATGTTTGTGTTCTTTTGGAATGCTAATGTAATGCCCATGTATAACAATAACAAGGAAGAACTGCATTTCCAAATCTAGTGAGACCCTTCGGTCAATGTCACCAAGTGCTTTGAATCTCTTTTGGAATCAAGGAGCAGGCAAAAGGCATTCTGAGATATTCTGGATCCACTCCTGCTCTTAACTAAACCACTGAAAGGTCCTCCGTGTTCATTAGATGTGGGACTAAAGCAAAGACCACTACAGCAATACGAATTGGGACGAGGAGAGCATCAGAAAATTGAAGGAGGGAACCATGAGGTAAAGACATTCAAGGCAAGACTCAGTGGCCCAGAGGAAGAAAACTTTGAGTAGTTGCTCCTAAAGAGAGACATACTGCTATGGTTTCAATGTGTCTCCTCTAAAATTCAGATGTCACCAATGACATAGTACTAAGAAGTGGGGCCTTTAAGATTTCATGGGTCATGAGGGCTCATGAATGTGATTAAGAAATTTATAAAAGAGGCTTCATGCAGCTTTCAGCTCCCATGCCCTTCTGCCTTCCTCCATGTGAAAAAACAGTATTCTCCCCTCTGAAGGATCCAACACTCACCAGACAACCAAACCTGCCAGAGCCTTGATCATGGACCTCCCAGCCTCCAGAACTGTGAGAAAATATATTTCTTTTCTTTATAAATTACCCAGTCTCAAGTATTTTGTTATAGCAGCACAAATGAACTAAATAAGACATATGTCAGGCTTCATCTCTAGTCTTCATTGACAGTTCATCCCAGTGGGCTGTTTGAAAGAAAGTCAATCCATTTCCGATCCTCTGGCTTCTCCTACCTACCCTAGGCAGCTAAGACAGAGGAGACATTTGAGAATCTTGAAAGGGATTTGAAAAAGGCAAAGGAATTGGAGGAGGCTCAGAGAACCAGCTCAAGGCTTCTTTAGGCTGTCAGGAGGTCATTTTTCAGGCAAAAATTGGATGGATGTGGAAATATGGGAGCAGAGCACTGACAGGTTGCTGGAGAAAGGGGCCAAGTTAAAGAGAAAGGCAGGGGCATGGGGACTAAAAACCAAGGAAAGTTAAATATATACTACAGTTTTTATGTCATATTCATGGCTATAATTTAAGGACAAATCTGTTTTCGTTCATCTTGCCTTAAAGTGTCGCCCAGGAAGAGAATTTCCAATATAAAATTTTTAACTCTAAGTTACAGTCTACCAATAAATGTGAACCTAAACTTTTTTCTCCTGGAATAAAATTATGGCTTTGATATATTGTGACCTGTACAAAAGTATTGGTAACTAAAATTAATATCCAGATATTTCAGAGTTTGCTTAAATATTTTTGATGAGTTTATACATACTTTTTGTAAACTTCTGCTTGAAATGAATGCGTGAATAGGAATTTGACCAAGAGTATTTGGCCAAGAATGTTGTCCATATTCAGAACTATAAATTTTCTCATTTCAAGAGTGATCCCAAGGTATTAAATAATTACTGTGCTTTGAACTGGATTTTATGTAGGAAAGCAGATAATTTTACTGGATTGAAGTTATGTGAGATAAAGGGGATGGCCAGGCACATGCCAGATTTCTCCAAGGAAGTCCTTTCCATTCCTACCTTTTGTTCATGTTAGAGTTTCGCAGAGGGGAAATTTATTGTATTGGAGGAGTAAAACTATTAGGTTAATTAGTAAGAATATGTGAAACCAGCAAATTTTATATATGATTACATTAGTCAGAGAGGAAAAAGGAGTTGAGAAGGAGAAAATGAAGGGCCAGACCCTGAATGACTGTTCTTTTTTAAAGAATTTCACCAGAAACACATAGGACCAGGTATATGGGAGAGGAGTGGATTGTGAGAACAGCTTTACACCCAGAGCTGGAGTCATCGGTGGCCGCAACTGGAAGCACATTTCCACATCCTGCTCTGGAAGTAGTCACAGTACCCAGAACAAAGCTTGCTAATCTGAAAAAGGCAACAAGAGAGATTGGTGGATGGGAATCAAACAAGGTCCTGCCAATAAGAAATTTTCCCCCACATTGTTGAAAAGAAACAAAGGTCCAGATAGTCAGGAAAGAGAGATACTAGGCTTAGATTTGGGATCTCTGAAAGTGCTGAATCCCTGATGAAGGATACCCGTGGAGCTTTTCCCCAGATTGATGGAAGATAACTCTGGGTTTCTGGGACTTCTTGACTTAGAAGACAGGAGGTCTTTTGAGGAAAAGATAAAAGAGCCCAGTAGTAGGATTGCACTGAATTCCAGTACATGTAAAGTAGTTTAGATCTTTCAGATAGTATTGGCAGTCTTTGCTGGAGACATCCCACAGGCAGTTAAGAATGAATAATTGTCAATAAGAAAAAAATTATTGTCATTTAGAAAAAAATGGCAAAGGATGCCAGTAGACATTTCACAAAGTAGGAGACATGAATGGCCAAAAATTCATTTGAAAAGTTACTCAAGCTTACTGGTAATCAGGGAAATGAAAATTAAAACCACAATTAGATAATGTTTAACACATACAGAATTAACAAGAATTAAAGTCTGATGATTCCTAATATCAAGGATATGGAGTAATATGTAGTCTTCCACATTGCTAACATGAGTGCAAACTGGTACGACAGCTTTAGAAAGCAATTTGACACATGCAGTAAATTAAAAAATACACATAAGACCCAGAAATATAACCTAGGGAAACTTTTATATTTTTTGCATCAGAAGTCAAATATTAGAACATTCATTGCCTCACTATCTATAATAGCAAAATGGGAAATTGCCTAAATATTCATTAGTAAAATATATAAATTTCAGTATATGGTTATGCAACCCATGAGAACTTTTCAGTCAAAAACAGGCAGCATATACAATCGTGGTTTCATAGATTATAATACTGTGTTTTTACTGTACCTTTTCTAGGTTTAGATATGTTTACATATACAAATACTTGCTATTGTATTACAATTGCTTATGCTATTCAGTACAGTAACATGCTATACAGATTTTTAGACTAGGAGGAATAAGCTATAGCACATAGCCTCAGTGTATAGTAGGCTAAACCATTAAGGTTTGTGTAAGTACACTCTATGGTGTCCACACAGCAAAAAAAGTCACCTAACAATACATTTCTCAGAACATATTTCCCATCATTAAACAACTGACTGTCATGGAATAATATGCAACAGTGAAATTATATAAACATAAGCATAGGCATCAATATAATCATAATTATCAAAAATTTAAAAAGCAACTAGCAAAGAGTAAGTTCAGCATAAAACCGGTAATCAAAATGTTAAAATCAAATAACCACATTAAAAACTGGGCAAAGGACGTGAACAGAAACTTTTCAAAAGAAGACAGACTAATGGCCAACAAAACATATGAAAAAATGCTCAACATCTCTAATCATCAGGAAAATATAAAGACAGTCACAGTGAGATATCACTTAACTCCAGTGAGAATGGCTTTTACCAAAAAGTCCCAAAGCAACAAATGTTGGCATGGATGCGGAGAGATAGGAACACTCATACGCTGCTGGTGGGACTGACAACTAGTACAACCTCTGTGGAAAGGTATGGAAATACCTCAAAGAACTAAAAGTAGAACTACCATTTGATCCAGCAATCCCACTACTGGGTATCTACCCAAAGGAAAAAAAGGCATTCTATAAAAAAGACATCTATACTCAAATATTTATAGCAGCACAATTCACAATTGCAAAGGAATGGAAACAACCCAAGCGCCCGTGAATACATGAGTGGATTAATAAAATGTAGTATATCTATACCATGGAATTTTACTCAGCCATAAAAAATGATGAACTACCTATTATATTATCATGGAGGGAGCTGGAGCCCATTTTTCTAAGTGAAGTATCACAAGACTGGAAAAACAAACACCACATGTACTCACCATTAAACTGTACTCATGTACTCATGTACTCACCATTAAACTAATTGATCAACACTTATGTGCACATATAGGAAGTAATATTCACAGGGTGTCAGGCAGGTGGGAGTGGGGAGGAGGGGATGGGTATATTCACACCTAATGGATGTGCTGTGCACTGTCTGGGGGATGGGCACGCTTGTAGCTCTGACTTGGGCAGTGCAAAGGCAATATATGTAAACAAAGCATTTGTACGCCCATAATACTCTGAAAAAAAGTTAAAATAGGCAAAATTAAACAATATAGTTTTAGGAAAAGCAAATTTTCCTGGGAGCACAAAAATATTATAAAATAAGGGCAAGGAAATGATAACAGGTAAGCTAGAGAAGTGCACTGGTGGAAGAAGGTGATTACAAGTTAGGATAGCTCAAGGGAGCGTCAATGTCTTTGGTAATGGTTCTTAGACAAGATAGTGGCTACACAGCTATTTATTATCTTGATAACTTGAGTGTTCTTATACATATTTTTGTATTCTTGATGTGTTTTAACAAAATATGCTTGAAAAAATAAATTCTCATCAGTGCCACTACACAGAGCCAAACAGGAAATTGAAAGCCTCGTAGAAATTGAAAGCTATAAATTTCACCATTTATATTTTGGTGAAATTATGACCTATGTTAGGGGAATTATTTGACTTCAAGTAGACTGCTATAGTCACACATGGTTTGGTATGGTAACATATAATAGTTACGTCAAAGTTGGTATAAAAAGAGAGGAGAAATTTTAGACGGGGAGCTCTCACTAGAGAAAGGCAAAAATAAACTTGAAAAAGGGAAAATTGAAATAATGAACTTTTTGTGGCATAGGGGACTCTTCTTATTATTTCTGTGATTTAAATTGCCCTTTCTCTGTCATCACCCTGCTCTACTCTCAATTTACCTGTGAAACACTGTAATTTACAATACCATTACAGAGTCTGGCATTTAAAATAAGTCCCCACTAAAGAGAATCCAGGGCACTGATTCTTGTGGAGTCTCTGAATCCATGTTTAATGCAAGAGAACTCAAGATTGTCCTGGAATAGCTTGCTGTTACTGGAGAGGGAGGATAATTGTTAAAGATTTGCAAAAATGACTATAAGAACTGGCTTGAATGGGGACGCCTACAGGTCAAAGTATGATAATTGGAGCATCAAATGGAAAACAAAGATTGTTGTCAATTAGAAACATTGAATCAGTAAAAGAACTTAATTCCATGATGTTGCCCACAAAGTATAACTAATACAAAAAAATATTATGAAGTAAAGAAACAACTACCAATGAGAGTCAATGTGTTGGTGCCTAAATAGAGAAAACATGCTCCACAGTGAGTGGCAGATAAATGGATTTGAGGCAGCAGTCCATGGATCAAACTCACGTCAAATCCACCAAGACAAATGGGTCTGAAATCAGAGTGGGGATATGGACTACAGAGAAATGTAAAAGAAAAAGCTGAGTTATTAGTTATTTTCCAGGAACAACTTGGTATTTTTTTCCATCTTGAATATTTAATCTTTGCTGACACTGACTTTGGATCAGGAACATGAAAGCTCTGATTTTTAAAAATCTTCTGTCAAAGGTAAGGTATAGCCTTCCTGAATGGTATTATAAAACTGATTGTTTAAGGACATGATGTGGCAAGAATTGAGTTTTCTTGATCACAAGACAACCTCCTTTCACAGACAGTATAATCCACAGGTATGAGCCCGTATCAGGTACTATGGGGACCAGGGCAATGCCCATCTCACTCTATTCATCTCTCTCCACGACTATGTAATTCATGATAAGATACTGTATTCTTCAAAATTAAAAGATAAATTTTATCTTAATTTCAGTGTATATATCAAGGCATATGTATGTGGTCTTTTCCCATGGGTCTATAACTCATCCAAAACTTGGCAGAAAAACCTTCAGTGGAGCACCTAAGCATACTTCAGTTGTCCATGCTGCAGTGAGCCCATCTTCAGAGAAAACTGGGGTGCAGTTGTGGGGATCTGAATCCCTCATGCATGCCTTCTCACCCACTCTTCCTTTCCGCTCAAGACTGGGCACCACTTTCCCCTTTCTCCTCAGCAGGTGGCCTGAGAGAGTAATATCAGAAAGCATGCACTTTGTGGGGCTGAGGAATGTGAAGTTTCAAATGCCCTAAGCTCAGAGTGTGATCCTTTGGTCTCTCCCTCATGTTAGGAAACACAGAATGGACTAACAACATTCTGCATCTCTTTGTCCAACAGGTCTTTCTGGCAGGCACAAGTCCATATGACCCTGTCCCAATATCCTTAGCATTGCTAAGTCCCAGTTTATCCATCCATAAAATCCAGTGATAGGAGAATAGGCAAATAAATACATTTTAAATGAATTTGTATTCAATATGAAAATAGAGTCACAGTAAGTCTCAGTCTGCCCTAGGCACACACTCGTGGCTTTCATGCTGTGTGAACTGTGAGTAATGATTTCCCTTTGGGGAAACTTATTAAGATCCAAAGTATTAAGTTGATTTTCTATTTTCATATGAATATATGCAACAAGAATTACAATTTTAATTGTGTTCAACAACAACAGCAAAAATATTCCCCAGAGTACCATTCAGTAGAATTCAGAGAGCCTTTACCCTTAGTTGGAGAAACTGAACTTCTTCAGGCACTGCACTGAGACAATTTAGATGCAATGAACGGTCTTCCTATAATAACCAGGAATAAATTTACTTCATAGAAGATTTGCCCTGGTGTACAGGGGATCAGTATTAAATTCTATATAGAGACCCAAAGGATGTAAATATTTTCAGGTCATTTTTAAAAATACTTTAAAAATATTATAAATAACATTTTTTTTTATTTTTTGTAAAATACTCGAGGAATGCAAAAAACAAAGAAAATTTAACTAGGATGAGTTTCAGTGTGTGAGTGTAGTATGCAGAATAACGGCTATCCAAAGAAGCACAAGTCCTAATCCCTATAACCCGTGTATATTTTACCTTACACGGCAAAAAGGACTTCCCAGATGTGGTTAAGTTAAAGGTCTGGAGATGGCATGATTATCCGGGATTATCTGGGCAGGCCCCATGTGATCACAACAGTACCTTAAAAGAGGGAGGCAGGAGAGTCACAGAGTAGATACAAAGAGGAAAGTAGAGGAGAGAGGGGAGATGGGGCGCGGAGAGGGAGAGAGACTTGAAGATGTTATCCTGTCGGCTTTGAAGAAAGAGGAAGGGCCCATGAGCCAACGAATGCAGGCGGCTACTAGAAGCTGGAAAAGACAGAAAAATGGATTATCTCCCAGAGCTCCAGAGCCTCCAGAAGGAAATGCAGCCCTACTGAAGCCTTGATTTTGGGGCTTCTGACCTATGGGACTTGTGTTGTTTTAAGTCACTAAGTTTGTTGAAATTTGTTACAGAAGCAATAGAAAACTAATATAATGAGTCAAAGGATAGGGTCAAAAATGCCACAAACTTCTAATTGTGAACAATAAAACTGCAATACTGTTTGGGTTTAAGACTTTATGTGAAAACTTGGTCAATCAGAACCTGCTGGCCAACACTGGGCCTAACATAGAAAAGGCACGTGTCATGTGTTTATTACACGTAACCTAGTTAATAAAATTATGGAAGAAATGATAGAAGCACAAATAAATTATAGCCATGCCCATGGAGTTGAAGTACATAACTTCCTGCTTTTCAGAAATGTAGACTCTGTGAAGGAAAATACAATTGCTATATTATCAACTCAAAAAATCTAGTGATTTTGACCTGATGACCGTGTTCAGCATCTTTGATGAGTAAATATTTGATTGTTTGAAGGCGCAGAGAGAATAAGTGGATCCATGCTTTTGGTATTTGTTCCATTTTCCTTTCCCTTCAGCTTTGCATAAACCAAACATATTCCACTTAGAAACTACACAAATAGTTGAAGGTGGCATGAAGGTTGTAGCAAGCACATTTTCCAGAAGTATATTTTTGCATTTGAAATTAGCCATAGCTTAGCAACGCCAGCTTCCAAAACTTTTATACCAAGCGAAGTGCTGCATATGCTGTTGTGCTCGATGTACCGAAACAGCACCAGGCAGGGGCGCCCAACAGGGTGCGAAAGGGAGAATCTCAAAACATGGTTATTTTCTTGTTGTTGCTGCTGTTTCAAATTGTTGTTTGCAATTGAGAGCGTCATGCTTTTAACATTAGTTCAATATTGGGGAAAGCATATGTTCTTTATGTTTAAGTATGAGATGGTACCTATAATTATTGGGATCATTATTATTCTTACAAAAGATTAGTTTCCAAAATTGAAGAGTAAAGAATTCTAGCTTCATCTCCTGACTGTAGTGCAATTCACCCAGTCAAATTGTCAAAGGGAAAACACATTTTTCCTGTTTCCCTCTTGAATTCTCCAAAATGGTAGGGCAGGACACAGGTTTCTAAGCCAGTTTAGGGCAGGGGATAGCTTCTACTCAATCCTCTCTCCTCTGGCAATCTGAGAAGCGTATTTAATCTATTTTCTCTTTTTGAGGGGTGCTCTTTAGTGCTGACTTTCAGCTTCCTCTTTCTTCCTGTCACTGGAGATGACTAGGTTTATTAAAATATATATGCAAAATATTTGGGAAAATATGTGGCATAATTTCTAAACCGATTAAGATAAACAAGGGAAGCACCTAAACATTTTCCCTGACACACATTCCTTTTGTTAATAGGTCAGAGAGTTGCTGTTGTCCCCCTGCAAAAGGGTTTTTATTGCTCTGGGGCAGAAGTTGGAGGACATGAAGAAATCCCACTTACTTTCCTAGATCCCTTTTCATACCTTCTCCCTGCCTTCTCCCTGCTGTTCTTGGAAGGAGTTTTGAATGCAGAAGCAAGAGCTTTTGAAGAACAAAGAACCAGGATTTTAGAACAAACAATATCTGGGTTCAACCTCAGTCCTTCTATTTTCTAGTTGGGGCACCGTGGATATAGAAGATGCTCTCTCTGAGGCTTGGTTTACTCATCTGTTAAAGTAACGTAACATAGCTTGCAGCATTGTTGCTGGATGATTGAAAGAGAAAACTCCTATTACCATGTTTCACACTCCAGAAAGAGGAGCTGTTACTAAAATCTACATATATCTCTACTGTTAGACTCTGCATCAAACTTTCATGCTCCACCTTTACTGTTTAGTATTTTCATGACCCCATACATTGTCTGTGACTGAGATCACCAAAGCCTCTTAAGACACAAAGGAAGCAACTACCCAAATCTGGCCCATCAAGTACATGCTGTTCTGGTAAGAGTGAAGAAGCTTCTTTTAATAGAGAAAGGAAAGAAAAAAGTCAATTTTCCATGTAGAGAAATTGTGAACTGGTTAATTCTGAATGGCCAGGTAAACAGATCAAATCACCCATCTGCCTGGGAACTTGCAGGCACTGACATATAATGCTATCTTTGGAATTCTGACTTGCCTTGTGACATCCACCTGTGCTGGTGATTGGTGACCACATTGTGCATTTCCCTGATATGCATGGACTCTGTTACAAAACCCTGCTTTGTTTGGTCTGCTGGACATCTCAAGGTGAGGCTGCCCTCTGGCGGTAGCCTCTTCCCTACACGCAAATCTAATTTTTTTTTTTTTTTTTTCTTTTTACTTATGTCCCACTGCAGAAAGCCAAGGGGGCTGTATAGTTCATTTACTGTTTCTTAGGTCACAGCTCCCTGCGCAGCTCTCCAGTGAGTGGGAATCACTGACTTTGAGCCGAATGCTTTGCTTCCTAGATTTCTGTCTCCTGATGTCCTGCCTACATTGGAAAACATGTATCATTTCCTCTTTGCACTTTCTCATCCAGACCAAGAGTAGCTTAGCTAAGGTAGAATCCAGGTTCCTCATCACCTGTCTTTTGTCAGGGGATTTTCCAAGGTCCCTTCTAAAAGATGACACATATGACTGAATCCAGCTGTAATCTAGACAGGGCAGAGCAGCCCTGGGACGCTGCTTCCCAGGCACCTGGGCCTGCAGCTCACACATACTCACGGCTCAGGAGCTCTCCTCTGCTTCCAAATCTGTTCACTCCAGCCTCGCCCTTGCACTTTGTACTGCTAACCGAACACTTCTTACCTGGGCAGTCTCCATTGCCTCAAATTCCATAATATAAAATCAAACGCATTTTTCCCAAACCTGTTCCTCCTCTTTCTGCTTTCGATGCCTCAGATGAAGACTCCACAATTCACTCACTTCCCAACCTGTAAAAAGGCCCTTCCCTGATTCTACTCATCATTATCTCCATTTCCAACTGTATTACTCTCTCTTAGCAGGTCTGTCCCCTCAGCTGCACAGCTGTTCCCTTCTGGCTTCATCACGACCGCCCAATGCATACCTGACAGTGATAATCCCTGCTTGAAATAATTCTGTCCACAGAATAAAATCCAAACTCTTTGGTAAGTCGCTCCAGGTGCCTCACACTCTGCAGGACCCAATCTGACTCCCCAGGCTCCTTGCCCACCTGGCTACGTCATCCTGTGAACTAGTCCCAATTATACCACAGCTGTTTTCCCATCCATATATTTGTCCTTCAATCTGGTGAAACTCTATCTACTCAGTTCCAAGGATATCTCCATTCTGAAAACATTGCAGGTTTTTCTCCAATACAATCTAACTAATGAAGACTCCGTGTTCCCTAGAACTGGGATTTCATCTTATTATATGTTGTAAATCCAACAGTAAGAATAGTGCTGGACATTTGGCGATTACTTTAAAAATGCTTCATGAATTAAATCCAAGTATTAGCACAGTTTATAAGTACATGAGCTTTTAAAAATATTGCAGTTGTCCTTGTGGTCAACTAAAATTTTCATCCATTCTGTTTTCACCTAAACTAGTATAAAATCAGATCTCCCTATCCTGTAGTTGTTGTAGGCGATTTCTTTAGTGAGGTGGGGTATTCACCCAGCAGCTGCCAATAGTCAATGTTTGAGTTCAGCTGGGTTTCAGTGTGAGCATGGTGGTTAAGAAGGCAGTCTCTGAAGCTAGCTGTATATGTTCAAAAATCAATTCTGTATTTTACTAGACCTTAAGCGTATTACACCTCTAAAGCTTTTTTTTTATTTGTAAAATTGGAATAAATGAAGAAGTTGCCTATCTAGATAGTTACAAAGATTAATTAAGATAGTCCAGGCAAAACATTTTGTGCAGTACCTAGCACATAGTAACTGCTCTATAAATGTCAGCCATATTAATAATTATCATCATACATCCCATGTCTATGTACATACTTATTATACATAAAATTCCACAAAGAAACAATATGAATCATAGTGTGTAAACACCTTGATGAGAAGTGAATTCCACCGAGAACTTCTTGATTTTACGAGTGCTACTAATTTGACTTAAGTCATTGTACATACTAAATGTTGCCTACTTTTTTGCAAAAACAAACCCTTACACAGTGCCCAAGTTAATAAGTAAATACTGCAAAACATTGAACCACTGCTTTATGAGAGCTAAGTTACAGAGAGTTACATTGCAGCTTGAGAAACAAATAATTTCCCTCAGCTGGAACCCAATGCCGGATAAACTAGAAAATTAATCTTCCTGGATTGACAATAATATACTTTACTATTCATCCTGCATATGTGGATACTGTAATTTTTTAAATGCAGCAAGAAATAGTGGTTCTTTGCCTCTGTTTCCTTACATGTAAACTGTTATTATGGAATCATAACAGTAGCTACTGCTACTGTTATTGTAGAGATGTTCTGAGGATTAAATTAATTTAATATATTTACAAGTACTTAAAACTAATAAATTGCCTAAAAGACATTTAAATAAGTATCAGCTACTAATTTCATAATAAATATGGGAATAAATTGTTTTAGGAAATCTAGCACAGATGAAAATATAAACATTGAGTAAAATAAAGGTAAATTAATAAAGACATTTTAAAAACTCAAAAAATAGGGACCCTTTCCACTTGACCCTATGAAAGCATTTATTGTTGGATTCATATCATAGTTATGGTGCCATTAGATGTGGCTATTCAATATACAGCCAATAGGTTAAGATTTACACAGAGAATTTGGATATTTTGTCATTTAAAGAGTATTCAAATGCTAATTTGAAACACTTTTGCTTTCTTATCATCTTGAAAAACACAAACAATAATTATCAGGAAAAAATGCATTTGTTCTCTTGATCAATTAAGAATTTGTTTAAGTCTACTAAGTGTCCAGTACTGATTAGTGCAATATATAGGCAAAATATATTCCAAATGTATGCTCCCATGAACAATGACTAATATTGTTTTTTACAATCAAATCACCTGCAGGGTAGAATCTAATTGTATTTCCCTTTTCATCCTGAAAGTTTCTCCAATTAGCTGATCAGAAATCCCTAGAATATTTGCTAAAAATACTCATTCCAAGGCCCCATTCAGATGCACTATACCAGAAACTCTCAAGATGTCTCCTACGACTCAGTATGCTTAACTAGCACCCCAGGAATTTTGGTTACCATTCAATTTAGGGGCAGTCATTTGCATATCTGGTAAAAGCACTTGCACATAATAGGTACCAGGTAGAAAGCAATTTATAGTTTGAAATAGGAAATTCTTATTTCAACTTCTGGCTTTATTGTTTGCCAGGAGGGTGATTTTGGACAAGTTACTTAACATCTTTGAAACCATCAGTTTCCTCAACTGTACAATGAAGTTAATCATACCTAACTTATACAATTACTGTGGAGATGAAATGAAATCAAACTTAAAGTGTAAAACACAGTGCCTGATACATAATGTATGATTTATAAATGTTAGACCATTGTGAAAGTGATATTATTTTTAATAAATACAGTTGGGATAGATAATATAATTACTTCATTAAATGGCCTTTGAAAGTATCCTTAAATATTATTCCCCTTGTTCCTGGAACTTTGTAAAGAGAGGTGGTATCATTAAATACTTCAGCCTTTTGCCCACCCGTGTTGTGCTAACATCAAGGGTGTGCTGTTCTTCAGATGGCTTGTTGTCAGAGTGGCACTTTGGGCAGACAATGGAAATAGGACATTGGTATTCTAACAATGATATTTTTGGAGCTGATGCTTTAAAATAAACCTCACATCAAAGCAATTTGTAGGATTAGTGATATAAGTACTTGAAAATTTCTCCAAAATTAGATAAGATTCCTAGGAGAAGGGGAATTGGGGTTTCTCTTCACTCCATGCAGTCTGTTTTTCATTTATTGACCGATCATAAGGCACCTGTGTTACATTTTTAAAAATATCACATGTGGAATTTTTAACATGGAGAAAGACTTAATAAAGTCTGAGCATTTCAATGATAACAGTACACCTCACTTACCAACTTCCCATTGTTTAGTTCTCTTTAAAACTTAGAATATCAGAGAATATTGATCCTGCCAACTTTTACAGAAGAGGGCAGTATACATAATGAAGTTGGCTATTTTATATTCACACTAGATAAAACCATCAATTAAAGTATCAACTAAAAGTATCCATATAGAGTTCTTATCATGAAATATTAGCATTTTTGAGATCATTAAATTTCTGATTTTATCAGTGTGTAGTGAAATTAAAATAAAAAGCAGACATAATCTCACCTTTCGATTTAGTATTGAAGGAAGGAGGAAACTATAAGCAACCTGTAACCTTCCAAAATGAGTAGAATCAGAAATCTGTAACAGACACAAAGAGATTGGCCACACTGCTATGAGGAAGCAAAGTGCCAGTGGTTATAAAAACAATGGTATATATTTTTGTTCACATTAAATGTCTATTATGGCTCCACTGCACTTCTACTCTGTATCTATTAATAGTAAAGAGAGGCAGCAAATATTTTGAACAATAATAAAATAGGCTTTAAGAGCCTGGGATTTTAGGGCTGTGTTCCAATTCAATATGTGCTACTTGCTACCTATGTGGCTTTGGGCAAATCACTTAGTTTACCTGAACATCGGATTTTTTTCTGCAAAATAAAATATATTTATGTCACAGAATCATTATAAAAATTAAATAATATAAAATATGTAATGATTTTGAACAGTGTCTGGCACATAATAAGTAGGCAATAAAGAGTAACTATTATTGGCCCAAACCAGATGTCAACATAGGGAATAACCCTCATAAACATAACTGGAGACTGTATCTACCTAAACAAATACCAAGAACCCTGTTCTTTTAGGTATCCATACAAACTATTATTGTGCATTCACTTTTTGTGGAAATAGTCATATGATAATTCAGATGGACAGCATATTTCTGCAAAAAGATGTCTTTACTATTACACTCTGAAGCTTCTACTGTACCTCAAGCACAGTCTTTTGCCCTGTGGATACAATGATACATCCATAGCCCCAGTTTTTGTGGAGTTTATAGTCCAGTGAAAAAGGCAGATTGTAATAAGAAGTGAACAAACATAAACACGGTAATTATAAACTGAGTGCTTCTGGGGTTCCTCCCTCGCTAGAATCCATAGATGTTTTGAGGTCTAAAATTCCATGATTTGATTAACGTTGGTCCTAGCTCTTTCTTACAAAACCATTGGTTCTAAATTATGGAACACATCATATTCTTATTGCACTAAGATTAATTATTTATAGAAATTCAAGTTTCAATTTTCAAAACTTAATGAATTATTAGTGCTTCAATGAATCTTATTTAATATTTATTCATTAGGTTTCAAATATACAACATATCATTTTTTAACCCACTAGCCATATTTTCTCAGAAATACAGTTAGCTCATTACGAGAGACTGAATCTTAGTCAAAGTCTCATCACAATTTGCTACCTCACTCTCCTTTAGAATAATGATAGCAATGTGACAGCCTCACAATTTCTTGACTATGCTTATTTTGTATCCAAAATTTTATAGAATAAATTTGATTTGAAGAGTACTCTCAACAAGAGGGAATTGCAATTGTGTAAAAAAAGAGATTGTGCAATTCAGGTTGCAGGTAGTCATGAAGGACTTTATAAGAAAATGATGTTTAAGCCAAACCCTAAGGAATTATTAAGAATAATTTTGACACATAGTAAGGAAAGAAGTATTGTACAAAAAAAGAGCATCATGGTAAATGTAGTAAATAAACAAAGGTATGTTCCATGCATTTTGAGAACATTTATGAATGTGGTAGGGGGTAAGGTCAGTGGAGTTTACAGAGGCCAGATGATGTAATGATGTGCTATTCTGAGGATTTAATAAGATGATCATTCATAGCCTCTAGTTCAGTGTTAGTTGAATATGAATGGCAGAAAACATGAGATTATTTCATTTTTAATTAAACTTTTCATTTTGAGATAATTGCAAATTCACATGCAGTTATAAGAAATAATACAGAGATTTACATTTATCCAGTTTCTCCCAATGATAACATCTTGCAACATTCTGATAAAATATGACAACCAATATATTGACATTGATTCAGTTAAGATACAGAATAGTTCCATCACAGCAAAGATCCCTCATGTTTTTCTTGTATAACTAACCACATGCCTTTTTCCCTCTTGTTCCTGGTCCTTCCTTAATTCCTAACAATGGCCAATCTGCTTTATATTTTTACAAGTGTGTCATTTCAAGAATGTTGTATAAATGAAATAATATTTTATGTAACCTTGTGTGATTGCCTCTTTTCACTTAGCATAATTCTGTGGAAATTCATCCAGGTTTTTGTGTATAAAGATAATTCATTTCTTTTTGTTATTGGGTAGTATTTCATGATATGCGTGTGTCATAGTTTGGTTAAGCATCAACCATTGAAGAACATCTGAGTTGTTTCCTGTTTGGAACTATTATGAATAAAGCTGCTATAACATGTTTTTGCATTAACATATTTTCATTTCTCTGGGATACATATCTACAGGTACAAGTGAAAGACCATATGTTAATTGCATGTTTACTTATTTTTTTTAGGAAACTATCAAATTCTTTCCAGTGTGGCTATACAACTTTACATTTCCACAAGCAATGTATGTGTGATCTTGTTTCTCCACATCTTTGCCAGCACTTGATGTTGTCATGTTTTTAAAGCCATTCTGAGAGATGTATAGTGATATCTCACTGTGGTTTTAATTTACATTTCCCTAATCACTAATGGTGTTGGACATCTTTTTATGAGCTTATTTGCTATCTATATATTTTTTAAAAATTATTTGTGGTTTTTGTTCATTTCATAATTGAATTATTTTGTTTACCATTGAGTCCTGTGAGTTCTTTATATATTGTAGACATTAGTCCTTTGTTGCGTATGTGGTTTGCATATATTTTCTTCCACCCCATAGCTTGTCTATTCATCATTTTAATGGGATCTTTCATGGAACAAAAGTTTTTTTTTAATTTTGATAAAGGTTAATTAATCAGTGTTTCCTTTTATGGATCATGCTTTTGTTGTCAAATTTAAAAACTTTTTGCCAAGCCTAGATCCCCCAAATTTTATCCTATGCTTTTTTCTAAATGTTTTATAATTTTAGGTTTTATATTATATTAGTCCAAGATCCAATATTAGTTAATTTTTACATAAGGTGTGATACTGAGGTTGAGGTTTACTTACTTTTAATAGGCATCATATTGCTCCAGCACTGTTTGTTGAAAATGCTATCTTTCCTCTATTGAATTACTTTTGCACATTTAAAAAAAATTAGTTGGGCAGATTTTTATAGATCTATTTTTGGGTTCTCTATTCCATTTGATCTATGATCTATGTCTGCTCTTCCCCCAATATATGAAAAATCAATTTGGGAAGAATTGGCATCATTACTGTACTGATTCTTCCAATCCTTGAATATGATATGTCTCTCATTTATTCAGATCATCCTGATTTATTTAATAAGCATTTTGTAGTTTTCAGCTTAGAAATGCTGTACAATTTTTGTTAGATTTATATTTAACTGTTTAATTTTGTAAGTAAATGTAATTTCAGTGTCCACATGTTTATTGCTAGTATATAGAAATACAACCAACTTTTGTATCTTGATTTTGTACTGGGAAACCTTACTGAACTCACTTATTAGTTACAGGAGTTTTTATGCTTTGTTTTGTTGCCAATCCCTTGGTTTTTGTTCATTTTGTAATTGAATTATTTTGTTTACCATTGAGTCCTGTGAGTTCTTTATATATTGTAGACATTAGTCCTTTGTTGCGTATGTGGTTTGCATATATTTTCTTCCACCCCATAGCTTGTCTATTCATCATTTTAATGGGATCTTTCATGGAACAAAAGTTTTTTTTAATTTTGATAAAGGTTAATTAATCAGTAGTTAATCAGTGTTTCCTCTTATGGATCATGCTTTTGTTGTCAAATTTAAAAACTTTTTGCCAAGCCTAGATCCCCCAAATTTTATGGGGGATTCTATGTAGACGTCAAATAATCTGCAAATAGGAGTAGTTTTATTTCTGTATTTCTGATCTGTATGCCTTGTATTTACTGTGCTTGGCTATTACGCTGGCTAGACCTTTAAACACTGTGTTGAATAAGAGTAGTGAGAGCAGGCATCTTTGCTTTATTCCTGACCTTAGAGAACAGCATTCAACCTTTCCCTGTTAAGCATAATGTTGGAGGTACTCTTTATCAAGTTGCATAAGTTCCCCTCTCTTCCCATTTTCCTAATAGTTTTTATCATAAAGAGGTGTTAAATTTTGCAAAATGCTTTTTCTGCACTAATTGATATTATCATATAATTTTTCTTCTTTAGTCTGTTAGTACAGTGAATTACATTGATTAATTTCTGAATATCAAACCAGTCTTGCATCCCTAGAAGAAATCCCACTTGGTCATGGCATATAATTATTTTTATATATTGTTAAATTTTTTTGCTAGTATTTTGTTAAGGATTTTTGCATCTATATTGATAAGAGATATTGGTCTGTTTTGTAGTTTTTGTCTGGGTTGGCATTGGGCTAACAGTAACATCATATAATAAATTGGAAAGTGACACTTCCTCTTCTATTTTATGAAAAAAAATGTATAGAATTAGTATTAATTCTTTAAATGTTTGCCAGAATTCTCCAGTAAAACCATTTGAATCTGGAATTTTGGGGGAGAAAGTTTTTAAAGTACAATTTCAATTCCCTTAATTGTTATAAAGTTGTGTACTTCATATTGTTTGAATGTGGTATTTTGTGTTTTTTAAGGAATTGGGCCATTTCATCTAAGTTGTCAAATTCATGTGTGCAGAGTTGTATGTAAAATTCACTTATTTTTTAATGTCTAAAGAGCTGTTACGATTTCCTCTGTTTAATTTCTGATCTTAATAATTTCTGTCTTCTCTTTTTTCTTTGTCAGTCTTGCTAGAGATTTGTCAATTTTATTTATCTTTTTGAACACAAATGTTTTGCTGACTTTTCTCTGTTGTTTTTTCTGTTTTCAATTCTGTTTATTATTTTCTTCGGTCTGCTTGCTTTGAAATTATTTTGCTCTGTCTTTTCTAGGTTGTTGAGATAGGAGCTTAGATTATTGATCTGAAGCTTTTTGTCTTTTCTAATAATGCATATATTTAGTGGTACAGTAGCCCTCTCAGCACTCCTTTAGCTATATATCATTAATTGTAGCACAATTGCTTTTCATTTTTATTTAGTTTGAAGTATGGTTTGTTTTTCTCCTCCCCAATCCACTGATGTCACTAATGCTCAGAGACATTAAGTGATTTTCCCAAAGCCGTATAGGTAGCAAGTGGCACAGACTGAATTGGAACTCAGCTGGTCCAAAGCTTTGGCTCCCAAACTCTACACTTCCTGTTCTCTTGGAGCTCTATGGCCTATGTGGCTGGTATGATGGAAGTGCCTTGCCACCTAGCTGGTACTGGCCTCCACCATGAGGTGTGGTGGGGATGGGAGATGCGGTGGGAAAGGGTGATTTCATTTACCTTAGCATTGGTGAAAGTCCTGAGTTTACACTAGACCTCCTTTAATACCACCCCAGTGGAGAAAGTAGAGAAGGTCTGATGACTGCTCATTACTGCTGTGTTGGGATGAAAGTCCAGCTCCCTACTTCCTACTTGGGCTTCCCTGACATCACTCTAGTGGCTGAGTTGACATGCTTCATTACACCCTGGAGGGTGGAAGAAGAGGTTCTCCACATAATATTGGTAAGGGTGTGGTGTTTGGCTGGAGCAGAGAAGTCATTGTCTGAAAGTGTTTTGTCTTGCCAGGTTGTCCCTTCCCCCTGGTCCTTTAATGAGAGAAATCAAATTTTTGAGGGGAGTAGACTTCTTTTGTCAATATACTTCAGTATTTTCAAGTTTCCAGCTCTTTCTGCTCAGTCTGGGATACATGAGGCAAAAAGAAAATCTAGAGAACTCACATGGTTGTTCCTTGGATCCTGAGATGCCCACCCCTTCTCCCTTCTTCTCCTTATATTTTAAAATCTTCTATGTTTACTTTGTTTTATAAAAAAGCAGTCTCAAGGGCAAAGTCTTTTGATCCCTGCATGTGCCATAAGGATGGACCTTGGGCCAGGAATATTTTCTTACAAACAGTTAAAGAGCATGAAGAGCACTTACAGCCTAAGGTGGGCATATTTCCTTGTATGGGAATATCTTTCTCTGTATAGATGACTTGAAGTATATTCCTTTGTTCTGCCTAAGTCTGTGCCTCGTATGACTCTGGCCAACCCCACTGCTATATCTGTTCCAGGCAGGGAGGGCACAAGGTCCTTGGCACAGCACAAGAGCTGTGTATACACTCTGCAATGGCTGCTGGATAAGACCTGCTGAGCATGGATTACTGATGTCCACTATTTGTGCTGGTCCTGCTCTGTCTCTTTTCTATGGAGTAAAGCATTGTTCCATCCAGTGTCTATGGGAGTCATGTCATTCTTGTTGTCTTAGTTTGGGTTGCTATAACCAAATGCTGTAGACTATGTGGCTTAAACAATAAACATTTATTTCTCACAGTTCTGGAAGCTAGAAGTCCAAGACCAGGGGATCAGCATGGTCAGAGGCTTGATGAGGGCTCTATTCTTGGTTCACAAAGGGTACCTTCCCACTGTGTCCTCACATGGCAGGGGAGAGGTGGGGAGGTGACTTTGGTCCCTTCGTCTCCTTACACAGGCACTAATTGCATCCTGGGGCCTTTACCCTCATGACCTCATCTAAACTTAATTGCCTCCTAAAGGCCCCACTTGCAAATATTATTACCTTGAGGATTAGGGCTTCAGCATATGAATTCATTCTTTTATTTCAGGATATTTAAGAACAAAGGATTTCACTTAAGAAAATGCTTAGTATGAAGAAAACTATGGGGGACCTATTCAAACACTGACTTGAAGCTGATATTTTGAGACTATTCTGGCTGTAAAGTACCAGAACCATTTGGTCAAACCCACAGATTAAAGTGCAAATACATCATACAGTGTTCTCAGAATCAGCTGTGTTTGTGAGACTGGGACTGGGTTAGTGACAAATATTCATTTGATGGCAGATTGGTAGCTGCCCTAATTTTAAAGTAGTTGATGGCTTCCCCTGGTAAGTGCCATTATCACAAAATGATGCAACACTTATCACAGCAGCTGCTGCTAGCATTCGCTTTCCCTCACATCCCATGCTATGTGAATCCGGGTGATGAATATGAGATTGTTTGCAGTGAGAAGTGGTGGAAATATTGTGATAGAAAACCTATCCCTTTTTTCCTCTTGTTCCTCTACTGATAAGAAGGTTCCCATATTCAATCTGAGTAAAGGGCTGATGAAGAATTCTAGTTTCAATAGGAGGATTGTTTAATTCCTTGCAAATGCAGCCATTAAGCCCCACTCTAAAATGTTACATGTTAAACATTTAAACATAATTATTAAAGACAAAGCTCTTTCGTCAGAATGAATTTTTTTTCCTAAAACTGTAGTTCTCAAAATGTAATCCCTGGATCAGCAGCGTCAGCATCACCAGTGAACTTGTTAGAAATGCAAATGATCAGACTCCACGCCAGACCTCCTAAACCAGAAACTCTGCAGGTAGGTGCACAGGAATCCAGGCTTAGTAAGTCTCCCAGGAAATTTGGATGCTGGCTCCAGTTGGAGAATCACTGCCATGTTAGCACAGCAAGAAACAACAGTTGCCCTGCTAGAGAAATCTCACAATTTGGAAATTCTTTTCACTGTTCTGACTACCCAGCTTTCTCTATGTTTAGAATGAGAAAATTCAGTGAGCCTACAGCTTGCTCCTAATTTCAGCTGGATACCAACTCACTACAAATCTAGCACCTTCCCACGGAGAAGCTCAAAATCCTGAGCAAACACCATGTCCTCCCCCTTTATTAATTGCTGCTGAGGAGATGGATAACTGATGCTCTCTTTTTTGCCTAATTAGTGGGAAAGCCTGGTCATCATGACTTTCCCAAGCAAAAACCATGCAGTATGAGATAGCTGGATTCAGTGTTCTTTTTATCTGAAACAACAAATGTTCTCTTTATCTAAATCAAAGCACCTAATCAGAGAGACATATCCTCACTAGCTTGAATTAACCTTGATACCAGTCTACAGGCAAAACACAAAAACAAAACAAGAACAATAAAATAAAGACACAACTCCAAAGGGATTTCACCTTTATTGACTAACACCTATAAAATAGTCACTTTACATATGTATTGTCATTTTAATTTACGGCACTATCAGGAGAGGCAAGATTTCTTATCTCCAATTTATGAGGAAGAAGGCAGATTCAGAGTGTCATGTAATTTTCCTGAGGTCATACAGCCAGGAAATAGCACAGGGCAATTCAAAGCCAGGCCTGTCAGGCTCCAAACTCTATTGCTCTGCACAATATGACTCTGTTCTTCCTCATATAAAGCTTTCATGGCTGGAGCTCTCAAGTGAACTGAACTAATTGAAGATTAAGTGATATGCATGAACTATGCCCCCCCAACATTGGATTAACTATTTAAAGAATGTCTTGGTATGTTCTCCAAATCCTACTCCTTCTTTAAGATCCTTTAATTTGCATTTTCTGTGAAGCTTGCATCTGTGTCACCACAGTGATATTCATTCCTCTTAACACAGAAGATACAATATATTTCCTTCCTTTTGTCATTTAATTATTTGCTAGCCCCAAATAGTTATTTAAACCTTTCAATTTTGTTTTCAGTCTATAAGAAAATGCTTGAGGTCAAGGTATGTCTTCCATTTCTCTGGCAGCTCCTCCAGTACCCAGTACCATGTCACAGAGAGAAATTCAGGCTCATGAATATCTGTTGCATGAGTCTCGGCATTTTATGGTGCAGTATAGCAGTTATAAAGAAGTTCATTGACCAATCAAAGGAATCCTAGGGATGCAAAGATAAAAATGCATGATCCCTGTTTATAAAGAGTCACAGTTCAATAAAGAGAATCATGAGAGAAAACTTCTCAGTGCTGTGGGGTGCTGATATATTATTCGCCATTGAACCATTAGAGGTGTGAGAGAAGCTAACTCTTTATGTAAATGTTAGAAAAGTCTTGTATAAACTAGACCTTGAGATACAAATAGAAAAATAAGGAAAAGTGGTCAAGACACCTGAGAAGTAAAATTCCAGGCAGAAAGAATGTGTAAAGAAAGAGAATGGGTTTGGGGACCACATGTAGTTCAGTATTACTAGAGCATAAGAAGGGAAGGTACAGTGGGTTGAATTGTGTCCATGAGAAAGATATACCTAAATCCTAACCTCCAGCACCTACGAACATGACCTTATTTGGAAATATGGCCTTTGCAAGTATAATTAATTTTCTCAAGATTAGATCATCCTGGTTTGGGGGTGGACCCTAAATCCAATGACTGGTGTCCTTATAGATGAAAGGAAAGGGAGATTTGACACACACAGGCAGAGAGAGAAAGGCCAAGTAAAGCTCAAGGCAGAGACTGGAGTTACGCAGCCTCAAGTCAAGGAATGCCAAGGGTTGCCGGCAGCCATCAGAAGCCAGGAAAGAGGCATGGAGTAGATTCTCCCTCAGAGTCTACAGAAGGAATCACCGAAATTGTGGACTTCTGGCCTCTGGAACGCTGAGAGAATACATTTCTGTTGTTTTAAGCATCACATTTTGTGATAATTTTAATGTAGCCCTGGGAAACTAATATAGCAGGAATTAAGGCACACAGTGATGGGACATAAGCCTATACAGGTAGTAAGGCTTCAGATCATAAAGATATTTGAATTTTACATGTTCGGCAGCTTGGACATTTTCTGGCATGCAAACCACTGAAGAATTTTAAGGAGGAGATTGAATGATCAGATGTAAGTATTCGAAAAATTGCTCTGATGGTAGGATGGAAATAAAAGGCAAAAGTACTGATAAAGATAGTTCAACTGGGAAAAGTCTAAACACGTTCAGTGGTAGCAGGGACAGAGAAGAGGGAAAGGATATAAGAAATAAATAAATGATAAAATAGACATGACTTGCTCTTGATTGGATATGAAATCTAAGAAGGCAGGAAAAGTTTATATTCATGTTATGTATACTATTTTTAAGTATCATATGTATTTTGTAAGCTAATAAGCTTACTTAGCAATATAATTTTGACCATAAACCAATGACTTTAAATATTTGTGCACAACATCATTTAATGAGTGAATTATATACCATCACAGAGATGAGCCGCAGTTTGTGTCACCAATCCTCCTTTTTTGGCAGTTTTTATTTATTTTTTTTTAATTTTTATTTCAGGATATTATGAGGGTACAAACATTTTGGTTACATTTTATTTCTTTGCCTCACCCAAGTGAGCATTAGAGGCATGCCCTTCCCCTCTACAATGCTCACTGCATCCATTAGTTGTAAATTTACCCCACCCCACCCCACCCCAATCCCTGGAGAATATTACTACCGTGTGAGCACCATAGTGTTGATCAGTCAGTGCCAATTTGATGGTGAGTACATGTAGCGCCTATTCTTCTGATCTTGTGATACCTCATGTCAGATAATGGGCTCAAGCTCTATCCAGGAAAATATAAGAGGTGCTAGATCACTGTCGTTTCTTATAATTGAGTAATATTCCATTGTATACATATACCAAATTTTAATAATCCATTCATGAATTGACGGGCACTTGGGTTGTTTCCACATCCTTGCAATAGTGAATTGTGCTGCCATGAACATTCTAGTGCAGATGTCTTTATTATAGAATGTCTTTTGCTCTTTTGGGTCGATGCCTAATAGTGCTATTGCTGGATCGAATGGTATTTCTATTTTTAGCTCTTTG
>CM052437.1:39582819-39602556 GCA_028533085.1 Varecia variegata
AGGCCAATCTCACTGGGGTTAGGTGATATCTCATTGTGGTTTTGATTTGCATTTCTCTAATGATTAGAGATGTTGAGCATTTTTTTATATGTTTGCTGGCCATTATTCTGTCTTCTTTTGAAGTGTTTCTGCTCATTTCCTTTGCCCATTTATTGATGGGGTTGTTTGATTTTTTTCTTGTTGATTTTTTTAAGTTCTAGATAGATTCTTGTTATCAGCCCTTTATTGGATGTGTAGAGAGCAAATATTTTCTCCCATTCTGTAGGCTGTCTATTCGCTCTAATGATAGTTTCCTTGGCTGTGCAAAAGCTTTTTAATTTGATCAGATCCCATTTATTTATTTTTGTTGCTGCTGTGATTGCTTTGGGGGTCTTCTTCAAAAATTCTTTGCCTAGGCTTTTTTGGCAGTTTTTAAATATTTCTATCTTCTAAATATTATTGTAGTTAACAACCTTGATACGTTCACACTCTCTGATTATTTCATTATTTCCCTAGAATAAATTCCCGAACTGAGTAATAAATAGATAGATAAGAGATAATAAGGCTTTTTAAAAACTATTTTTTGGTTTTACACATTGCCGTTTTGTCCCTTAGAAAGTTTTGTTTCTTTTTATCAATTTGAACATTTATCAGCCATGCATAAGAAAGGCTGTTGCTCTATTCTCTCCCGAAGTATTGATATTCTTAATATACTTCTGAAGGGCAAGAAACAGCAGCAAATTGTTGTTTTATTTACATTTCTCGAATTATCATTAGACAATGTTTTTTATGATCTCTTTACCAGCTTTTTGCACATCTTTCTTTCTGGCATTCCTAATTATGCCCTGTATCCATTTTGCTATTAGGTCTCTTTTCCATTAATTCGTAAGAGATTTATTACATATTAAGCATTATGATTCTTTGTCAATAATTCTTGCAAATATTTATCTAACATTTTCAGTTTTTTACATTTACACTCTCTTTTGATTCACAAAAGTATTCTTTCTTTGTTATTTAATCTATCAATAGTGTCGTGTATGTATGATGCTTTTTGTGTCATGTTTAGAAAGGTATCTTTATTCTAACATCTTAAAAAATATTTAGTTATGTTTTCTCCTGGTATTTTTATTATTTATGTAAATAAATTTTTATGTAGCTAATCCATCTTACTTTTATTCAGGAAAAAATGTGAAGCAGGGATCTATATTGACTATTTTTCTCATACACTTAGCTGCTAAATTAACACAATATTTGAAGCCACAACAGATTTGATTAATGACTAAAATTAACACCCAGAAGGGAAATATTCTGTATAATGTGAAAATGATTCTCTAATTGCTCAGTGGTTAGACAGAATGGTTGTGGATGAAAGCCTGATTCAAGAGGGTTTTCAACAGAATTGTAGGGAGGTTTAAAGACAAAAAAATGGGAGCTTTTTTGAAGAGTTTTACTATAAAGTGCAGCAAAGAAATGTGACAGCAGTTGGAAGAAGTATGGTAACTATTAAGCTATCTTAATAGTTCAACTGGGAAAAGTCTGAACAAGTTCAATGGTAGCAGGGACAGAGAAGAGGAAAGGGATATGAGAAATAAATAAATAATAAAATGGACATGACTGGAGCTTGATTGGATGAGAAATCTAGGAAGGCAGAAAAAATTTATATTCTTATTATATTTACTGTTTTGTAGGGAGGGAGACAAATGGCAGGGAGATTTGGAGACAAAAATTGTGAACTCTTTGGAAGAGTTTTACTGTAAGCTGAAGCAAAGAAATATGGTAACAGCTAGAAGAAGTACAGTAAGAATTTATTAAATCTCTGAAGTAACTGTTCAAACGTTCTTCTATTTTTTTCTGGAAGTATGATGAATGATTCTAAATAAGAGGTGTGGCTACACATTGGAAGACAATGGCTCTTCCCATCCATGTAGTCTCTCTTTCTCTCCAAGATCCCCTGGTAAAGACTGTAAAACAAAACAAATAGATGCACAGTGGTGCTAAAAAATACAGAACTATGCCATCTCCAGGCGAGATATTTTGAAAGATTTCTGGAGACAGAATGCAGATTTATTGATGTCTTAAGCAAAGCAGAGGAGATTGCAACTGCACCACACAAGTGCACTTCTTCATAATGTATTATAGCTATGAGCAAAAGTAGCCATAAGTGGCTCTAAGCAGAAGGGTATTCACTAGCTGCAAACCAGGTGGATAAGAGAATGACTGTCTACATGTATGGATGATGACTCCAACCCCATTCACTAATTGTGGAAGATTCACCTGTGTAGTTCTGCAAAACAAAATGGATGATTGGAATGAAGAGAGATGAAGGGCAGAATCTGAGATATAGCTAAGCTTCCACAAACACCTGACAATAGGGTTACCTGATAAATAGAAAACATACAGGATGTGTCAATTTCAGATATACAACAGAAACATTTTTAGAATAAGTATTTTCCAAATATTGCATGGACAACACTCATGCTAAAATATTATTTATCTGATATTTCACACTTAACTAGGCATCTTGCATTTTTGTTTGCTAAATCCAACAACCCTACATAGTAAGAAAAGTCAACTTATTAGTTTTGAAGATCCTGTCCCCTCTTTCCTAGAGGAAAGCCTACATTTACATAAAACCTCACTTAGCCCCCATATTTAGAGGTGAGACGTTTTAGTCAAGACACCTATATACATGCAAAGAAAACTTTCACCAGCCACCTAATCAACCATTCCTGAATCAATAAATGTAAATAAACAAACAAGAATCTTGAACATTTGAGGAAAGGTGAAAGAGAAAGGCCATGATGAGAAACAAAACAAAAACTGATTTTAATAATGTAGGCAGCAGAAAAAAATGTTTAAAGGAGTTCTAATTAATATTCTCTTACACATGCTAAAGAAGATTTCACCCATAAACCAAAAAGGAGATGATGTGAAATAGGTGTGATCACAAAACAAGAAAGAGAATATAGAAAGCAAAATCTTAATTCATAAAAGATACAGTGATCATTTTAATAATAAATGGCATAGTTGAAAATAGAATTAGGAATCTGAAAGTTCAAGTGGAGAAACTATTCCAAAATATAGACAAAACAAGAAAAAAAGAAACAAGAAAAAAATGATGGAAAGAAGGAAGGAAGGAGGGAGAGAGGGAAGGAAGGAAAGAAGGAAGGAAGGAAGGCAGGCAGGCAGGCAGGCAGGAAGAAGTTAAGACATAGAGACATAGAAGTCCAGTCCAAAGAATCCAGCATTCATCAAATCAAAGAATGAAAAGGTAATACAAGGAAAGAAGAAAGCAGCTACGGATATAGACCCCAAAGGCAAAAAAAATCAGAAAATTAGATAGGCACTATCTCAGAAGTAGCTGAGAAGTGACTATAAACTTTACCTGCCTTCCAGAAAAAGTGATTCTTTATGATGGTATGAGGACAAAGAGACATGAAAAAAAGCAAAAGCAAAAGCAAAAGAAATTAACCTGGTTATTTCTAAAGATTTCCAAACTAAAATGTTAAACATTTTTTACCAAATAAGGCAGCAGCAAATAAACATTTAAGATTAAAAATGCTCAACACCGTTCTCTTCCGTGCCCTGAAGCACCGCGGGGAAGGCTACTTACCCAGGACACAGGAAGACGCCGGCTCTGCAGAGCTGGGACTGGTGTGCATGGAAACGGAGATTTACCAACGGACAAGTAGCCTGACACGTGTTAATCATTTGCCTTACAATATGTACCAGACGGTTTGAAGTACTAACAAAAGGGAATAAAAATACCTCACGCCAAAAAAAAAAAAAATGAATAAATAAAAAATATCATAAATGAATAAAAATTCTCACCCTTTTAAGTATAGAGAAGGAGCATTTTCATTAAACTTACCTATTTATTAACTTCTTATAAAATAGTGAGAATGGTTGGGATAATTGAATTTTGGAGCTATTTTGAAAGCAGTCTCCTTAGTGAGTTTTGTATTAATCTCTATATAAGAAACAATGATTAACTAAATGTGGAATATGTGCATTAATTCTAAAATTTCCCTTGATATGCATAATTGTTTTTCTCTGAAATAATACTGTTCTTCACCTTTTGTATTTATGCCTTGATTTAAGTAAGTACATTTAAAGATACATAATACCAATAGACAGTTTTTTTCATTACTAATACCATAATAAAATGCCAACAGAGGGAAAAAACCTGAGGAAAGACCACTAGATTTGTTAATTAGATCAAATCCTCAATTTCAGTAGAGCCAACAGAAATCTTTTTGATATTAGCAGGTTAATAGCATCCTTTTGAAGAGGAAAAACACTGTGCCTATTTTGAAAACACATTAACAATATAAAATCATCCCTGTAAATATCAAAATCGCTTGATACAGAGAATTGTTTCTAGATAATTTACCAATGACAAAATCACCAAGAAATAAAATAGTTTTGCTTTTCTTTCATGCGTGTGAGATATATATATACATATGTGTGTGTGTGTGTGTGTGTGTGTGTGTGTATATATATATATATATATAGGATATTAAACATGAAATGTCCAATTTCCTTAAGTACTAAGTTTGAAAGTTGATATTGCTGACATTTCACTTTGACCCTTCTTGTTTTATTTTTATTGTGAAGGTACATCCTCAGTCTTTCAAATGCACATTTTAGCTTGTGATTATCTTTTAAATTTTTTTAGAGCAATTTTTGTAAAACCATGGATAAGTCAAAAATTCGTGTTATTTTCGAATGTGAGTTCTGTCCTGGAATCAATGCAGCACAGACAGCTCAAAATATCAACGAAGTGTTTGGGAAGGATGTGGCTAATGAACACCCAGTACGTGGATGGTTAGAGAAGTTCTTGTTATTTTAATCTTGAAAATGAGCCACGTGAGCAAACTGAGACCAAGGTGGATGATGATGAGCTGAAAGCTGTAGTGGAAGCGAATCCATCTCAACCTACTCATGAATTAGCAGCAAGGTTTGACGTTACTATTCAAACAATATTTGACCATTTGAAACAAATGGGCAAGGTAAAGAAGGTGGATAGATAGATGGTTTACGCATGAATTAGATGAGTATCAGAAGAGAAATCGTCTGGAAGCTTACCTTTCTTTGCTGTGAAGACATAAAGGTGAACCATTTCTACACCATATTCCTGTGTGTGATGAAAAATGGGGTCTTTTTGACAATCACAAGCATTTGGCAAAATGGTTGGATAAAGATGAAGTGCTAAAACACAGTCCAAAACTGAATATTCATAAAAAAAGCTAATGGTTTCTGATGGTCCAATGTTGGTATTATCCACTACAGCTTCATAAAACCTGTTCAATCAATTACAGCAGATGTGTACTGCAACTAAGTGGACAAAATGATGAGGATGCATGTGGTGAAGCAGCTGAGATTGGTCAATAGAGACAGGCCAATCCACAAGGTTCAACCACATTACACAAACAATGCTGCTCAGAAGCAATGCTATAGAAGCTCTGGACTTGGAAATTCTCTGTCATCCACCATATTCACCAGACCTTGCACCAACAGACTACCACTTCTTCCAGGATTTGGATCACTAACTGCAAGAAAAAATATTCAATTATGAACAAGTTGTGAAAAATGCCTTTCACGATTTCTTTGCCACTCACTCTCTAGGCTTCTGCGCTGCTAGCAGAAACAAGCTACTGTTAAGATGGCAAAACCGTGTCGACAGTTTAGGCGCATATTTTGATTAATTGTACTGCTTCTTTTTTGAGATATAATAAATTACACTTTTAATTCAAAATCGGAATTTCATATTTAATGACCTCATATTTTTTTTATATGTATATAAATACACATATATCCTCTTTTGGATATATATATATTCTCTTTTGATGAGATTATTGCTCTTGAACAAAATAAAAAATAATTACTGTTGGGTGGAAAAACACT
This sequence comes from Varecia variegata, assembly GCA_028533085.1. Classification (NCBI taxonomy): domain Eukaryota; kingdom Metazoa; phylum Chordata; class Mammalia; order Primates; family Lemuridae; genus Varecia; species Varecia variegata. Next base: position 39,588,706 of record CM052437.1, read on the forward strand.
ATTTAAAACCTGTAAAACACAAACACCTACAAAACATGTTATAATTCCATATTAATATGTTACCATTTTACAGAAATGTTAACTATAGAACATAAAAATTGTTAAAGAATAAGTATTTGAGTGTTATTGGGAGGATTTTTTTAAATACCATAACTTAATTTAGGTTTACTTAAAAAATGAACAAAGACAATTATATGTTTCCCTGTCATTTTCGCTACTGCAGGAGGGCACAGATTATTGCCTTCTTTAACTCACTGCTGTTAACCAAGTACTTAGAATAGTACCAGGACATACTCACTCAAAACTATTTGTGGAATGAATAAATGAGTCAATGAATAACTATTCAGAGATTTGTTTGGTTAAAACACTGGAAGAAAATTACTGCCTTCAATTCTTCCATAAGCTATATGGCCTCACTTGATGAGTACACAAGTGGCTCCATTCAGTAGGTCTATTAATGTACCCAACTAATATCCCTGAATTCCTTATTGCTTTTTGTTAATGTTGCTTCACATCTATTTCTTTTTCTTACTGAAAGGTAGGGTCATAGATAAATCATCTAAGTTTGTTGCCAGGTGACTTTTCTTTCAGGATACAGTTTCCCAGATGACTCCTGGGCTTGAAAGTATTATAAAACAGGCAAAGTCTAGAGAAAAGTGAGGTGAGTAAAATATGTTTGATGTTTTTTCCAACATTACAGGTAGTTCATTCTTCTAACAGGTTAATGGTTGGTAAGTTCCTCAGGTCCAGAGCTCAGTTCTGCAGCACTTGGAGTTCCCATCTGTTGATATTCCAGAGGGAGGATGGTAGTAATTTTTTTCGAACAGCATATTGTACATTTTATATATTTTTTAAACAAGAAAATAATACTTGTTCTTTGTAAAATATAGAGAATCAGAAATAAGAATATAAATATTGCATATAGTTTTCATTATATATTAATCACTTTAAATATATAATGTCTTTCTAAGCTTTCTTTCTTTGAAAAATATTATTGAAAAATTGTTATTTTTTCTAGCCAATGAACTGCTACAATTTTTCTCCTTTCCCCAAGGTAGGATTTTATGAATTCTGGTGTAATGTTCACTGGTTCTATTAACTGAGACTCTCACAGAGTGGAATCATATCTCTGAACTGTGTTATTTATATAAATGCATGGAGTGCATTTTCTCTGAATTAGCAAACAAGAAAAAGTGACACGGAGATTTTTCTTTCATGTTAACCTAACGTCCTTTGTCTCCCAGTCCTTCTCTTTGCAAATGGCTTATGGATATTTCGGAGATGCTAAAGAATCTTCGACAAAACCCCATATCTTTTGCCCTAATTCTATATTTTATTATTTTTTTCTTCCAATACACAAAATTTCAGGTTGATAGTCTGCAGTATCAGAGGATGAAATGTAGATTTAGACTTATCAACCTGATTTACTTTCAGAAAGGTTTTTGGAAAGCTAATTTTATTTTTAAAGCAAAATTCACAGGCTCAAATGGGAAAAGAATGGAGAGGAGGAGAAAGAAGCAGACTGAAAATATTATATCTTCAATTATGTCATAGCACAAATTCTATTTTATTGCTTTGAGAATAGTGACATCTAGTGGATATCATGTATTAATACCATGGACATCTTGGTGTCAGAATTTACAGCAATTACAAAAAGAAAGTCTAATTATATAATTATAGACACAGAAAATTAAGAGGGTTTTATAGTAATTGAAACTTACTAGGCCACTTTTATACATCTATTTGATTTCCAATCACATTCCAGACATAAAGTGACTTTATTAATCTAAAAGCCAAATACATTGCATAATAAGAGAAAATGTTATCAATTTACTCTTTGAGGAGGTTAAGCAAGGGTACAGATTCTGAGGATGGTTAGCAGAAGTTCATTCTGTGTGTATTATAGGAACAGATCACTTTCAACATTTTCTTCCCATATTCATGTTAAAGCATTTGCCAACCACCAATATTTGTCCTATATTTGTTTTCCATTTGATCCCCAATGTATTTGTCTAAAACACATATTTATTTCAATTATGAATTAAAGTAATGGTGTGAATCTTTAAATTAACAGTGATTATTAGCTAATATTACAATTCTTCATTAACCCCTACATATGGACCAATACAGTAATACCCCCTTATGTGCAGGTTTGCTTTGGACACTTTTAGTTACAGTACAGTAAGATATTTTGAGAGAGTGACCACATTCACATAACTTTTATTATGGTACATTGTTATAATCATTCTATTAGTTCTTGTTGTTAACCTCTTACTGTGCCTAATTTATAAATTAAACTTTATCATAAGTGTCTATGTATAGGAAAAAACATAGTATATATAGGATTTGGTACTATCTACAGTTTCAGTCATGTACTAGGGCTCTTGGAATGTATCCACCACAGATTGGGGGTAAGGAGGGCACTGTAATATATTTGATACTTTGCAGTCTATAAATTGGTTTTTGTGTACACTATTATTCACTACATATTGATATTATTCCCATTTTATAACTTAAGTAAATCAAATATTAAAATATTTTGGTAAATTAGCAAAACCAACAAAAAAGCCTCCTAGAGAAGAAAGCCAAAGATACCAGGCAAATAGACCATCTCCTAGCCCCTCTACTCTCACCTATTGAAATTTCAGGGCAAAGTTCCAAATGGTACAATGCTGGCTCTCTGAATATAAAAACAATGCAGATTTAAATGGAATAATAGTAATGGAAATTATAATGGTAACACAACTGTCATCACTATCATTTATGGAGTGTCTACTATTTAGCAAACACTACTCTAAGAAATTATTATCCTTAGTAACAGAAATAGAAGAGGCAACTGAAGTACAGAAAAGTTAAATAACCCCCCTAAGGTCACAGGCTAGTATCCTTGAGGTAATAGTGCAGATTAGTAAATACATCTTGCCCTCACTTTGTCAGTATATGTAATAAACAAGTATGATATAAACCCAGATTTTTAAAATAGAAGTTGCTTACTTGTGTTTTTAGTTTTAATTACACAATTTTAGATTTTAGAGTATTTTATTTTGATTTGATTTGTTTAATGTTGCTGCTGGTTTTTTTTTTTAATAAGATCAACTGAAAAAAGTGCTAGCATTGAAATTGGAAGACTCAGATTATATCCAAATTTAATCTTTCCCTAGGGAACTGTTTATTCTTGCAAAATTAATTTAATTTATCTGAGCTTTAATTCCTCATCTGTAATCCTGAAAAAATAATCATTTCAAACTCCCTATAAACCACTGCAAGAATAAATGTTTGTGAAAGGATTTTAGAAATGTCAAAGCCCTGTACTAACTTAAAATATAATTGTAACAATGACATATTCATAACGGTAATTAAACTGGTTCTTTTTTCTGAAGTACGATCAAAAGATGATCTAAGTAAAATAAAATTTTGGTGAGTCTTTAACGTTGCTATTATAGAATCCTAGAGAAAAGCCCAAATTTATTGTTATGACAGTAAGGAGAAGAAATTTCTAGAATTAAAAAAATTTGGTATAGATAGACATCAATATTTATATTTATATTTATATGTATAATCTGTGGCCCAAGACATAGAGTATCAGATGATCTGGCTGGTAGGAAACAGGCAATGTAGCTTCCCCTTTAGATGAGCGCTTTTGTTTTCATTGAAGAGTTCGACTCTATAATTGGTTTAAAGTCAACATTATATAGAAAATATCACTAGTAATAACTGACTTATTAAAATAACTACTATATCCATTAAACTAGATTTGTTGCTCTTTATCTGACCAGGTCCTTAATAATACACACACACACATCACATAGTCATAATTTTTTATCTGCCTAATTTCTTCCTAAGTATAGAAAATTGTTATTTTTAAAAAGTACATTAGTTTCTTTTGGGTAAGCAAGGAATATTACACTTATTTGTATTCACAAATACAATACAATATCTATAGCATTACATGGTAGTACAATATCTATAGCATTATAGGAATATTATAAAACAGGCAAGTTACCAGATATCAATAAATTAACAATATTATTGGAGGCAAAAGGCTTATGCACCCAATACTTTGATGAATGTTTTAAAATTACTTAATACTCATATTAAGGCTTATACTGATGATTTCCTTTATTACTTCTATGTCATGCAGGATGCTAGTGGAAAAATTACAGCACCATCAAATTATAGAAATTTCAGGATTATTTAAAAAGAGACAATTTGCAAAGTTTTGACAGAGCATGTTAACCATAAGGAATAGTTCAGCAAGGAAGATCAGGATACATTTTAGCTCTTTAGCCTAAAAAAGGAGGGAGAGAGAACAGCATCTGGAACCTGGAACCTGGAACCTGAGGGGGTTGAGGGGGAGAGAGAGAGAAAGTAGTGTCACCTACCTGGTAGGACACAGTCAAGGGACCCAGCCAGAGATGACCCCACAGGGAAGAAACTGGTAACATGGGCCCAACATCAATCTCTGCCTTTCCTCTGCTTAGCACTGACAACACAGCCGGGAGCCAGGGTGCACTGGTCAGGTTTAAGCTTGAAAATGTCCATTCTTGGCGCGCTCACGGCTGGAAAATGACCAGACACACCAAAGTTAGGAAAGCATGAAAATGAGGTTTATTGAAGAGAGAGAGAAAGATAGGATTATAGAGCAAGAGAAACATATAGTTTTACAGAGCATGATACATACACCACAGATAACGAGTGAACTCACTGTTGGAGCAAACGGAGACCAAAAGGAAGGGCACAGAAAAAGGGACTTGATTACGGTTTGTGTCTTGTTTTATAGTGCCCAGAATGGGACCTCACTTGTAGTTCAGAGGTCACCATGGAACCACTTTGATTGGACAGTTTGGGAGTCACGTGACCTGAGCCTTAACTACTCATGCAGGTTGTTCTAGGTCAATTTCTGGACTGTGTGGTACCTATGCTGCTGGGCCCATGTGCTAGAGAGTTCTCTGCATTCTTTTGCAGCTGGAGTGCTAAGTTGATTGGCAGATTCATAGAATATTCCCTCCTTCCCAGGCATGGCAACCCCAGGTATGGCAGTTGCTTGAGAGATTAGGGTAGAGCAGGACCAAGATGGGGGCCACAGCACCCACTTTCAGCCCTAGGAGACCCGGAATCCCTCACTATCTACCTAATACACTGACTGGTTAAGGTAAGGGAGTCTGTGAGAGTTAATTTTATGTGTCAACTTGACTGTGTTAAGATAGCTGGTAAAACATTATTTCTGGGTGTGTCTGTGAGTGTGTTTCTGGAAGAGATTAACATTTGAATCAGTAAACAAGACCTGTCCTCACCAATGTGGATGGGCATATTCTAATCCATTGAAGGTCTGGACAGAACAAAAAGGCCAAGGAATGACAAATTCTTTCTCTCTTCCTTTAAGCTGGGACAGTCATCTACCCTTGGACATCAGAGCTTCTGGTTCTCAAGCCTTCATACTTAAACTGAATTATACCACTGATTTTCTTGGTTCTCCAGTTTGCAGAGGACAGATCTCGGGACTCTTTGGCCTCACATGAGCCAATTCCCATTATAAATATCATATTATATCCATATCCATATATATGGAGACATATATATCTCTTACTGGTTCACTTTCTCTGGAGAGGCCTGATTAATAGAGTCTATTAATGTGATTCCTGCAAGTCAGACTTCAGGGCAGTGTGGGGAAAGGTGAAGAATGGATCTAGAAGGACAAATGAAAGAGATCCACCTCATCTCCCCAGAGCACTTGTTGGTTCTCCTAGTGTGCTGGAGCCAGATCTTGTCAGCTTGGGATTGTGCGAATCTCTTTCCAACTCCTCTTTCAGTGATTTCGCACTGCTAGTTTCTGCAGTCCCCCACCCCCTGGCAGGGACAGGGATGGCCTGTTAGGAACCTGGCTTTTTAAGAGTGAGTTTATTTCAGTTTTGCCCTTAGCTCTAGAACAAAGCATTTGTCAAAGTAGGTATAAAGTAGCCCTAGAGTGAAATCTTTACTTTTAACATGTGTCTATTTGGGGAGTCTCAACTGAATGTCTGGCTTAATTCATCCTAATTATTAAGGAGTCTGAAGTCTAGTTGGGTGAAAACGCCATCTCCATGGCTTTCCATGCATGATCTTTGTGTGATGAGAAATGTCTGCTCAGCTGTCAGCCCCTCATCAGTTCCCTGCTACTGTGCCTTGTGGAATTTACTTTGCACACAAGGATCAGAGGGATTTCCAGATCGTTATGGCTATGGCTACCTCCACCCTGCCAACATGCTCCACAAATTTCAGCCACACTAGCATCCCCCAAACACCAAATTCTATTTTACTCTACCCTGTAAGAATGCCCTTCCTGCTTTTAAGCATCATGCATTGGACATTGCCTTAGGAGAGAAAGCCACAGGGAATAGAGTGCTTCCTCCTCTCCCCGCCAGAGGATCTCAGCCTTGCACTGACTGCTGTCCAACACCTGTAAATATTTTCTTCACATAATTTGTCTAGTTTTATAGTTGTTTATATAACAAAATAAATCTAATACCAGCTTCTCTAACAATACTGGAACAAGAAGTCCTGCCTTCAATATTTTGTTCCCTTTCATTGTTCATTTGCAGCCAAAATGGTCTACCAAAGTGCACATCTAATCATGCCATCACCAGTCTAAAGAATATTAAATGACTCTTTATTATTGTCATAATGAAATCAACACTCCTAATGTGATTTTAAAGTCCCTGAATTATTATTATCATTAGCTATCTACCTGCACACCCTAATTCTCACCACTCTCCCTCTTACAAATTTCTTTGTTCTAGTAGTGTTAAAATTGATTTCTCTTTTTTTTTTTTTTCTGTATATTTTCACATGCTAGTCCCTCCTCTTTGAAAACTCCTTTTCCGTATTTTTCTGGATAGCTCTTATTCACCATTCAGAATAACAGCTGGCACTCCTTTCCTTACTTCTGGATTAGGGTAGAACTCCTAGCTATAATGCCATCTAAACTCTTTATAATTCCGCCATTATGGCATTTATCCCATATTTTGTGTTTATTTGTTTAATCATCTGTCTTCACCACTCTATTGTAATGTGGTGAATGTGTTGCCATCTCTATCTAACTTCTTACTGTATTCCTGGAGCTTATCAAAATACATAACACATGGTGGGCATACAAGTACATCTTTTAAGTAAGTAATTAATCTGTTCACGTCAGTATTTCTATGTCCCTTTAAGAGCAGATGTGTTTACTATTTATCTTTAGTAAAAATAACTAAAAAGTTAATTTTTAAGATAGTCATAAATACTTGTTATGCTCCAAAATGTTGTTCTAGGTGTTATGCAGTTTTCAAAGAAGTATAGATGAGGGTTCATTACTTCATTGAGAGTAATGTCTAAAGGGGCAGATAGTTTACAGTGCAGTTTGAAAGTATGAAAAGATGACAAAGCCATTCAGGTGATGTTGTGCCGGGCCACTGTTAAGGGTTCTCATATTAGTCTTTCACATAACTAATTTTTACAGTCTGAAAGTCTACTGACATATTCTTTAGTTCCCTTTGAAATATTTCCTTTCAGAGTGTTGAAATTCTTATTCACATACAATAGCTATTGTTAGGATCAAGAAGGTCAAAAGCATTAGATTTCTTCATTCGTTTCCCACCACAGGTTTAAGAATTCACAAACCAGCTTAACAGCTTAATAGAAGACTAAATCCTTTCCCTTCTCCTTCCTATAAATCCTCTCAAGACAGTCTAAAAAGCATTTCCCAGGTTTAATGTTAAAATAGAAAATAGCACCCTGAACTCCTAGGAGTTCTCATCCTCTGAAAATTCTGGAACCAGGCTCTATTTTGAAAATTATGGGAAGTCAAAGTTTCTCTGTATTGATGTTGATCAAATGTCTGGCCTAAAATGAGCATGTAGACAAATTTAACACTGAAGAAAAAACATTTCTCATAAAAATGAGAAGGCATTAGGCAATACTCTGAAAGTAAGGATTTCACATAACATTGTGTGTGTTTCTGATCTCTCGAAACAAAATTGACACTGAACTAAGATGAGCCACCCTTGGCATAGTGGAGAGGGTTTTAGACACAGTAACTTGACTTTGACCACCTCAGGGGAAAGAGAGCCTTTGTCATTCAGCTTCACAAATTCTGCCACCATGAAAAGTTTCTAGGAGGTGGCAGAACATGTTTGTCTCCTTTTACTTTGTAAAGTGCTCAAGAGTAATTTTCTTGTTCCAGATGAAAAGAAACAAGACCCTTACTTTTCTAGACAAATGATTATTTCTTCCAAAAAACCACAAATGCACAGAATAGTGATAAAAATACAAACATATATGCTGCCTCCTATTAAACCTTCCAAAGACCTCAAAAGGGAAAAATGTGAGAAGGCTTAGCCAAGAAATGTATTGAAGCTTATATGGATTCTCTTACTTTCGGGCAATATATGATCATGGGGTAGGGCTGGAGGGATAGGTGTTGTTCTGATATGTGCTGGTGCTGGGGTAAGGTTGGAGGTAGGTGTTGTTCTGATAGCTACATGTGCTCAGAAATCTGTGTCCTTTGGGGTATGGCCAGAAAAAGGAATAGCAGTTTTGTTCAAGGACACAGCAATTGTAAGAAGCGTAGCACAAGGACACAGCAACTGCAAGAAGAGTAGCACAGACTAGGTGCGTGTTCTGGTGCCTTGAGAACTTTTCAGACAAGGTCAGCCTATAGTAGAAAAGGCTTTTAGGAGAGGACAGTCCAGATTGCCAATTGTGTTGAGATGTTGGGCTACCCAAGCACATCATAGATAAGCAGGAATTCAAGTGCTGGGGCTCATTTGGGCAAAATTACTCACAGGTGCTTCTAGCAAAGGTGGTAGATTGGACATACACATTTATCTCTGTGTCCTCCCTAAATCCCATAAAATGGCCAAAAGGGTATGAAATCAACACCCAAAACAAAAAAGAACTGAAAAGGAAGTGAAAGCAGCCCAATTTTGGAACTGAAGGACAAATAGTCAAATGGTTACTCACTGACAGACCAAAGAGAAAATTAAAACACAGTATACACAGAAGCGAACAAAAAGCAAGCTGATTCACACTACAGAACACCAACGTTTAGAATTTAGAGATAGCAGTGAGTTCTGAAAGTGGGTTCCCTTGGGGGACGAAAGTCCCGTAAGGCCAAGGAATTTTGTTTCGCAGACAGACATTTTCACAGTATCTAAAACAGTGCCTGGCATATAGAAGGCACTTGGTAAATACTTGTTGAAGGAATAAATTAATGAATTCAAGTCTTTGTAAGGAACAGCTAAACCTCCATAACCTGATAAGACTGTAGATTTAATTTCTAAGGAGGAAGAACAGAGGGGCTCTGGTTTAGAGACACCAAATATAGCAGAGGGTAAGGGTAGAGACTGAGTTCATTCCTATAGACTGAGTGACGAGACCCTAGCACCCTTTTGTTTGGCCCACAGAATATTACAAGATTCTTCTCTGGAAAAACAATTGTAAGAGGAGAGATCTACCGATTCTGAGAAAAGTCCCCAAATAAACGGCACATCCAAAACTCCGCACAATCAATATCACCAAACATATTTCTCTTTCTTTCCTTTCTCTCTCTTCCTCTCCACACACATTCCTTCAAATCAAGTTTAGTAGCTAACTACTGCAGTCATACCTATGAGGAAAGTCCCTAAGATAACGGAGATCAAAACAAAACAAAAAACAAGAGAAACAATAAAGAAACTTGGAAAACAGAGACGGTGTGGAAGGCTGCAAACAATTAGTGGGGGAAATACCCATCTACATTGTGCTCAGAGAGATAAGTGAAGTTACTGCTTCTGTGGAAGAGGAGACCATTACCAAAAAAAATGGAACACTAGAGAATGAAAGTGTGCTCTTGAAAAAAATACAAATATGGCAAAGAAAATGAAAAAAATTCAATAAAGTTTTGGAAAATTCACTTAGGAAGTCTCCAAAGACCCAAAATATAAAGGAAAGGAAAGGAGAGGAGAGGAGAGGAGAGGAGAGGAGAGGAGAGGAGAGGAGGAGGGGAGAGGAGGGGAGGGGGAGGAAGAGGAAAGGAAAGGAAAAAAATAAAAGAAAGAAAAGAAGAAAAGAGAAAAGGAGGAAAGAAGGAAGAAAAACGAAAGAGAGAAAAGGAAGAAAAGGCTGAAAAAAATAAACTGCAAAAGAAGAGAAGAAAATTGAAAAGTTGGTTCAGGCAGTCTCATTTAAAAATAAGAGAATTCTAAAAAGAGAAAAGGGGATAAAATTGAGGAAGTACAATAGTTGAAGAAGTGATTCAAGAAAGGACCTACCATATTCTTTGCAAAATGAATGAAGAATGAACCACATTAAGGCACATAACCATGAAAGTTCAGAACCTTGGGTACAGAGACAATTCTAAACACCTCCAGAGAAAATAGTAGGTTACATATCAAAAGTCAGGAGTCAGAATTGCTTCAGAATTCTCTAAACAAAACGAAAAGAAATAAGAAAATAAAAATAAAATCACCGGAAACTAAAAAAACAAGAGTATAGTGTTTTCAAAGTTTTAAGAGGAAAATGATTTTTGATCTAGACGTTATTTTCAGCCAGGTTATCAAATTTTAAACAAATAAACAAAAATGCTCAAGCAGCTTTTCTTTGGAGAGTCCTAAACAATTTGTTCCCCAAATGAAAGAGTAAGCCAAGAAAGTATAAGACACAGACTCCTGGGAATTCAACACAGGAAAGGCCATAGAAAATTTCCAGAATTACCGCTGTGCAGTAGGCCCAGAGGCCAACCCAATCAAATTATATAAGAAAGGCAGAGGTATTTTAAAAGAAAGGAGAAACTGATGTATTTGAATGCACTGAGAGATTTTCAAATGTCTGAGAATTTAGGGATAAATTACTAATATATATATATATATATATATAGAAACGCAAGTAAAGTTTATAAGGAGACACTTATTAACTTTAGGAAAAGCAGGAAATAAAATATCACTTTGTATAAGAAATAAAATAATGTAATGTTCAGGTGCTCTTAAGCCATAAAATTGTCTCATCTGCAAAAATATGTATACAATCACAAGGGTGCTCACACTGAGTATTGATCAAGCCAAATATGATATGACTTTATTGATTGGACAGGGAAGGGAGCATGAGCCTGTGTGTTTGGCAGGAGGGCTTAAAGAAGCCACCTAAATCCTCATCTTGCACTGTAGAAAAGAAATAGATATCACATAAAATTGACTAGATATGAAGTTTGCCTATAAGCATACTAGGTAGAAATAAGAAAGTACGTAATACAGGAAAGTTTTAACAATGATAAAAGTGATCTCTTCTGAAGAATGGGAATTTGTGTAGCTTGCAAAGTACTGTAAAAGGAGTGCTGATCTTGGCTATGAGCCTTGCAGATGCATTTCGTCTGTTATACTCCATGCAAATATTTCTTTGATAGAAACAAAATCAAATTTAAAGAACCCACCAATTTTTCTGACATCAATCCTAAAAACAGTACTTATTAAATACAATTTTGTTGATTAAATTCATCATCGTATTGTACTAGACAACTTTTTAGCTAAGGCTAAAATGCTTCAGTGGCACTATGGGACGTCCAGAAGCTCTTGACCAAGACATGGCTGCACGGTACTATCTTAAAACACATAATTTTCAGCAATAATGACAAATATACAACAAACTTTATGTGTTCCCATTTGTGAGAGAAAAAAGTTTATATACACACACATGCATGTTTGCATACAAACACAGTTGTTTGTATATACATAGAAGAATTTCAGAAAGATAAATAAGAACTCATAAACCTGATCAGTTTCTGGGAGAAGAACTTGGTTCCTGAGTTCAGGGAGAGGTGCTTTACTGCAAAACTTTCATGCAATTTGGATTTTTGCTTACTGTGTACATATATTACCTTTTTATTTTAAATAAGTCTCTAATTTAAAAGAGTAAGATTATAGAAAGTTTGAGATTAGAAAAATACATGACCACTTCTATTTCTATTTCCCTCTTATGTTTATCTATTGAATACATATTTTAGTACTGTTGTCATCAGTGCAAATTACTTTTGAAGGATGTGTTCATGACTAATGCAAAAATCTGAAAGAAAAAATTTTAAGTTCATCGGTCTGGGTGCATTTGTTCTTTCTCCCACTTCTTAATTCCATGAAGTCATGTTTGGCATATTTGTTTACAATATTTTAATCTAACTTTTTACTCACTATTTCAAAAATCCATGTTTCTGCATGTTCTTCCTGTCTTCTAAGGTCTATGTGTTGATGCATAGTGTCTCCTTTAACCATTTCTGTACTACAAAATGACTTTTTAAATGTGCGCAGTTTTTTAGCCTTGCAAAGCTTGAGGTTTTTTTCTGTTGGTTTACCAGTAGGTGGTGCTGGATGGTAGCTATAAATAATCTGGTTTTAGAATATATCCTCTTGTAACATCCTTTTTCTAGAGTGATAACACTGAGCCAAATCAGGGAAGTAGTTTAAACTGTTTTCCAGTAATGGAGATGGGTTTCCACTATCCCATCCATATTATCTTGCAATCTTCCCCTTGTGAGCAATTCCAAACACATTTTCAAGATGATTGCCTGCAAATAGGATTATGTCTGTGATCTTGACCAAGAGAAGATACAAAGCCCCAGCAGGGGTCCCACCTCTTGGGAAAGCACCTGCAGAGGTTTCATCCCAATCCTCTGCTGTGATCGGTGGTTCTATCACTCCAAAGTTTCAACTATCACTGAGCCCTGCTTTGTGACATGCTCTGTCCTGAGTCTTTCCCTTGGATAATCCCCAAATGTTTCTCACAACAACTTTATCAGATCTGTATTATTACCCACCTGTATAGATGAGAAAATGAACACCTGGGGCAGTGAGGTGACACTTTCAACTTTCTACAACCTACATACTGCAACAGAAAGAGCCGCACTTGTAGCCAGAGAGACAGAGGCTTGGATTCTACTACTTCATTGATTAGTTGTTTATCTACAACAAGGGATTTAACATCACTAAGCATTTGTTTACTGATCTGTAAAACAGGAATGGTAATATGTGACTCCCAAAGCTATCTTGATATTAAATGAGAATAAATATATATGGTCCCTAACATAACTGTAGGCTCACCATTAAAATGTTGCAAATAGAAAGCAAAAACACCATCACAAACTAATTTATTGTCCTCTTCTCCTCCCTTCCTAACTCAAGTGCCTTCCCAATGTGCACACCTTTCTCCTCCCTTCTAATTTAAGAACCAGAGTTCTTTCCCCAATACCACCCTCAAAATTTCTGTTTCTTTAATTTTCAGTACAGCATAACACTTCTCAATCTGGATTAATTCTACTTTCCAAGAGAAAGCAGAGGCAATCATTTAAATCACAAGTTGCTGATGCTGCATAGTTGTTTCATGTTCTTCTAGGACTAGAACTTAAGGGAAAGCAATGTGTCCTGTGTGTAGTTCCATCCTTTAAACCCAGGCTAGTGTTCTATCTCTACTAGCTACTTGAAGACAAATAGTCACTATTTTTCCTTTGCTTTTTTTTTTCCTAGGAAGGGGAGGGTAATGCTTGTAGCTGTTTCTTCTCCAAGGAGTTGGTCTTATATGATACAGATGTTTTTCCTGACTTAACACCTCCCTGTTAGCACTGGCTTATTTTTCAGGTGATATTAGAGGGCTCATTGCCGTCATTTATCATATCTGTTTTCTCAACACTGGAGCATGCCAATGCAATATAGGATAACCCTTTAAAAATGTGTAATCAGGACATGTTGCCATTTCTCTCAACTCATTTACTTTCTGAAGTCTACTTTTGAAAAATATGTTTAGAATGGCTTGTGTATATCTTGCAGTTAGCCAATTTATTGGTAAATGCATACCTTACAGTAATGCGCTTTAAAC
>CM052437.1:39603056-39627323 GCA_028533085.1 Varecia variegata
TACCCACTACACCTTGACTCTAGCCATTAAGTGTTGTTTTGAATCTTATTTGATCATTCATAGACTATACCCACATCGAGTGTAGACTAGGGTATGTAATGGCTTTGTGAATAAGCTACGACCCTGAAGACCCACATGAAATAGTGTGGCACGGTGGTTAAGAACACAAGTTTTAGAAACAGAACATCTTAATATGTATAATTGCTCACCCTCTTATTGCATAATCCTAGGAAAGTTATGCATCTTCTCTGTACCTATGTTTTCTCATCTTCAAAATGGGCCTAATAATCATTCACATCTCCTTGGATTGTTTTGAAGCTGTTATAAGTTAAAATTTAAAGCACATTATGTCTGGCACATAACAAATCTTTAGAAATGTTAGCTATTATAACCTGACTGAATCAACTATGTTTCTATACAGGTGTGGACACAAAGATCTATGAAACCATCCTCATCAAGGTTCACACAGTGACCTTGCTGAGAAGATGGTGTTATTTCTCATGCGACACCCACATTTTGCTGCGGTATTTACCAAGTATCTGGAAACACGCTACACTTCACCAGGGGCTCTACTTGCTGCCAGCCCTTTCCAGGACCCTCAGGCTCCATGCCTTTTGATTCAGGATTCCAGCACAAATCAATCCTCTCCCAAAAAGCTTATCTACAAAAGGTATAAGTGTTAGAAAAAAAAGAACTAAAACTCTATTTTATATAGATGACAATTGAGTATACATATATTTTTAATTACAGAAAAATTATTAGAATTAGTGCATTTTGCAAAGTCATTGGATAATTTATTTCTATTCATTGGCTATAATTAGAAAATAAAAATTAAAAACACTTAATTTACAATAACATCAAATACCTAGGCATAAATATACTGAAAATCATACAAAACCTATATAAACATTACTGGGAGAAATTAAAGATGATCTAAGTAAATGGACATGTTCAAGGATTGGAAAACTCACTATTGTTAAGATGGAAATTCTTTCTATATTGGCATATAGGAACCAGACTGCAATACATACCTGCCCAGGGGTAGTTCCCTGGCACTTGTCACTTGGATGTGTTTGATTTTTCCACCATGCAGCTGAGTTCTTATATCACTGCCCTTATACCAACATACAGCAAGAGTTCACTAGATTCCCCTCCATCTCAGCAAAGGGCCAGAGTTCTTTGTACAGAACATATCTCTTCTTATACTCCCAATGACCTGTAACAGAACTAATACATGACAACTCAAAGGGTTTGCTAGCTCTCTATTAATTCCCAACTTCATGACCCAAATCTACAAAACATACATTTTCACAAAGTTGAGCCACTGATGTGTGAACAACCCTGTCCATATCAGAAAAGACAATAAAGGAAATCCAGAAGTCAAATCTGAATTTCAGAGAGTGTCTAGGTGACTCCTAGGTCAGGATCTGAACAAGAGTGTAACATTTATTCATTTTTAAACCATGCTCCAGCCAGTCCTTAAAATCAAGCAACAAATATAATTCTTCCTGTCCTCCAATAAGCCTGTCATAATTGGTTTTCTCTACTCCATTTTGTATTTTCTCTAATATCCCTGGTTGCTGGTTTCACTATGTCCTTCAGCCCATTGGTTTTCTACCTCCAGACCACATTTCTGGCTCTGTTCTTCCCACAGCTTCTTCCTTAGCTTTGATATTTCTCATTCTCTTAAGTCTCATTGTCTTGTCTCTCAAAACATAACACCTTGACAAATGGTGCTATGGTCTGAATGTTTGTATTCCCCCAAAATTCATATATTGAAACCCATTCACCAATGTGATGATATTGGAAGGCAGTGTCTTTGGGAGGTAATTAGACCATGAGGGTGGAGCCCTCGTGAATGGGATTAGTGCCCTTATAAAAGAGGCCCCAGTGAGCTGTTTTGTCTCTTCTACTATGTGAGGACACAGAAAGTAAACAGAAAGTAGGCCCTCACCAGGTACCAAATCTGTAGGTGCCTTTATCATGGACCTCCTAGGCCCTAGAACTGTGAAAAATAAATAAAATAAATTTCTGTTGTTTATAAGCTATCCAGTTTATGGTATTTCATTATAGCAGCCCAAATGGACTAAGACAGATGGGAAGTGGGACATAATCTAAAATGAAGACAGAAGAGTGAGAGGGAAAGAGAGAGAAATAAAAAAAAGAAATAAGAATTTATTTTCAGAAAGCCAAATTCCCACCAAAGGGGAAGCTTGAAAAATTATCAGCTATAACAACAGGGTGTCTGAAACTATGTTCAGAGCAAGAAAAAGTAGTAACAGACAATCACACTGCTGGGAAGCAGGGGTAAACAGCTGACAAAAGAAAGCAAAACTACTCTGCCTTTTTCTAGGAGAATAATCACCAAACTGCAAAGGGGAGAACAAACATGCTTAGGAGGAAATTGAAACTCAGGAAAGGTGAGGAGGTAGAAAGAGATCCCAGCTGCCTTAAGTGAATTTTTGTCACTAGACCAAGATGAATTGCATACTAAGCATTGAGACAACTTGTAGTTGTGATCGATCAGACACTGCTAGTGACATTTAAGAATCATGGGAAAAGACAGGGGTCCTACAAGACCACATGAACTACATTTTGAAGAGAAGTAAAGATATTGGTTCTGCAAACTACAGATTAGATAGCTAGATTTCTACAACGAGAATAGTTGAAAAGGAAATGAAAAATATTACTTGAATATTGTCTCACACAGTGAAAAAGTTCTGGCATATACATTAGCACATGTCATCATCATAACATCCCTTTATATAAAAAATACATTATTATTCTGAATTCTTGTTTCTCTGTAGGGTTTTGTTTTTTTTTTCACAAATATGGCAATTGAGATTTGGAGAGATTCAAGTACTTAGCACAAGACTACACAATACTATCTGCCAGGACTGTTTTCATTACAACCCCTCAGCCCTCCCCAGGTTACACTTTGATATCAGAATGCTGATACCATAATCTGTTGTTCAACCAAATCTAAGGAGAGTTTATTAAAGATTAAGTTAATAGAGGAGAAAATTTTTCAGATTGACAGCACACATTTTATATACAAAAGATATATATTAAAAGACAAATTTGTGCAACATATTTCAAAAAAACTCTGTATCTTCTTGCAAATTGAAAAGAAAAATAAAATCTTCCAAATGCAAAATTGGGCAAGTGGCAAGTTAGTACCTAAAAAGATTTTTATTAAACATGCAGATGCAAATTAAAACAAAAATATTAGATTGACAATGATTAAAAAGATTTACAATTCCCCTTGCTAGCAAGCGTTTAAGGAAATGAAAATTCAATTTATAGACATGGTTGTGTGAAATGGTTCATACATTACCAGTGGGCAATCTGGTAATGTATTCTAAAATTTAAATTTGAATATAATTTGATCCACTTCTGAAACTATTCCACTTCTGAAAGTTTATCTTAGGATAAGAATAGTGCAAGTGCACAAAAATGTATAGCCCACTACGTATGTGCCATGTTACTTATAATGGAAAAATGCTGGAAACAGCTTAAATGTCAATGAATAATGAATAGATTAAATAAATTACCGTACACTCATACAGTGGAATAAAATGCATACATTCAAAAGGAAAAGGAATATTATTTACATTTTAAAATGGAAGGGGATATATGAAATGCATATTAGTTAAAAAGCAGAAGTATATAATATGATACCATTTATATAAAAATATGTGCATTAAGATTCTGGAAAGGCAAACAATAAATTGTTTTTGATGGTTATCCACAGAAGTAGAATTTCTGAGAAACTTTTGTTTTCCCTGAAATCTCTTTCTTAACAATAATATCTGCCTTAAAGTAGTATCACTGGTTCATTACAACTTCCCAGCCCTCTCCAAGTTCCATTTTGATACTGGAATGGTGGTAGAATTATCTATTTTTCAGCTGAATCTAAAGAGAGATAATTAAAGATAGAATTAGTAGCAGAGGAGTTTTAGTTAATGATTTGTTAAATATGAGAACATATTATGATTTCCTTGCTAAGTTAAAATTTTTAACGTACTTTTAAACTACGTTAAAGAGAAAAGAGTGTTTGGACTTAGGGAGGTAGGTTACATTTTAAACTATGCACTGCTGAATATACATAGAAATGTTTTGAAGACAGGGATATTTTTCTTCTCCCTGTATCCCTTAATCAATACCTAGAATAGTGCTGACACAAAATAGACACTAAATAAATATTTGCTGAATGAATAATTTAGAAGCAGCAAAAGTACTGTTTTTTTCAGTGGAATATCACATTTGAAGAGAGAATTTCACCAATTAAACTATGGCAAGATTATGGAAAATATAGAAACCATGTTGCCTGAGAAATGCTTAAAGGAACAAGAGAGGCTCCATTTTCTTTCTAGAAAAGCAAAGAGGATTGTGCATATGGTGGCTGTAAAAAAAAGTGTCCTATGCAAGAAAGATTAGAATAATTCTGTATATCACCAGAGGGCAAAATTGTGACAAGAGCTTTGAATTCATAAAAAGCCATACACCTCCTATGAATATAAGTTCAAATTTCCTAAAATGTATTATTGTCTAAAACTGCAAATATTTAGCTTTCCATCCCTGGCAGTACTCAAACATCACTTCTAGGAAATGATATTTAGGGCATTCTTACAGAGTGTGGAAGTTTGGGTGATTACTAAATCAATCCTTTCTTTCTCTACCTATTGAAAAACATCTCACTGTGTGTTTTTATCTCAGTTAAAATAATGCTAAGCTATTCATAAATTGACTTCAAGGCAATACATTTACATTTCAGATCCTGCCCCTCTTTCTACCAAAACTATCACAAAAGCTCTCTAACGTTTTACTAATAATGAAATTGATGTCGCCAAAAGAGACCTTTCCACCTCCCATAAAATTTCAGGGGCCTGTCAGAAGTGCATGAGCTTGTGTGTGAGTGTGCATGTACACAGACATGCATACACACACACACACAGCAATACATGTTTTTTATTGAGTGGTATTTACAATTTTGCTTAAATTAGTTTTAGAGAGCAAATCATGAATATATGCTAGCTCTGGTATCAGAACCTTTTCATTAATCAGAGAATTTATAGTTATATGTTCATTCCATCATCTGAATAAAAAAAAATCTAATAAATCAATTCCACTCTAGGTTCAGCTTGTCGTTTTGAGTAACAGTGACTGCAGAAAATTATAGGTTTGTGTCTTGTCTGGGAAACTCATAAGTCACAAGTACAATACATTTAAGCCACTTTGAGGGCTTTCAAGTAAGACATATGAAGCTATTACTCATCACAATCTGTGAAGCAGCTATCCTGTGGCTTTTAATGGTGATTTTGTAAACATTCCAAATTTTTATTTTTGAGAAAATTTATTTAACTCAATGCTATGCAATATATACACACATATCTATTTATCCATGTACACACATATATATATATCCTACAGCTACATACATACCAGATGTTTTCTATGCAGGAGACATCAGAGGAAATGATATTTAAGCAAAATTGTGGAATAAAACATAGTAAGGGAAACTAAGTTACTATCAGTTCAGTTTATCCTCAGGTTGTATTTTAATGATTTTTAATGTCCCTATGAATTATTTTTATCTGTAGGGCAATTTGTTTTAATACTGTTTGATTTCTTTCTATGTTTTTTAAATCACTCAATTTAAATTTATGAAAACTTCTTGACATCAGGAATATCAGGATTCCAGTCCTGTTTGCCACCCTGCTACTCACAAAGGCTGTGACCTTGAGCAAAGCACACACCCTTCCGCTGCTCAGTCCCTCATCAATAAAACAAGGCCATTGGACGGGCATATCACTAAGGCCTTTCCAGCACATTCTCCATCTGTGCCTGTTTAAACAAGAAATAATTTAGGATTTGACTGACAACCTAGGTCAACAGTAGTACCAAGGACATGAAAAACATTTAAAAACCTCTTCTGTGAAATTTGATGTCTCAGGTAGAGTTCCCTAGAAACAGACTCTGAGTCAAGGATTTGTGTGAAAGTGATTTATTAGAAAAAGCAGCAGACAGGTAAGAAAGTGGGGTAAAGGAGGGACAGATAGAAGCCAAGAAAGAATGTGGAATTGAACAAAGTCCCACAGGGCGTAGATCAATTCACATGGGAGCTTTGGAGACAGAGGAGATTGTGGTGTTAACCAAGGACAAGGGAGAAGGAATATTTCTACCTCTTCTCCCCAGATTGGTCAGATCTGAGGCTTGGACCTCAGAAAGTTATAAATCTCCAGGTACTCAGGCTCTGAGCAACTCTGAGGGCAGCCTTCTACTGGGAGGGAAAGTGTTCAGGGAACTGAAATGCACTGAAAGCTTAAAGCGATCCAAGGGGATCTGGGCGGAGGATGGAAGGCTGTAGGGTTACATGATGAGGCCATAAGCCTGTCTGAAAGGTCAGCAGAAATAACCTTCGCCTCTACTTCCAAAGCAAGCAATAAACACACGTTAAGTTTTTTTGTCCCCCAAACATTATACTTGTTATACATTCAGCAAAGGTATCCTGAACACCTGTAGATGTCTGACAGATTATATGGCAGTGAACAAAACAGATATGGTCTCCTTACTGTCCTTAAGACTCACAGACCTTACAGTAAAATGGAGGAGGCAAATTATAATTATAAATTGTGATAATTCTATCAGGTACCATAACAAGGTATAGTGTGAGAATGACAGAAAGTGTTCATTATAAAATGAGAAATCAAGGAAGGTGTCTGCGACATAGATAGTTAAGATTTATGGCCTTTCCAGGACAGACCTAAAAGATGGGTAGGAAGAGCCAGGTAAAAAATGGGGGTGGAGGGTGGGAGGAGAGTATTCAGCCAGAAAAGACCATGTTCAAAGACTCTGACGCTGGAAGGAGGTTGGCATAGTCAAAGAATCGAAACACGGCCAGTGTGGCTGAAGAGTTTCAAGCAGATGGAAGATGTGAGTTTCAAGAGGTAGATGACAGTGAAGCCTCTTAAACCACATGAAGGTGTTTATTTCTTATTCTCAGCTTAATGGAAACCATTTTAAGCAAGGAACAGATGTGATCTGATTTACATTCTTAAAATAACACTCTGAGATCTCAGTGGAGAATGGGTTGGGAGAGGAGCAAGAATAGGAAGAGAAAAACTTGCTAGCAGGCTATTCCAATATTAGTCTCATGAAAGAAAATAGTAGATTGAACTAGAATGATCTTAGTAAATATGGAAACAGTTCTTTCTTCCTAAAAGCCCAAACATGAATCTCAAGATCTCCCTTTTGAGCCAACCATAAAAATTAAAAAAAAAAAAAAAGAAATACCTGGTTATTAATATGATAAGAAAAAAAGTAGTTGTGGATTTTTCTCATATTTGAGACATATAGCCTTGCCTTTTTTTATTGCTGGAGCCACAGGAGAGAAAGAACAGAAATAAGATTTGGCCATGGCTATCTCAAGAGAAAAGCACTCAACCACACTGAGGATTAATTCACATATAATCCTATCAAGGCAAGAAGAAAACAGTGTTGCCTCCCTCCTCCCACCAGCAGGGAAAAAAAAAAAGCTATGGATTTTTTTATTAATATAGTTAAATTAAATTTAAAAGAATAAATAGAAGAAAGTGCCATCCTCATGGTATGATCTTTTAATATGACTTCCCATGAGGAAATCAAATCATATTATCTACTCCCTCTCCCTATCATATGTGTGGGAGAGGAGGAAGACAAAGGAGAGGTGATAGTTGTAAAAGCGTATGTGTAGTTTAAGAATTTTGAGTGAATTTTATCCTCTAAACTGAATAAATGTATAATAAAGATGATCATGGGATTCTATCATCAAAGGACAAAGAACCTTTGACTATATTGAAAAGATGAAGGAATAGAAACAGGAGAATCGTGTACTAAATTCTGTAAGTAAGAGAGAACACGGTTCTTTGGGGGAAATTGAAGTAGATGAATATGATTGAAATACAGAAGTTGAAGGAGGCATGCACAAAAGATGTGAAATAAAAACAGCCTAGGCACAAGGAGCCTTACAAAACCTGCTAAGAGGCTGACAGTGACGTGACAGTTATCGTGGTCCAATGATGAATGTTCAGCACTAGAACAACATGGCCACATTTGCATATTAGAAAAATCAAGCTGGCAGGAATGTCAATGGGTTCATAAGGGAAATCACTTAAGAGACTATTACTGTAATCTGGATAAGAGAAGACAAATCCTAAAAGGAAGTAGGAATAGTGAATGTAAAAGAAAGTGGATGGAAGCTAAAGAATTTTTAAGCAAGAAATCTCAATGCTATTTGATGATTGACTATTACAGTAAGTGAGGGGAAAACACAGAAATCAAAGGTGAAAACCATGGCTCTGGCTCAAGCAACTGAGTGGAGGGTAACTTTTTGTTTGTTTCTTTGTTTTAAAGAAATGAAAGAGAACAATAGATCTGGAAAGGACACAATAATGGATTTGTTTTTGGAAATATTATGTGGACTAATTCAGATGAAGAAGAAACCAGTAAATTATTAGACATATAGACTTGAAAAATCAAGATAGGGACCATGCCAAGATATGTCAAGACTTACACTTACAGTTTAAGCCAATAAACAAGATCATCCAGGAAATGCCAGAGGAGTACCAAAGATGGAACCATAAGGAAGACCAATATGAAATATAGACAGAGAAAAAATAGTTCATTTATGAAAGGAAGAAAAATCTTCCATGAAGTAGGAAAAGAACCAGAAAAGACAAATGTCAGGCAACCAGCATAGGAAAGAGGATCCAGGAGGAAGAAGTCAGTGAGTCCAAATGATACAAGAATGTCAAATCAGTATGGACTGAGGAGAAACCACTTACTGATTAGCTATTTGGTAGAGAGCAGTATGGGAAGAACTCAGACTTCAGGAAGTAAAGGGGTGAATAGGAAGTGAAAAAGTGAAAAGACAGAAGGGAAAATAATATTTTAAAGAAACCAGAAACTTGATTATGAAGTAAAGCAGTGAAGTAGGATAGTAGCTAGACTCCGTTTTTTGATAGAATTTACATCTATGCTGTTCACCTATGTAGCCTAAAATATGACTGACAAGTGGCAAATGACTATAAAAACTGTAGATGTTCTATAATTTATGTCCCATAAATATAATAATCAAATGGCTGTTAAGGAGTATTTAATTTTTATTTATTTTGCCTTTTTTTTTGTTTTTGTTTGTTTGTAAAATAGAAGAGTCTTCAGGGTTCTTTGATTCTGAAAGAACAGAGGAAAGGGCTGAAGAAACAAGCAAAATAAGGGATTGTTGGAGTGCGTTACTGGAAGAATCTGGAGGACAGGGTCCAAAGCACAGCGAAAGGCTTTTCCTTCTCAAGAGGAGGAACCTTTCTTTCTCTTGAAGGTAGACAAGTGTGAAAATGGTACAGGTTTGTGAGAGTCCATCCTCTGAAAGAGGAGTGTGAAGGCTTTATCTATTTGATCAATATTTATCAAGTGCCTATGGATTGCCAAAGACTGTAAGGTGCTGGGAATACAATATGAGCAAAAACAGATATGGCTCCTTCCCTCAAGTTGTTCAGGGTTTGCAGGATTTAAGATAAGCATTAATCAAACAACCACATAGACATCATCATATAATAATAACAAGCAGTAGTACTAAGGAGAGAAGTACACCTTTCCAAGAGTGCATAAATACCTAGTCACTGAGATCAGGGGAGAATTCCCAGAGGAAGATACGATTAAGCCAATAGTTGAAGAGTAGAATTATTGAGGAAGGCATGAGAGGAAGGATATTCCACACAGGGCAGTAGCCTTTAGGATAGTACAGTGCTTCAAAACTGCTAAGAGCTTTTGAAGTTTGAATTTTGTACACCTTCTAAAATCACTTTAGCAAGTGGGAAAGCAGTTACTTATGCTGCTCAGAATATAGTAACAGAACGGGTTAGCCTGAAATCCCATCTTTACCTCTGTGCCTCCATCTCCCAAACTGCTCAAGCATGCAGAGTGGAATAGTGTGAGTTTTAACAGAAAATTTACTAAGAGACTCCCAAGGATTAATTTCCAATGGCACACTCTTTCAGAGGACTAAACTACTGCACACGTTAGTTACATGAGTTCTGTACATACTAATTCTGGGGGCTGTCTTCAGTTATACCTACTTAGCTACAAGCCACTTCAACTGTTTTTACAAGAGAATATATAATATATGGATTAAAAAAATTAAAAACTCTCACATTAATACAAATTAATGTCTTGTTTGATGACAAATTCTATTTCCCTGGGTTTCTCCTTGATAAAACAGACCCCACTAAACATAAAATGACAAAGCCTCTAGACATATGAGGGATAGTTTTAATTAGGTATCATTTTTCAGCAAATATTTTCATGAGTCTTCACTCCTTATATAAATTCTGAAATTTACATAAGCAAGCTTGTCTTTATTCTTCACCTACATGATTTTGATCAATGGAGATATGTTTTCTGCAGCAGAAATTCAAATGCTGGCCCTGGTCCATGAAATAGCTAATTGGGGAAATTCCAATAGGTGATTTATTATAGCCGTTGCAAAGGAAGAAAGCACATCGCTAATAAACAGCAATTAGCCACACGTTTTAGGCCAAGTGGGGACCATCACTCACTCTGAGAGCTTTTGAACTTTGAATTAGCTACATTTTATTCACTCACTTTGGCAGGTTATTCTTTTTTGAAAAGATTTGTCATAATGTCCATATGCACAAATACTATTCCTTCTCTTAGTCACAGGGAGTTTGAGCCAATCGAACACTCATATTGATCTGGTTTTCTTTCCCCCACTTATTTTTTTTTTTTTGAGACAGAGTCTCGCTCTGTTGCCTGGTCTAGAGTGAGTGCCGTGGCGTCAGCCTAGCTCACAGCAACCTCAAACTTCTGGGATTAAGCGATCCTACTGCCTCAGCCTCCCGGGTAGCTGGGACTACAGGCATGCACCACCATGCCCGGCTAATTTTTTCTATACTGGCCAGATAATTTCTTTCTATTTTTAGTAGAGATGGGGTCTCGCTCTTGCTCAGGCTGGTCTCAAACTCCTGACCTCGAGCGATTCTCCCGCCTCGACCTCCCAGAGTGCTAGGATTACAGGTGTGAGCCACCACGTCCAGCATCCCCCACTTATTAATGAGCCCAAATCTGATTCTAAATCAGGCAGTTTGAGGAAGACAATCTAATCTTAGAGGCATTTTCCAGTGGGGATGAGTTAACAGGACTCAAACTTGCATTGAATTTAGGGAGTCAGGCCCACATCTGACCTAGAAATAGCATGAGTCTGTGGCATTGAACTTTCCTCACGGGGATCATCTGGAACCCATATTTGTGCCACATTCGTTTTTTCAAGATATTTTTAATTTTATAAACTTCAATGAAACTATATCTGTGACTACACACTTTCATTCTGTATTCTCAACATGAGTTACACTTAGGTGATGCTGCCAAACAAATCATCACATCTTACAGTTAAAGAAAGCTAGTTGAAGTAACAGTAAAAATTACAGCTGTCTTAAAAGGAAATAATCAGCCTTCAGAAGTTGTGAGCTTTTTGTTGCTGAAAGCATTTGAATGAAGGCCAGATAGCCACTAAAACCAGGAATGTTGTAGAGGGTATCATATACTCACTATCAAATTGGTATTAACTGATCAACACTTACGTGCACATATAGTAGTATTAACTAAAGGATTGTTTGAAGTATGCCCACTAGTGTTACTTTCAATACTCAGGGGCTATATAATTCTAGGAAAGTGATGGATGAAAAATACTATCTAACAGAATTATTTGAAATCATCTATATTTGTTTTAAACAAGGCAGCATAACATCCAGGGCTCTCGGCCATAAGCAACAGCTAAACTTCTAGAAAACATAAAAGAAACTAGTTATTTGGTGGCTCCTACATTGAAATTGGAAGAAATAAGCTTGGGAAAATGGGTAGGAACCAAAGAAGGCTAGGCAATAACACAATGAAAACCACAACCAAGTTCAGGCTAAAGGACTAGTCTCATGAGAATGCTGTTTTTGGTACCAAGGCCATCCACACTGCTTAACACGGCTATCACTGAATACTTAAAACCAAGACCACGTATCAACCCTGTTGCTGATGCATATCTCAAAGGATGCTGTGAAGCTCTTGCAAATAAAATCTGTCCCTTCCTCTTTGCATCTGTCTCCACAGTTTAAGCTTCAATTGGAGCATCCATCTAACAAAGCTACAATCAGGTACTTATACCCTAACTATTAAGGGGTGGAGAGAGAAAGAATTTGTTTCTCTTCAGCTTCATAGTGAGGACGAGGGCCTTTACTTCTCACTTAGACACAATGAGGCATTCCTCCAAAATGAGAAGTGAATTCAGATTCTGATCATTCAAAAAAGGGAAAAATGTCTACTCCAATGCCCTTATTGAATGTTTTAATATTTAAGATTCTGTGTCTTTTTAATGCTGTTGAGTCTTTGATCTATGGGGGTTGGGGAGGGATTTTGTGATTTTTGTGTATTTTACTTTACTTGTAAACTTTCTTATTCCCCATCTCCTAGAGGTATTTTCTAGAGCACTACTCTAGTTTCTCAGTAGAATACACAGGATGAAGGCCATTCATCATGGCCTATTCTATACTTTTATTTTCTCTGAATAGAACAAAGTAATCAATTTTAAGGAAATAGATGCCTCTCTCCAACTCGTGGTTTCCAATTATAGGTTTCCTGGGAAATGCCGCCATTGCTTATGGCCTGTTGTTAATGATCTGAGGCCGCCTATTCTGCTAAATGTTAACTGTGGTATGAACATGTGATGGTATCTGCATTGGAGTTCACTAATCAAAATAATTATACCCACTCTGCACATTTCACATGC
The DNA here is from genome assembly GCA_028533085.1 of Varecia variegata. Taxonomy (NCBI): domain Eukaryota; kingdom Metazoa; phylum Chordata; class Mammalia; order Primates; family Lemuridae; genus Varecia; species Varecia variegata. The sequence continues at coordinate 39,615,889 of CM052437.1, forward strand.
CTTCACTTAAATAGGATCAAGTATCATTTAATGAGAACCCTTTGTACAAAGCTACATTCTCAAGAGGTTTCTTCTCCTTCAAAGTGAAGGAGCTCAGAGTCTCGTAAAGAGAGATTCTTTTAGATGTGAAGGCTCCTATTTTGTAACGCTGGGTGTGTTAGCACTACAGGACTCCTTCTCCTTCTGTGATCCCAGAGTGACATAAAGACAATAGAGACCAGTATACTTGCCAATTCTTATTGAAAAAACAATGAATAAAATTCAGGCCAAATCCTGTTAATTCACCCCATGAAATAGCATTCATATCCTTAACCCAATCGCTGGAATAGCTTTTATTCCATAAAAGGAGTAGGGCATTATCAAAAAGATTGGAGGAGCAAATTTCACCCATAATTGAAGGAGTAAGTTTACCTATAATTTATAGGTATCTCTGAGGCTTTTACCTAATGATATTTTCTTCTTTGCTCTCCTACCATCTTGTGGTATAAAGCACATGCTATTGAACACTGGAAACTTCCTGGCATACCATTCATCCTGGGTTATTGTTATTCTTGATATTATCTCTTCTTCAACAAGCAGCCTCATCATTTCACATATTAGGCAAATGTAAAATAACATAAATAGAAAAAAGTAAAGAATCCTTGCACTTACCTCCCAATTTCACCATGCTCACTAGAGGAAACTATAAATATGTTCAAGAATAGATAGGAAAGCCAGTTATCACTGGATGGTGCTGTTCATGATTTCTGAAATGTAGGATATTCAAAATTTGAAAAGAACTGTATAGGGGGCAATGAAAAGAGGGATATGGACAAAGATGGGCTGACTCAACTGTAAAATTAGTAAAGCCTAACTAGTATCCACTTTTTAAACATCAAGAGACACTATTTTATAAATGTACATTTCTGTCTTCTACAAATAGCACATGGATTAAGCAGGTCCCAACCTTAAAGAGCATCTGATACTTTCTATTATTTGTATGTATTAGTCCAGGTCCTCTGAGAAGCAGACACCAAAATGGGATTTTAATGCTCAGGATTTTATGAGAACAGATGTTGGTGTGAGAGAATATTGGACAGGATTCAGAAAGGCCGGGTGAGCTATCAGACCACAATGCAGTCCTGCCCTGCAGTGAAGGGCAGAGTGGAGGAAGGACGGAAGGAAGTGCTTTAGAATGTACAGGCTAAGGAGGGTTCAGCAGGGGTCTTGGGGAGCCCTGGAGCCAGAGTGCTCTGTCCCAAGAATGTGCCTGCCTTACTATGCCCTGTAACTTACGTGCTATGCTCAGTAGTTGTGGGCACAGCCCTGGGAACACAGAGCACAGAAGCTGGGACCTTCTTTCAAATATGTCTTCCAAAGTTTCGCTCATAGAATAAGACTTTTCTATGTCATTAACAAGAGTCAAAGACAAGCTTCTGAGGACTCCCCTTACATAACATAGTCCTGGTATAGAGACTGGCTAATTACTAATAGTTCCATCAGTCTACCTCCAATATTGTTGTATCTTTGTAATTGGATTCATCTCAAGACATTAAGATATCTTCTCATCTCAAGATATATTTTAACTTTCACTTCCTTTCTCCTACTTACTCCTAAACTGTCTGCAGTAATACTGCTACTTTTGACTTTTTGTTCATCTGGAATTATTCATTAAGCTTCTCATTACCAAATGCAATGTTATTTTCTAAAATATGGATGCATTCTAGTGGATTTTCCCCTGAAGTATACAAGTTTTGCCTGCTCCCCTTAGAATGTTCCTCTCTTAACTTCTGTGGTCCAGCATTGTCTCAATCCTCTACATCTCTAATTATGCCTTCTAGGCCTTTTCATTCTAGTCTTTCATTTCTCCCAACCTTAAATTGAGACATTCACCAAGTTCCTGTCCTTTGAGTGCTCCTCTCTAAATATTTTTTCACTTACAGTGCTAATTATTTCCACAATTCCGACTCCTAAAACTATCTCTCTACCTCTAAACTATTTTTGCAGCAGCTGATATCTTTTTTTTCCCCTGTTGTATCTTTACCAGTATTTTCTGGGCCCTTCTTATGAAGGCTTTCAAAAGCATGGAACACATTCCAGATCAAATGATTTCTTCTCTACTTTCTTATTTTAGGTAATAGAACCACCCATGAGGTATGCTTTAACACATGGAATCATTTTAAATTTTTCATTCTTATATCCTTTCTGAGGCTAAATGAAGTACAGATGGTCCCCAACTTGCAATGGTTCAACTTATGATTTTTTGACTTTAAGATGGTGCAGAAAGTGAAAAGCATTCAGTAGAAACTGTACTTTGAATTTTGATCTTTTCCAGTACTAGTGATATGTGGTGCAATAGTTCCTCACAAGGCTGGGCAGCAGCAGTGAGCCACAGCCCCCAGTCAGCCACAAGACCAAGAAGGTAAACCAGTACTCTACTGTGTATTAAATGCATGTTCAACTTACAATACTGTCAATTTACTATCCGTTTATTGGGAAGTAACCCCATCGTAAGTTGAGGAGTATCTGTAGTTTGAATTACCCAAATCTTAGTCAATGATAAAAAAGGCAATATTTTTATTGTCTGTGTTTAAAAAGTTCATATTTTTCCAATTACAAAATAAATATATTATGTAAGTAAATTATGTACAAAATAGAAAATTTGGAAAAGCACACAATACATTGCATACTATTAGGTTGTTCTCAATCTTTCAACATTTTAAATTCTGTTCAGTGAGCATAGTTATATGTAAATGTTTACACATCTACCTTCATATATCCTAGTAGGTAAAACCCTAGAAAAGGAACCAATGGATCATAATGAATAAACATTTTTGCCAAAATGCTGTGTTAAAAGAATATAGCTGGTACCTTCCAGAAGTAATGTATGCAAGTATTCACTTTTCAGTATAATTCTGTAATAAATATCTTTTTATATAAATTTTTCTATAATTCAGATATATTTTCATTTGGTAAATGCCTAAAGTGAATTAATGAACTGGGATTTTGTTTTCTACAATGTCTTATAGAAACTTCATAAAGACTATAGAACCAACACTTATTGTTACAATTTTTAGTCATTTTTATGGGCAAAAACCAACTGGCATTTTATAGTTATTTTAATTTGGTTTTTATAGTTAGCCACAAAAATTGAATGGTTTTAATGTGTCTCTGTGTGTTTTGTTTTGTTTTTGGTGTTTTTGTGCCCAGAGACCCAGATCTTGCTTATTCCTCTCCTCTGTGTCTTCAGTCTTTCCTGGTGGTCTCATTCAGTCTCATGGCTGTAACTACAATCTACATGCCCATCCATAGCTCCCGAATTAATGTTTTCAGTTCAGACCTCTCTCCACAATTGTCTACTCAACATCTTCATGCAGGTGTTTAATAAACATCTCAAATTTAACACCTCCACAACTAAATTCCCCATCTTGTCTCCAAATCTGTTTCTCCCACAGCTTCCATCACCTCCATTGATGACAACCCCTCTTTCCAGGTATACAAACCAAAAGCCTTAGAGTTGTCACTGATCAGCCTATCAGTCAGGAAATCCCACTGGTTCTACCTTCAAAATCTACTAAAAATCTGACCGTATTTTATCTCTTAGACTGCTATAGTTTCAATATTTGACCCCTCCCAATTCCATGTTGAAATGTAATCCACAGTGTGGCAATGTTGGGAGGTGGGGTCTAGTGGGAGGTATTTGAGTCATGGAAGTGCATCTCTCATATATAGATTAATGCCTTCCCTGGGAGAGGGGAAAAGGGGAATGAGTTCTTGTTCTGTTAGTCTCCAGGAGGGATGGTTGTTAAAAAGAATCTGACACCTCGCTCCTTTTTCTCTCTTGCTTCCTCTCTCACCATGTGATCTCTGCACACACCAGCTCCCCCTCACCTTCTGCCATGACTGGTAGCTTCCTGGGCCCCTCACCAGAGGCAGATGCTGGTGCCATGCTTCTTGTGTAGCCTGCAGAAATAAGAGCCAAATAAACATTTTTTTTCTTCATAAATCACCCAGTCATTCTTTCATAGCAACACAAATGGACAAAACATCAACTGTTATATCCTAGTCTGAGCATATGAATTTCTAAAATAGCCTCCTACTAGTCTCCTTGCCTCCTCCTTTGTCTTATCGGTCTATTCTAAGTGTAGTAGGCAGATATGTTCTTGTAAGACAGAAGTGAGATCATATTATTGTTCAAACCCTTCAAGGTTCTCCATTTCACTGAGTAAAAGCAAAGACCTTTAATATCCCACAAGACCTATATGCTCTGCCCCATTACCTCTCTGACCTCATTCTTACTATTTTCTAATCCACTCCAGCCACACTTGCATCCTATAATAACCCAGGCCTATTCCTGCCTTAGGGACTTTGCACTGACTGTTTGTTCTTCTTGGAAACCTTATTTTGTAGATATCCACATCATTGACTCACTTACCTCCCTCAAATATTTGCTCAAATATCACTATGGTAGAATACTTGTATAAGTGGCCCCCAATGTTTTAGTCCCTCCTTGTAGTCACACTCTCTGCCATGTGACTTTTCAGTTCTCACTAATGAGATAGTTTATTCCTCTAACGTCCAAATTTGAGTTGGCCGATAAAATGTGGCAGAATAATGCTGTCCCAGTTGTAAGCCTAGACCTCATGAGTCCTTGCATTTCCACTTGCTTTTTTCTTCTCCTGTGATTTCACTAAAAGAATTTACCCTAGCTAGTTGCTGAAGATTGAAAAACATGGAGCAAAGCCAAACTAAGTTTTAACCAGGGCCATTGTAGATCAGCCAATCCACAATCAAACACCAGACATGTAAGTGAGTCTAGTTGAAACAAGAAGGAATTCCTAGTCAAGTCTTAACTGTTCACCTGTAGAATAAGCTAAGTGAACTTTTATTGTTGTATGCCACAGAAGTTGGTGGTTGGTCATTACTAAGTATCATAATCACAATAGGTAACTAATATATAAATTGGTTCCTGTAATTGTGGTGCTGCTGAAAAAAAAAATTGAAAATATATAATATATGGCATTGGCTTTGGTACCAGAGGGCAGAGGTAGGAAGTGGTAAAGAAGCTGGGCATCTGACAAAGACATTGCTACAGAAGGCTAGAAAAATAGCAACCCAGATCTTGTACTGGCAAACAATTAAAAAACTATCAAATGCAGTAACTTGAAACAGAAAACCTAATGCACCTCTGGACTTGGTCAAAGAGCTCTCCAGGCATAATTTTAAAAGCTCTACAGGCATAATTTTAAAAGCATCTAATGATTTTTTTCTACTGAAAATGTTAAAGTGCCATATGTAAGTGATAAACTTAGGCAATAACTGACCAATTTTCAAGAAAAATTTAGAGGTAACATGGAGGGGCCAGTACTTGCTGAGTTAGGAAATTAAACTACAGTATTGTGTCATTTAATGACAGGTATACATTCTGAGAACTTTATGTGAACACCATAAGGTGTACTTACACAGACCTAGATGGCATAGCCTATTACACACCTAGGCCATATAGTACAGCCTGTTGCTCCTCAGCTTCAAACCTGTACAACATGTCATTGTACTGAACACTTTAGGTAAATTATAACACAATGGGATGTATGTATCTAAACATATCTAAACACAGAAAAGCTATAGTAAAGATATGACATTTATAATCTATGGGACTTCTATCATATATGTGGTCTGTTGTTGATTGAAACATCATATGTTATGTGACACATGACTGCACTTCTTATTTTTAATTTCTATAGCCAGTAAAAATTATTTAATTAAGACATAGCCTCAGGCAATAGATAAAAGTCAAAGGTATAGCTGTAGCTTCCTTTGCTAAGACCTCTGAAAGAATTAAGCAGGTACCTGGTAAACATTCCAACCAGACAAAACAGCTTCTAATTGTTATAAGGGCATGCTCCCACAGCCCACCTTAGAAGGGATTAAGAGAAATTCTTTGAAAGAATTGTGGGTATAGCATTTGGAAAGTGGAACAGAATGGTTTCAAATACAGTACATAAAAAATCCAGGAAGTTTTGAGAGAGTCATATTTGCAAAAGCACTGCCAATATGCACAAAATGGAGAGTTTATCAACAACAAAAATTTATTTCTTACAGTTCTGAAGGCTGGGAAGCTCAAGATCAAGGAGCCAGCAGATTCTAGTGTCTGGTAAGGGCCCACTTTTCTGGTTTATAGATAGCACCTTCTAGCTGTGACTTCACATGGTAGAAGGGGTAAGAGAGCTTCCTTGGTCCTATTTTATATGGGTATTAATGCCAATCATAAGGGCTCTGACCTCATGACCTAATCACCTCCTCAAAGTTTCCAACTCTTAATAATACTGTCACTTTGGAGGTTAGGGTTTCAACATATGGATTTTGGTGAGAACACAAACATTCAGACCGTATCATGGGAAGAGCATATTTTTTACATGGAAGGGATGTGAATAATTATGTCTTCCATAAGGGCAGACCATGATAGACTGATTTCATCAATAATTCCATCTCTTCTCCCATCCCTGTGTGCACTCCTTTACCAAGTAATTTTGTAGTTCCTCTAAAGATGCAGAGTTGATTTTCCTACCCTTTTACTGTAGATTGGATTTGTGACTTGCTTTGGTTATGTGGCAGAGACCCCAGACTAAATCGCTGATTCACAGACACATCAGCTAAATAAATATTCATTGTTGCAGGCCACAGATATTTTGTGACTGATCATTACATAGCATTACTGTGTCAACATATATCCTGCCCTACTTTTGTTCTGCTTAGTACTTATGATTTTCTAAACTTATACACAATTGGTTATCACTATATCTCAAGTATGTAGGCTGGGAAAGTCATCTCATAAAAGCTCTATTTTTATTAATATTTGATTAAGTTCATTTAATTAGTTCAATTGAACAAGAGAGAATGTTTGAGATAGATTGCTCTATTTTAGGTACTTATGCAAACATTGAGTCATGGATTTTTTGCCCATTACGATCTTCACACTGGTCAAGAAGAACTCTGTAGAAGAGATAGAAGCAGAAACAGATATTAAGCGTTGCGTCATCGGGATCAAATTAATCAGGATCATCACATTCAGTGATTATCTCCTTGGCAGTGAACTGGTCTCTTTCTTTGACTGGTAGTATTTCAGATGCCTCAACTTTGACCATCCTCCCTAGATAATTCACCTTGATGATATGTAGCAAATTCTTCAGACCAGCTCGAGCTGGCAAACCAGCTCCATCAGTCCCTTCTTTGTAAGCTCTCTACTTTACAACCTATAATTACTATAATTATTTAATTGATGAGACATTTTTGACATTGATTAACTCTCAAATAATCATCAATTAATTAAAAATCAATATCGATTCCTATTGGTTTGGATTATATCCTTTCCTGTTTTTCTTTATGACTCACATAAGACATCAGTATTGCTTGTGTTTGTTTTGCTTTCAACAGCCTAGCAGACACTTTATATAACATAAAATAGCAGGAAAATAAACCAAATAATAGCAACAACATTTTCCATACTCCATTAGTAGACTAGACATAATTCATGCATGTTATTAGAATTTGAACCTAAGTTAATTAACAAAAATATTCCAAAGTTACAATACTGTCTGTTGAATCTGCAGCTGATTGTTATCTGCAAATAATCACATATGAGTATAAAATCATAATAAATCTAAGTAGACAGGTACAAGTAAATTGGACTATGAAAATGGCATGTCTCTTTGCTTAAATGTATTCCACAAATCCCAGAGAGATATGCTTGGATTTAACCTAATTGGGTTTGCTGCTTCCTCACAGTTTAATGCGTGAATAACTGCAATTACATATGACTCTGCTTATGCCAGCTAAACAAATTAATTTATTAAGCTATTAGAATCTATATATCATAGGAATTAGAAGTCATCTGGCAATGTTAGTTTTATATTTAGTCAAGTAAATATTTTCTGGTTACCATTTTAAAATGGTACTGATGAGGTGAGATTGGAAATTTTGACACAGTTTAACTTTGAAATGGATAGCCAGAAATGGTCTTTGGTCACCCCTCTACTGTGGTTCGTTTCTGTTTTGTTTTCTGTTCTTATTGCTATATCTACTCTGCTTCAGTAGTGTTATGGGCTGAAATGTGTCCTCCACAAATTTCATATCTTGAAATCCTAATCCCAAGTACCCTAGACTGTTACTGTATTTAGAAATATGGTCTTCAAAGAGGTAATTCAATTAAAATGAGGCCACATGGATGGGCCTTAATAAAATATGACTGTTGTCCTTATAAGAAAAGGAGATTAGGATACAGATGCACATAGAGAAAAGACAATGTAAAGACACAGGGAGAAAACAACTATCTGCAAGTCAAGGAAAGAAGCTTTAGAAGAAACCAAGCTCCCTGACACCTTGATTTCAGACTTCTAGATTCCTGAATTGTGAGAAAACAAGTATCTGTTGTTTGAGCCACCCAGCATGTGGTACTTTGTTAGGACAAGTACCTATGACAAGTACCCACCCTAGAAAACTATGATAATACAAGCAGCTGCAAAACCGTTTTTGCATGATAGTCCTTGAAAATCTTAAAACAAATTTTTGGTATTCATGGAAGTAAACTCGGTTTTTATTAAGATACCTGAGTAGCACAAGGTATTTAATGCTTTTGAGAAAAACCACCCTAAAATATTTATGTATATGTTTTTGTTTTGTTTTGTTTTGTTTTGTTTTTTTGTGTGTGTGTGTATCACTGAGAGGGATTTTAGGTATAAGGTAGAAATTCATGGTTCATTATCTAGTAGTCAATTTTCTGTCTCCTTTACTTAGAGTTTCAACTGTGCCCAGAGCAGTAGTATAACATTACTTTGTTGTAGCTAGGGATGGACATGTGATTCAGTCCTGATAAATGAGATTAAAGAGTAAATCTACTGGGTGAATTTTATAGGAAGTCTATTTTTTTCTAGTAGGCTCGGTTGGCAGGCATATCTTGTTCTTTGCTATTCCCTCTTTCTACCTAGAATATAAACATGATGTCTGGAGGCAGAGAAGCCATTTTGAAACCATGAAAAAATGAACACCATGTGAAAAGGATAATGTGGCAGAAATTTGAAAGGATCTTGGACCTTCCCTGAACAGCTATACCAATCCTGAACTGATTTCCTTCAGCTTTCTCATAATGTGAGAAAAATGAACCCCTATTTGGTTGAGCTATTGTAGTTGGGTTTCTGACACATACTCAAACATAATTCAAACTGATACAAAGGGGTGGACTGATACAAAAGGTTTGTAAAGGTGATTCCATTACAGACTGCTGTACTGGAACTTAAAGCACAAAATCTGAGTAGCTATTTCGGTTAAAGAATTAAGCTATTAGTATTTAGTATTGAACTGATATCTATAAAAAATAGTGTCATGCTGAGAAGTGCTATACAACATGCAAAGTGACTAAATGTCAGGGGTGTATGCTCAGTGAATATCCACAAACGGGTAAAGGTGCAAGTGCATTGTATGAACGGTGTTGTGGCAGCAGCATTTTCATTGAAGGAAAACCACAACGGCACATATTCTGGTGCCAATGCCATTTCATCCAGAACTACATGGACAATGGAGTTTAGAAAATAGAGGTTGAGTATCCCTAATCCAGAAATCCAAAATCAAAAATGCTCTAAAATTTAAAACATTTCAGTGCCAAGATGATGTTCAAAGAAAATGCTCATGGGAGCATTTTGGATTTCAGATTTTCAGATTGGAGATGCTCGACTAGTAAGAATGCACATATTACAAGAATCCAAAAAAATTCAAAATCCAAAACACTTCTTGTCCCAAGCATTTCTGATAAGGGATTTTCAACCTCTATAGGCAAATATGATAAAACCTAATTGAGATATTAATATCACATTTCATACCTTTAAATAATTTATATTCATTTGATAATGTAAAAAAATTAATTTTCCACAAGTTGCAGTAAATTTTCACTCAATTCTTATTCAGCATTATTGAGCATTGAATGTGTGTTTGTGTGTACATGTGTTTATGTAAAAGATAAGTCATCTGTCGGTGTATGTATAATATCCTTACATATAAGGGGAGAAAGTTATTGCATTGGAGGAAAAGGAACAGAAAAATATACTATTCTGAATATACAACATTTTATATATTTTTCTTTAATCTATATAAATATTTAACATAATTATGATACAAAATTAAATTTAAAAAAATCAATTTCTAAATATCTGAAGCAAAATAATTAATATAAGCTAAATGTTATACTAACTTGGTAGTGTAACCACACAGAGAGGAAAATTCCAGGAAACTATGAAATATAGTACTTTAACTGAATATACCTCCTGGAATATTTCTGAAGTACAAAAATAATAGCAAATTAAAATCTGAAATTGTTTTCAGTGATTACAATGTTGGTGGTAATAATATTATACTGAGTCTGTTGTGTGTGTATTGTGGAATAAAGCAAATGAATATTTTAGTAATATTGAAATATAAGTAAAAGAGATAAGATCAAGGAAATTAAGTAAAAGCCCTATAGTACTGAGTTTGAATTAGTTATTTGAATTAATTATTATTTAATTAAATTAGTATATACTTATGGTATATTTTATCTTTACAAACTAAAGGAATAAATACTTCTTAGGTATGAAAATTTGTCAAGAAAAAAAAACTAATCCCTGAGCATCAAACAATGCTAGTGCTCATATTATGGTCTCTAACTACTATATTCCATAAAAAGGAGGAAGGGCCTTTTGTAAGGTCCAGATATGACACCAGAAATTTGTAAGATGAGTCTGAAAAATTTTATCAGTAAGGAAGCTAACAAACACCGTCAGTGGCATGTCAAAAGGACCCTGGAGAAAACTTGAAGGGATTTCTACTGGACAGAGGTTAAATGATTTAAGCACAAATAAAGACAATAACTGCAATATTTTGAAATATATTAAATATGTTTAAACACCACCTATTCATTTTTTAGGGCATCATCTTTGGAAGACTCTAAGGAAACAAATTATTTTTTAAATTTATTTTTAAACATTTTTTAATTGACAAATAAAAATATCTATCATGTACAACATGTTTTGAAGTATGTATACATTGTGGAATGGCTAAATTGAGCTAATTAACATATAATTTACTTCATATGTAATCATTTTTTTGTTATGAGAACATTTAAAATCTACTCTCTTAGCAATTTTTAAGAATACAATATGTTGGCCGGGTGTGGTGGCTCACGCCTGTAATCCTAGCACTTGGGAGGCCGAGGCGGGAGGATCGTTTGAGCTCAGGAGTTCGAGACCAGCCTGAGCAAGAGCGAGACCCCATCTCTACTAAAAATAGAAAGAAATTATATGGCCAACTAAAAATATATAGAAAAAAAAATTAGCCGGGCGTGGTGGCGCATGCCTGTAGTCCCAGCTACTCAGGAGGCTGAGGCAGTAGGATTGCTTGAGCCCAGGAGTTTGAGGTTGCTGTGAGCTAGG
>CM052437.1:39627823-39653931 GCA_028533085.1 Varecia variegata
TTTCCAGATATATTAAAAAACCTAAATGTGAAAATATCATTTTAAATTATTGGAATAAAATACAATAAAATGTCCTTCTTTAAATAAGACACAAAAGGCAAAGTAAAAAAGCATACATTTGACAAAATCACAAATTTTAACTTCTGGATCAAAAATTTCATAAACGCTATTTTAAAAAGCAAGTAACAGATTGAGATAAAACATAGCCAATTATTTGGAAAAAGAAAGATTTAGAATCAAGAATACATAAATAATTTAGGAGGCCCATGAACTTGAGTGGAAATAAGATCACGTCAGTATTATCACTAAGCTCTAACTGAAATTTTAGTGTTTCTTTTTTATTATAAATATAGGCAACAAACCAGAGTGGCACGTATGATACCTAAAACTGTCAAGATGGGAGTTCGTGGATTTTTTTCATGCAACATTATCACTGTGGTAGACATCTAGAAATACTGTTTATACTCATCATTTCCTCCAAATTATAGTATAGATTCACTACTAGATCTTATTATTTAATGCATTAATTTTTAAAAAAATGTGTTAGTATATTACAATTTGTTTTTTAATATTTTGGTAGTTATACCTTAATATAATTCAGTTCCTTTGGAATCCTATACAATTTTTTTAAGAAAAATTTTAATTTACTTTAAGGAGGGCTCTGCTAGCTTCACCAGACTACAAAATAGGCTAAGTACCACTGAACTATGTTGATAAGAATAGGACTTTATAAACAATGATGAGAGAAAATAGCTAGTGTCAAAATGATGTATATACATTATGGTGTGATTTATGTAGGTTTTTATGAAAAGTCACACAAAATAATAACATGTATTTTTTCACAAAATCATATTTTTGTATATGAATCTATCAGTGTAAATGTGAGGAGACACACTAAATTCATGATAGCTTTTGCCTCTAGGATTAAGGAAGTAAATAGGACATGAGAAGGTGGATAAAAAAGACTTCATATTTAGGTACACTATTTTATTTCTTTTATTTAAAAAATAAAGGAAAAGTGCTGCAATTTTTAACAGCTATAAATTCTGGGCTATGGGTACACTGTGACTGTGTTTTTCATTGTTTTTTTTAAATTCTCAAAATTTTGATAAACTTTTAGAAATTAATTCAAAGTAAGAAACTGCCCATATTGCATTTTATATAACATTAATATATACAGTATATAATAGGCATTTCATTGGAATTTCGATTATTGATATTGAAGAGAAAGTGTTTGGAAAGCAAAAGTGGAAAGGATGAGCCTTCCAGGTGAGGAGAAATGCAAGAGCAAAGGAGCACTGAAAAGAAGCATGTCAAGAGTTAATGAGATGTTGTCAATAGGCTTTTGTAGCAATCGTCCAAGCAAGAAGTATTTCTAGGAACTATTTGTCTTTACAGTTCATGAGCCAGAACATAAGGCCCTGAATTCCCAATTATTGGGTATGTGGGTAAAACCAACCCTAGGAGCCTTGGAAGCCTGGAGCAGACCTTGGTGATCTGGTGTTTTTTGGTAACCAGGCTTCCTAGAAAGGGGCAGGCTGGGCAGGGCCTGTGCCACCTGACTCTCTGGGGAGGAAGCTCTTTTAGGAGGGGACTGCCTCACCGAGTAGGAGCGCTCATCCTTGATAGGGCTATGGTAGAGGATGCAGCACCTGGTTCAGGGATGTTGCTAAGCCGGATGAAATAAAGTAGAGAAGGACTTGTACAAAAGATCTGGTATGATGGGAAGGGAAGGAATTTGCCAGTTGTCAGTGGAAGTTCTAAACAAAATAGTTATCCCAGCTTGCTTGTTTTTTTTTTTTTTTTCTCTTTCTTCCCTTTTTTAAGGGAGTGGGGGAGTTGTTTCCCAAAAAAGGGTATGCCAAAGGAGAGAAGAGTTTTACAATTAAATAAATTAGGAAGTATTATATAATTTATCTCCTCCTGGAAATTCATAATATATATTAGATAATAAAGGCTCTGAGGAGTCCTATTTTGTTTTTCAACCCAGCAGCTCCCAGATTAACATCTCATATGATTTGTATTCTAAGATCATTTTAGAAACACTAGTCTAATGTTTCAGGAGATCAAAACAACTTTAGCTATTTTTTGTAGAGGAATAAAATTTCATAAACATCCAGTTTACACTTGAAGCATGACACGAAAAGATGATTATAAATATATTAGGTACATAAAGCTGAATGAATTTCCAAGGCAGCAGGTTATCTCAGAGGTCTGATCATTGTCAAAAGTCTCTTTATGGTTTATGGTCCTGTCAGAAACCCTCAGTTCTCCCATATGTACATATATGGTACTCTTTCCCTCCCAGTTAATTGTGCCATAAATAATTTCTTCTTATCTGCATATCGATTACAAGGTAATGAATGCCACTTCATATTATGTGAAATACAAATCAAGCTCTAGACCCCATGAGATAATTTTCTTGGCCAAACTCCCAGGCCCTGTACTTGGGATGAACTTCAATTGTGTCTCTAGGGTTAGTGAGTGTTATGTTTCTAAGTGATGATCTGTTTATTTCATGCCACATTTGCAAGCCGTCTTTTCCTCAAATGTACCATTAAGCATTAGATGGAGATTTTTTTTAAGGTTTTTAATTCACTTTATTTTTGTAAATTTTCTCTATTCAAATTTATTTCAATGTCCAATGTGTTCATACCTCATCTCTCTAGAGAGCTTTGAGGTTACTTTTTCCCTACAGGGTGCTTGCAGAAAAAAAAAAAAATAGCAGCTAAAATTCACAGTTGACAAAGGCATATTTTCTTCTCCCTAATTTTTAACATACTAGCTCCAATAAAAATAAAGGCTTGCTTGCAGATGTACCAAAGGAGACTTCTCATTCACTGACTTTCCTCTTTTTATAAAGTCATATACCTGTGCCAATTCTTTCTGGATATGCTATGTAGTGCAGTTTCCTCCTTCTTTAAATAAAACTTGGGGTGTCAGTTTCACATTGGGAATTTATTTGATATCAGTGAGAGAAATATTTCCATCTGAAAGATATTATCTTTGAGATTGAGTCAGGCTTCATGCTGAGAAAAGGATCAAGGAGATAACAACTGTTGAAAAAGTGAAACTCAACATGTAAAATATTATCAAATGTAGAAGCAGCAAAGAGTAAAGGTGAATGATTGTAAGGAGCATTTTTCTTTGACAATTTTGAATAGCTGTATCTTTATTTCAGTGCTGAAATGCCTTGTGGATTTGCTTAATACTAATATCTTCCAACATCACTGCTTAAATAATTTCCTCCTGAAGGATAAAAGATAGGTACTAAAAATTTTATTTTTAACATGAAACTTGAATACTTTTACCTTGTAATTCAAACCACATGTGACTCAAGGGAATTTAAATTATTTTATGAGATCTAGGGCCTTCTTTTTGTTTACCAAAGTCTTTGACTGTTTTTACCCATAGACAGAAAATCATAAATTCAACAAAGAACACACATCCCCCAAATCAATCAAGGTCTACGTAAATTGAAAACTTTGCAAATAGTAGGTTTGGTGATAGAACACATTTGCAATCATGTTATAAATCATATCTCTTTGCTGTTCAGAAGCTGGGTATCAGCAATGTTTTTAAATGAGAAGAAAGTCTTAATTGCAGAGTCACTCTGCAAGACCATGTACTATACCCACTTTTTGAGATG
This sequence comes from Varecia variegata, assembly GCA_028533085.1. Taxonomy (NCBI): domain Eukaryota; kingdom Metazoa; phylum Chordata; class Mammalia; order Primates; family Lemuridae; genus Varecia; species Varecia variegata. Next base: position 39,631,473 of record CM052437.1, read on the forward strand.
GCACTTGGCCTCTAACATGGGATCCCCATAGAACTTAGCTGTGAATGACTGCCTTCTGAAATAAGCCAAAACAAGATAAAATATTGTAAAAAAAAAAAGTAAACCCAATAGATGCCCCAAACATATAATCACTGTATGAAAAATTACTTTTCAATTTTGTCAAATTGAGGATCCATACATGTGACAGAAACTTTCATATTTTCACAGCTGAGCTCAATCGCACCCTTGTGGTTTTGGGTGCTCTCATTAAAACACGTCACTGAAAACTGACAACTATTCTCATTTTCTTTTATTCTCTTTAACAACACAGATTTCAGTCTCTAACTGTTGTTTGCTCTCTTTTGACCTCATCGTGCAAATAGGGTTGGTATAGCTAGAAAACATCCTTCTATAGAGAGCATAAGTTTTACAGACCATATTATATTATTTCTCTTGCCTAGTGTTGAAAATGAATTTTTTGAAACATTGCTGGATTAATGAGTTTTTCTTATATCTATTTTCTTTTCATTGTGTGCTTTTCATGTTTTAATATTTTAATGTAGTTCATTCAGTTACTAAGGGAATAATAATCTAGGTTGTCCTTTTGTTCATGGCTTCTCAATATAATACATTTACATTTCAAATATTATACATGTATATTTATAAAAACTCATAACTTGCTTGCCAATCAGTATATTTGTATGCTAGGGAATATTTATATATATAAATTATATATATTTAAACATATTGACGTTTAAAGAGAAATCTAGCAAAATTTCCAACTTATTCTTGATTGGTTGAGACATTGAGGTACAGGAAAAATCTAGATACATTCACAATTTGTAATTAAAATTTCCAAAGACAATTAAAAATTATAGGAAATTCAAAAGTATCACTTGGTTTTCCAGCAAATGTTCTACTAACGTATATTTTTAATAGTACACTGCCTCATCTGAGTCTTTTAATCTCTCTGCTTACTCTTCCTTTGAGGTGCTAAAAAGCAGTAGCAGAGGCTACAGATATTGCTAATGGAAATGCCTGTCCAGCAACCATCAGGCTGGGAAATGTCTTCCAGACTTTACCATGAGTCTTAGAGCAACACAGAGATAATTCATAAAGTGAAGCAGGAAACATTTTATGTCTGGCAAGGCATCATGAGGAATCAAGTTGCTGGAAAGAAAAGAAGGTGCCCTAAGGGGTCTGGATGACTCTATTCTCCAGGACTCATGGTTATCCCTAGTAGCCAGTCTCCCTTCTCCTCCCATTTCTTGCATGGATAAGTGATTTTACACCGTCCTATTTATTTTTTATAATTTCAGTAAAAAAAATAGGGTCAAATTGATACAATCAAGTTCTTCCATTTAAGTTTTAGGAAACTACTTTAAACAATCCTAAACTTTGGATTTTATATCTGAAAAATAGAAAAATGAGTATTTCCTCATTTTTAAATTCATTAGCTAATGGAGACAGGGCACACTGTATGGGGGAAGGACACGCTTGTGGCCCTGGCTTGAGCGAGGCAAATGCATTTCAGGTAACCAAAATGTTTATACCCCCATAATATCTTGAATTAACAAAAAAAGAGTAAATGAGTTAACCGATATTAGCATGGTATATTGCATACGGTCAATGCTTATGAAGTCTTATCTGTTATTAATTTCCAAAAATAACATTAACATCTTTAAGTAAAATGGAGATCATAATGTCAATTTTGTAGATTGGTTTGTAGATTGAATAAGATAATGTATACTTAAATATTTAGCATAATACCTGGCATATAGTAAGTGCTCAAGGAAGGTAAATTCCTTCTGTGCCCTCTGGAGCAATGATGACACTCAAGACATGGAAAGTGTATGATATTTTTGCTAGATGTCTCAGCTACCTATTTTTAAAAATCAATCCTATTTCCTTAGCTTTATTTTTCAATGACTGTCTTAGAAAAATGGTAAAACTAAAGAATTGACAGCCTTTTGGTTTCTTTTATGACTTCTGGTACCTCTGTTCTCTTTGGAATTGTTGCTCACACTTGGGATGGATCTGTCCTCAGTATCAGTCATGGTACCCCTTAGCATGGAGAATTTCTTCATTCAGAAAGAAGATGTTAAAATGTGAGGAAAAGAACAGGAGATTTAAGAGGTGTTTAAATAATAGTTTAAAATCACATTTAACCTACTTGCCCATAGGGCTCGAGCACAATGTTGATGGAAAGGATATCACAGAGGGACAGGCATTGGTCCAAATGGACAGTATTCTGGAGAAGGGATCTGTGGTACTGAGGTCCAGTTCTGGTTCCACCCCTGCCACCAGCCACTTACTTCAGCCATTCTTAGGGGCACTTTCTCAGGTTCTGAAATAGGTATATGAAATTTGCTTCACAGGGTTGTTCTGAGGATCACATGTGAACTAGGTAGTAACTTAAGCAAAATAAAATGATACACTATTATAAATTTCCTGGAAAGAAGGAGGCAAAGAGATAGTGCACAGAAAGGCAATAAGGCCTAATGGACCACAGAAACCAGATGTTGAAGAAAATTAAAGTAGCTCAATTTATTAAATAGGTAGTACTTTATAGAGTCCACTTCTCTCTTTCATACTTTTTCTCCCTTTATACTGAACGGAAGTATGCCTGAGCCCCTTCTCTGCCCGCAGACCCTATATTTCAATCCCACCTGCAATATGTGTTTGGATTATCCCTAAACACTTCAGTGTGAAAACTAAAGCAGAATTAATTCAAAGAAACATGAAAAGAAAGAGGCTGATTCTTACTCTGTTGAGAATTTTCAAAATGCAAACTAGACCAATACAGGATATTTTTAATAAGTTCTAATTATAAATACATTTCCGTGGCACAATTTAATTTATTGGAAAACTAATTTTATTCAATCTTTCTTTTTAATGTGAAAGCAAAACCTCCAATATGTTACCATAATACAATAAATATAATTTTCTAAGCCAGAAACCATGGCAACAGTTTTTAATAATAGAATATGATTGGCTGCATATGAAAAAATAAAACCACATTCTAAATAATTAAACTGTTTCTCAATATAAAATTATAATATCTCAAGCATTTTCATGTTTTTATGTATACAATGTGATACACTGTTTCAGTCTGTTGGGAAACCCATAATTACTAGACTATATTTTCATGTACTACATTCTTTTTTGTCACTAATCCATGAATTAAAATGATAATTCAAAGAAAATAACCTATCTGGAAAGAGAAACTTGAGAATTTAGGCCCTTTGGAATGAATTCTTTTTATATTGGTCCATGCGATTGAAAACGTTTTCTTTATGATTTTGAAGGAAGGTTTTTATAGTTTTTAAAAGATGTCAGTTCAGGAATATTGGTTTAAATCAGATGTCTATCAATTTAGGCTCACATACCTGCATTCATATATTCAGGAGATTAAACAAATAGGCAAAGGCTTTGCATTGACACAATGTCTGCCCACGCAACCAAAATCTGCTGAGAAGAGAAAATTTTAATTGAAACATCCAGATGTCTAGCTTCCCAATAGGCATTTGGCATCATTGCAACAAAACATCTGCCTAGCTAAAATTATTCTCTTCTCCACTGCATTGTTTGGAGGGACCTTCCAAAAAACTCAGTAGAATCACTTTACCAAGTTCCAAGACACAATTCAAACCATATTCCCTATGAAATGCTTTGTGGACTAGGGTTATAGGAATACATAAAAGTATAAATTGACTGGATAACACTAAGCAAATGACTAATTCATACACATGAAATGTTCAGGCAGTGATAATCACATATATGCTACTGCTGAGTGGAAAAGACATTTCTATATCCAAATATAGTATCAGTACCAGAACTAGTGAATAATGTTTTATTTTTCCAAAGGTCAATAGGATATTACTTTGTCTGCCAAATTCTAATAGCTACAGCCCAGTCATTAATGGCAAAGTCAGAAATGGCTGTGAGGATTTTGACCCTAGAAATTTCAATCCTATTTTCAATGAGTTAATGAGAAGACATATACCTCTCTTCAATGTCTTAAATATGACCTATTTGAGTTGGTCTTGAGAATATATTTCTCAAAATTATGTGTGCTGTTAATTAATATTTATGGGGAGCATATATTCACATATTTCTCAACATGTGGTGATCCATCTTGTATTTCAGCATGGTTTCTATGGTATGACAGAGTATTTAATTTTAATAAGGGTACTGACTTGACCAGTAAAACCAGTATTTTTGACAAAATTACTAGAACCTTTTTTGAAAAATAATAAATGCTTCCTTTTGAAAAGAGTTCTCTTTGATAACCTCAATTGTTCCAACATTCTCTCCCACATTGTTTCTTTATAATAGAAATGGTCATTAAGACCTATTTCCAGGTAATTGTATACTGCACTTCTTTTATCTGCTTTGTTTAGCATCTACTACCAACTTAACTTGGCTGATGGAAAAAAGGGAAATGTACATTATAAAAGTTAGAGAAGCTGTCTGAATATTACCATGAGCTATCCACAAAAGCAGCAGAAAAGTTATAAGATCTGCATTTTGCTAGCTGGTACCTGGCACATTATCATTTGACCCAAATAAAAAATTGTGCATGCATTTCTGATAATACTAGATAAATGAGAGAATAGTGATTTAGCATTTCAACTGCTCTATTCATTCTGGCTTTGATTATAAAAATATAGCAAAGAATATAGCTAATCCATCCCTCCTGTCACATGTCCACTTTGAGCTTAACCCAGGAAATCCCAAAGTTCATCCCATGAAATTCAAAGATTTTAAAGATTTCAATACTACAGGGTAAAAGCAATCATTTAGAATGAATTTCAACTCATACCTTTCACAATTATGTTTTTTGAAATGTTACTTTTAGAGTATTCTTGATAATGTCATTTTTTACCAATTCCTTAAGTCTGTTGAAAAGATGATTATAGTCATATTGTTTCAGAGGTAATTCCATATACGATACAAAGCTGGGGAAAAAAATCATTTAAGATACATCTAAAGATACATCTTTGGTTAATCTTAATATATGGATGAATAATCATTATCATAGACCTGTTTTAGACACATTGATAAAACTCTTACAACAAAAGTATAAAAACATCAAATGAAAAATATATTACTCTGCTTATAAAGAACAGTAGGAAAATATTTTGTAATTTAAGAAAATTAAAATCTTTAAATGTATAAAGAATTTGTTTTAAAAGTATAAGTTCATCATTCATTAGAAAAGTCAATTTCTGTTATAAAGTGTGCATTTTTAATAAAATATATGAATATAAATAATAATCTCATGTTTTCCTAAATGTGTAATTTTTAAGTAACCAATATACATCCTATGTACAGATTTGAAATAACTTCTAGAATATTACTTAGTTATCTCCTTTCAACAGTGAATAATAACGTAGAAAAACTGTTTATTTTTTTTCCTTTTTCCTATCTAAAATCAGTTAGTTTTAAGCAAGAAATCATTCTTAGAATCCATACTTTAAAGTGGCAAAGAAGGGAAAATTTATAAAATACTTTAGGGGTTAAAATCTAAATCTCAATCAGTAAATTTTATGACCCAAAGCAAGTCCCCTGTGGTATCATTTATTATAGCTAAAATGATTGGGACTGGGGGCCCATGACACTATTACCTGTTTCTGTAGATTTATTGAAAATTAGCAATTCCATTTATATCTATGAGATTTCAGGGATTACACTGTTATAGACTAGAAAATTGACAGATTTATGAGTCTAGTGAATCTAGTTGTACTGACTAATATAGCAACAGAGAAAATTTAGAGGTTTGTACTCCTAAAGGAGTTAACCTTCGGATAAAGAAACATTTTTCAAGTAGAATGTGAAAAATTATTGAATCCATAAATTGTCACTGCTGCAAAGTAAAAAGAGAGAGAGAGAGAGAACCAACAGCACAAGTATAACTTTTATGTGAGAAAGAATTAAAAGCAAAAGTTATCAAAAACAACTTGTACTATCATTTGGTTTGCTAATAAAATTGCTCATGGGGTTATTTATTACTCAGGTATAGTATCCCTTGGCTTCAGGTGTTCTTTTTGGCTGCCTTGCTCCAAACAGTATGAAATGGCTTGGGGGAATTTGCCAATAACTTGAATCATAGATTATACATCACGTAGCCCTCCTAACCATTAGCATTGCCACTGGCGCAAAATAGATATACAATAAATATTTCTTGTTTGTTGTTTTTGATAAATCAAATAAATACATATGACTGTCCCTGTTTATGTTAAAGCAGGATGCCAACTCAGTTTTCAAATAATCGGTATGGAGATGGTCTATCTTCTATGAAACTTGACAATATCTTCTATGTTAGAAAATAGCCATATGGTCTATGTATTTCTAGCCTACTTTCAAAAATATCAAAGTTTTTGAAATGAAAACACATTTACTTATTACATACACACACACAAAATAAATGGGCTTCAAAAAAAGTAATAAAAATAATTCAGGACATCACCTGATGTGAGGAAGATGTCCTCGAAGTAATAGACTTTAATTTTGAAAGATAATGAGGTTTTCTTAAATGAAGTTGAGGGGAATGTTTCACGCAGTAGGAACTCCTGGCCTAATGTATAGAGGTCATAATGAACAATGGTCATTTTTTTCTTTTGGCTGTGTAAATTGGAAAGGATTCGAAGAAATTAATATGGGATAATCAAAGAGAAAGGACATTTCAGTTGTTGATAACATTCCTCTAGTTGTCAACCTGACAGCTAAAACACCTGTAGAAAAATTTGCACAAATCTTTTAACCATTTTTGGCCATTGTCATGAAACAACACTGCAAATTTAAAATTTAAACAAGATACATCCAATTATATTCTTCTACCACACACCCTCCTTCCTTTCTACAAGCATCCTGCATAAGAATTTAAATTGGAGTATTGAGACTTAGTTTATTTAGCATTTCTATACCTTACAAAAAATATTTTTAGATGGATTTGGAGAGTTGACAAATGACCAGCACGTAGGAAAAAGTAGGAATGAACCCTCTACTTCTATATATATCTTTCTGAAACAAAGTCCACATGATTTCTTTTTTTCCATCAAAATTCACAACATGAAAGCCAATTTTTGTTTTCTTAGCAACAGATGAAAATTGTTTTTTAAGGTCTTTACATGCTAGCTTATCACCTTTTCCTTGGTCTAATACTAAGTGACAGCCCCGTATTGAGCAATTTTAAACAAGTCTTCGATTTAAGGCAGATATGTCAAAATTTGTGATAAATGAAATAGATATTTAATGACACCTAATGTGCAGTGATACAGCATAATATAGGTGGTTTGACTTAGAAAAGACTTGCAAACATTATGCCACCAGAGCAGAGCAGCTGAAAGCTTAGCATAAGTCCATAAGATATTCAGCTACAGAAAGATTTCATAACAGAAAGATCAAGAAAGTAATACATTTACTTGAGAATGCAAAAATTACCTTGGAACTTACTTTGCTATTTGCATTCCATCTTGGAATATGCCAAGGTGTTTGCAGCTTAAGGGTTTTTTTTTTTTCTTTATTCTCTATGCTTACTGAAGGTTCTTATGTTTCAAGAGAATAAATACTTATTTTTGAGGAATTATACTTCTGAATTTAAAAGTGCATACACGATTACTCTTCATAACCATCAGAATATTAGTATATTTATGATCCAACATTCTGTGTATGACTCTATGATAAAATATTCTTCATCTTATGTAGTTGAGAGTTTCTTCTTTAATTGAAATTAGATATATTTGCAGAGTATAATAAATAAAACATAAAAATCACTAATGATTATATTAATCACTAATAGCCACTGCTACTGTCTTGATGTGTTTCCTTACAATACCTATTTATGTACATATAATTATTTTCTAACAAGTGGAATTTTAAAATATTTTGGAGACACTTAGGTGGGTTTATAACAACCTCTACACCCTTAGTCAAAGAACAGTCTTCTTCTATATGGACATCTTCCTTCTAGAGGGAGTGAATACAAAAATGAAATAGTAGAAAGGAAGGGAACATTGGCCCAGCAGGTTAGGTCAACTACAAATTGTGCTAACAAATAAAAGCACAAGGTGTCTCGGGAAAGGAGGAATAGACAACTAGAGAGCTAAATATAGAGAAACATATCTGTTGTTTTGACTAAATATGAATTGAACAACAAAGTAATTCAATAGAGAAAAATGTTTAGATCAGAAAAGTTTTTAGGAACAGACTGCATTTATTGAGAAGAAAATCCTTATCATATCCAATTGGCGGTAAAAAGGCCTGACTATGGCCAGACTAACCCTGAATGGGACTAAGGAAGGATTCTTTTTTATTGTTTTCTTTTCTTTCTTTTTTTAAAGAGAGAAGTGGGAGCAACAAAGGAGGAAGAGAAAGTGACAATGGAGCCAGGAGATGGCAGAACATTATATTGCAATTTGTAACCCTCCCTATAATTTTTCCTGTCCAATGACAGCCCACTCCCCATTCCTACCCACTTAAGTCTTCAGCATAGACTATCAGAAAACACAAATATTTGCTGTGAATAAGTTTCTTGTGTGGCAACCAAAGAAGGTATTATGATCTGAGTCCAGGTGATTCAAAGTAAAAGAGGAATACTATTGAAAATGAGCATGAGGAAGTAGGGTGAGTTGTCTCATATAAAGCAAACAAGCAGAAAGCTTCTGGACTCCCACAGGGCCAGAGACACAAGGTTCAGGTCAAGTTCAATAGGATCTGTGAGGGATAGGGTGACCCTAGTTGAATATAGCTTATGTATTTATATTGATTCATACCCTATGTTGTTTATAAAACTTATCTTCCATGTCATTAACATTTTTTGTAAACATGTTTTAATTGGCTATGTAATGTCATTATGCTAAAGTATTATAGCTTTGATACTCAACCTCTATTTGTTTCCAGGGTTTTTGCAATTTTAAACAAAACTGTCAATAGTACTTGTCAATAAATTACACAAGCAAGTCTAATTACTTCATTAGGTGAAAAAATTAAATGTTTACAAGTTATAATATACATTGTCAAATCTCTTTACAAGGATTTGTATTAATTTACACTGTCATCATCAGAGTATAAATTTATCTGTTTCATTATACTTTTGCCAGCACTGAATATTATATTTTAATGGCATTTTACTCTTTTAACATTTAAAATATTATATATAAGGATATATTTAAGGTACTTTATAATAGTTTCAGACTCCTATTTTTACTCGGGAGTTAGAAGTCATTGAAGCAAATCTGGAGAGGTGGACAAAACTGATAATTCGAGTAGAAAGTGGTCATTAATTAGGGTTAGGGCATATCCATTACTTTTGTTTTATATAAATGAGAGTTTTATATCCTTCTGAGAAAAAATAGAGACTCAGTAGGAGTCTCAAAAAAAAAGATTGAGATAGGGAAAATGGTTTACTAGTAAATGAGATGTAGTGCAATATCATTAAAGCCATGTGGCACTACATGGACTAAGTTGCTATGATCTCAATGTTTGTATCCCCCTTCAAATTCATATCTTAATCTTCAGTGCAGTGGTGTTGTGAGCTGGGTCCTCTGGAAGGTGATTGGGTCATGAAGGCAGGGCCCTCATAAATAAGATTAGTGCCCTTATAAAAGAGGCTCAAGAGAGCTCGTTTATTCCATTCACCACGTGAGGACACGGGTAGAATTCACCATTTTTGAAGCAGAGAAAGAGCCCTCACCAGAAACTGAATTGGCTGGTGCCCTGATCTTGTACTTCCCAGCTTCCAGAACTGTGAGCAATAAATTTCTATTGATTATAAGTTACCCAGTCTAAGTTACTTTTGTTATAGCAACCCAGTGTACTAAGACATAAGCTGAGATGCTAACATAACAAAAATCTGGTCAGACCAATGATTGTTTAAAATCAGATCAAAAAGAAAATGCATTCAGCTGGGTCCCTTTTGTTTTACAAACCAGCCATTAAAGAAATCAAAGAGGCAAAGTAAAGGAAGTGACTCTGAAGTCAGGGCAGGCTGGAAAAATAAACTATGAGGAAAAGGTAAGACATATTTTCCTCTTCTAGGGGAGTCATAGAGGACCAGGAAATATCCCACAGGGGCTACTGAAGAGCCATAGACAGTATTGATCAGTGTGATCCTGGTGATTCCAACCAGATGAGTATTAGGATTTCTGGAAAACAGATGTCCCAGGGAAGAGAACATGTGAGTACTCACAAGAGTGAGAAAAGGGACTACCCTCAGGCCAGTGGAGCCTCTTTCTGCCTATGTATTAATAATTCTCTCCTAAACTGCTTGTTTAGTTGGTATTTGAGTCTCCTTACAGGGTTTAATCAGTTTAGACATAGCCAAGTTCATATGGTTATAAACCCCCAGGTGGCTGCCACAAGAACCTACTTTGGAGACTGTGACTTAGAAATTATAAAGTCAATATGCTTATGAGAGTGAGGAATCCTATTTTGAAAATGTACAAAACTTGGAAGATCATTCCCAATTCTTTTGCTTATAATGTAAAGAGCTAAGAGACAAAGGAGAAACATTCTTGCTTTGAGTAAACTGTTGGCAAGACCCTAGACAGTTTAGACTACAAGGAAAATGGAGAATAAGAGGGCAGAAAAGAAAGAAGGAGGGAAAATATTAGTTTTCTATAGGCTGAGGACACATAGTATGTTGTCCCTTTGTTTAGTAGGATGGCATGAATACTAGCAGTTTACCCATACCTTGTACCCTCCCAGAAACTTCAATAGAAAGCAGGGACTCTAAAAGCAGAGACAGCTATGTTTTATTTTATTTCTAATTAACATATAATAATTATACATATTTATTGGGTACAGGGTGATGTTTGGATACCTATATACATTGTGGAATGATCAAATCAGGGGAATTAGCATAAACTATCACCTCAAATATTTATCAATTATCTGTGTTGGGAACATTTAAAATTCTCTCTTTTAGCTATTTTGAAATATGCAATACAGAAGGACACTGTATCTGCTCAGATAAGATCAATTTCTCCATTTTAGCTTTTTGTAAATGTTAGGGGATTAAATTAGAACTTCCTATTTTGCACATGAGAATACATTCCTCAATTTCAAGGCTTAGCATTGAGGATCTGGTGAAGAAAAGATAAACTCTACATCTTAGCCTGGATGTCTTGTCGGGTGATATGAATGGATTACATAGCAACCACTACCTGCAAGGAAAGAGACAGGTAGTGTTGTTCCCAGCTCATATCTACTTTGCATCATTTTTGCCTGTTTCTGGAACTAATTATTAGTGGTTCTTACATCATAAGATAAGGAGACATAGAGATATTTTTTCTTTGGTCCTAAACCATTGAACACTTCAGTTGAATCTAAAAAAAATGGGTATTAGCTCTATTCCTGAAAGACACTGTATTATTTCTAAAGGATTAAACTTGTATTCCATAAATAATTTTCCTGTGTAAAAACTGCTTCTAAACATACAAAGATGAAAGTATTTCTCTTTTGTCCTCTCTTTCTCTTTCTCCCTCTCATCTGTGCCCTCTGACAAGTGACACAGGGGCCCTAACTCCCCAACGACTTAGTCAAATATATTTTGCTGAAGGATGTCCTTCTAACTGTACATATACACTGAACATGGGCAATTCATGGCTGTGAGGTCAGTCTTTTTCCTTTATCAATGTACAGGACCACCATAGCCAAAGTAACCGATGGCATAAAAATTCTGAATTCACTGGTTAAGAGGATAATCTACCTTAAGACAAAGTTAAAATATCTGCTTCTCCTTCATTTTGATTAATCAGCGAGCATCCCTTCTCATTTATCTCTCTTATTAGTTTTTAACAGGTTAAGCTCAAAGTTGGAAACATTTCAAAGCTATTCATTCTTTAGAATTATAATACAAGCACTATGCTACAAAAAAATTGTTTGGGAAAAATTAATCTCCCCTATTCACTAGTAAAGTATTGGAATTTTCTCTCCCAGTGATGCATGTAACTACAAAGACTGATGCGTGACACAGTGGCCACACTTGCTGAGCATATGGGAAAGCACATCTTTGGCCCACAGCTCTGGATACCCTTCCAGATTCTGGAATATAATCCCTGCCTCCACAAAGCTTACATTCTAATATCAAAGAGTGAAAAATTGTGGGAAGAAAAAGGCAGGGTAAGGACTAGACAGTAAGAGGAGAAAAGCAAGAAGCCTGGAAAGCATAAATGAAAGGGAGAAATGGAATGAAATTAGAGCAGAGAGGTGGCCAAGATCTAGTGGTATGCTGGAGCCAGCTTAAATAGAGTTACACAGACTTATTGTTAAATTTTCAGGAATTTTGTGAGCCTATTGTTAAAACTTTGGTAGCTTAAAATTAGTCATGGTGGGAACATTTACACCATGGAAATCAGTAAATGCTACAGATCAGGACTCTTAGCATTTACCAAAACACCACTGTCTAAAGCCCTAGGGTTTTATAGGCATGGTAACATAGTCAGATTATAAATTTGTTTGAAAACTATTAGAGAGTTGTGTGCACAGCAGTAAAAAATCTTTCTGGCTGCTGAATTAAGAGCAGACTTGGGGGGTGGCGCAGAGGGTGGCAAGAATGGAAGCAGAAAAACCATTTAGAAAGCTTTTTGCAGTCGTCACTGAAAACTTCTCAGCTGTACGGAACCAGAATCTCTCAGTTTTCTGATGATTCATAAATGAAGCATCTTTTGTGAATTTACATGACCTCAGGCAGAGCTGCCTGAAAGCAGAACCCTAATAGCAATGCTATGACTCCAAGAAATATGTGGTCCCAAATGGCTGAGAAATGCTCACACTTCTCGAGTAATCAGTATAGTCCACTTGTTAACTGTTAGTGGACATTAGCCCACTGCTAAGCTTTGGATCACAAGATAATTGTTTTAAAAGTATATTTATTCTTGATGAATTGTTAAAATACTCCAATCCTACACTTTGTCCCACAACTCCAGAAAGGAACACTCCTGCTTTCTGAAAACGGAGACTAGAGAAGAAGGGAAAGTAAGGAGGGAGACTGGTTTCTGAAATGACCTCCAAGTTTCTCACATTTTTCCTGAACTGCTCCTTCAGGTAAAAAGAAAGAAAAATGCAGTGAAGGAGAAGGTAATGGAAAAATAACTATGTTCTCCCAAATCCCAAAGCCTTTGGGGATAAGCTATTCAAAGAACCAAAGTTCTACCTCTGACAGCACCACCTCAAGCATCAATTGTGTTTGACTAAATGACTGTCTGTTTAATGCAGACAATGTACCGGATGCTGTTTATATCACCTAGCTAAATTCGCCAAGCCTACTCATGATGACCAGTAACTCAGAATACGTAATATTCTCTTATTTTTTGTTTTTGTTTTGTTTTTCTATTAAAACAGAGGAGTCAGGGTGCTAACATTTTTCTAAAAATAATACAATTATTTTTAAATAAAACTTTTGGTTAAAGTATAACATACACACCAGCTCACTAATTATTAAGCCACTGTAACTAGCTTTAAATTCAAGAAAAAGGATATTAGCAGCATCTCAGAAAGCCTTACTTTCTACTGTCTCTCAGTCACTACACCCTCTAAAAGTAATTGCTTTCCTAACTTATAGTACTCAACAACATATATGTAGTAATATATCCTTCATTCTTATTCTCAATGCTTTATAATAATCTAGCATAAAAATATACCACAATGTATGTAAATAAGTTATTTAATTTTACTGTTGATTGATATCTGATCTACTTCCTATATTTGTCTATTATTAATAGTATTACTATGAACATTCTTTTAAAGGTCTTTGATGAAAAACTATACACATTTCCTTTAGGTATACATCTAGGAGTGGAATTGACATGTCAAAGTATATACATGATAAATTTTGGTATATAATGCTAAATTTACAGCTGGTTATAAGAGTGATTTCAAGAGTGCTTTTGCCATTTATACCTCACCAGTAGTGTAAGAAAATTCCAGTTACTCTAAATCAGGGGTGGGGAACTGGCAGCCTTAAGGCCATATGTGGCCTTCTTCTAGGTCCTTAAGTATGACCTTTTGACTGAATCCAAATTTTACAGAATACTTTTATTTTTATTAACACATTTTTGTTCATCTTTTATATTTTTATTTTTAAAATGAGTATATTTAAAACATCAAAGAATAAAATAAGTTTCAATGAAATAATCCTCCCAGATTGACTGGGACAATTAGAACATTATAAGCCATAAAGAGCTAAATTGACAGTTGCTACACTCATGGTTTAGTTCTAACTTCCCCTGACACCACTACTGCATGAGGCGGGTTGGTGAGAGTTTATGGGGGTCGAGTATGACAATCTGTTATTATCTTTTGACAATATTGCACTGTGTTTGTTTGAAGTGGAATTTGTGAATAGTTGCACAGCTTGACATTATTTCTGTCTGTTTAACAGCCCACCATGTCAAAGAAGACCAAGAGAATGCTGAAGGAAGAAAACAGATTTTTTTTAATGAGGATTGGGAACTGTAATATTATCTTGTTTCTGCTAAAGATAAGATGATTTTCTTGCTTTATGATACTGTAATATCAACATTAAAGAAATTCAATACTCATCAGTATTATAATAGTCATAAGGACCACACATATTTGAAATTAGAGGAAGAGGCATGAAAGGTTGTATTGCAGAAATTAAAAGATGAAGAGCAAAAGCAAAGACAATTCTTTCAAGAAGCAATAAGACCTGGAAACAATGCCACTGAAGCAACTTCTAAAGTAGCTTATATACTACTTTATAAGTAGTATATAAGCTTTATAAGTAAGTATATAAAAGGAGGCCATTCAGTGATGTAGAAATTGTGAAATAATGCATTGCTGAAGTTGTCGGATGCTTAGACCCTGATAACATTTCAGAGTACAAATAACTGCCTCTTTCAAAAAGAACCATAACTGATCAGCAGCTTGAATTAGCTTTCAACTTAACAGAACTTCATGCAATAATTCAAATATATATATATAAAATTCAATTGCTTTGGATAAATCAACTGATACTACTGACTTGGCACAGGTTTTATACTTCATTCTGGTCATAACAGAAAATTTTCTTTGCTACAAAGCGTTACTTGCTTTGGGCACTATTGTGAACAGAACACAGGGAATGGATATCTTCAACAACTTTCAAGATAAATGACTGAATTTGGTAAATTTAGTGAGTGTATGTATAGACAATGCACCTTCCATGACAGGAAAACATGAAGGGTTTATTTCACGTATAAAAAAATTATTAACAGATCCAGATGCTCTCATTTCTTTTCATTGTATCTTGCATCAGCAAAATCTCTGTGCTAAAGCTACTATTTTTAGTGACACTTTGCAATGTTATAAGTATTATTAACTATATTCATCAAATGCAATACACATCATCAGTCTCATAACATGCTAAAGTTGAATGATGAGGTACTCAGTGTGGATTTGCCATATCATGATATACATGAATCACTTGAAGAATATGCAGCTGCTATAGACCTATTAATTGGAGAGTACAATAAAAAGTTCACTGACTTTGAGAATCATGACATCACACTCAAATTAGCATTTCAGCCCCACCTACTTGATATCACCAAGGCACCTAAAGAAATACACATGGAACTGATTGAGCTCTCGGTAGATGACATATTAAAGTCATTGTTTGATGCTAAGAAAGATCCAATTGAAATATGGAAAAAGGCAGTGGAATACCCATGCCTTCAGCAACATGCCCAAAAAACGTTTTCTTGCTTTTCAACTGCTTATTGTCAAGAATCCACATTCTCCTACCTAACCCAAATCAAGAGACCCTTAAGGTCACAAATGACTGATAACCCATCTAGAGGATGAACTGAAACTGTGGACCTCCATGCTGCAACAAAATATTCAAATGCTTTCCAACAAAAAGCAGACACAACAAAATCATTAAAAGGTTAGTTAACTTTAAAATTAACAAATGGTTTCATTTTTTGAAATTATGAAGTACATAGTTGTTAGATTTTTATAAAATTTTTTGTAAAAAATTTTTAAGTATATCTAATTGAAGTTTCTTGAATGCAGCCTTATTTGATTACAGCTAAGTTAATGCAGCTTTCCAACATGAAAATGTTCTCCACCCCTGCTCTAAATCCTCACCATATTTGATAGTCCTTCAATTTTAATGCTGTTCTGATATATATATATATAATAGTGATTTCTTTGTAATTTAAATTTTCATTTTCATGATTGAGAATAAGCTATTCTACATTTATTGGTTATGTAGATATCTTCCTTTGTAAATTTTCTTCTGAAGTCTTTGACTATTTTTCTATTGGGTGATCTTTTTTTAATTAAGTTTTTCATCATTTTTTTTTCTCACCACTGTACTAATAAAGAAGTTTTCCATCATTTCTAAGTATGAGTTTTTTGTCCTATTTCTGTGACTTAAATGATGTTGTTTGATAAACAGAAAGTCTTAACATTTAATGTAGTACAATTAATCTTTTTTTTCTTTACAGAAGGTATTTTGTGTCCAGTTTAAGAAAGCCTTGTATACTCCAAGGTCATGAAGATACTGTAGTGGGCTTTCTCATAGGTTTGTTGGTTTATCTTTCACAGATTGTTGAATCGAACTAGAATTCTTACTTGTTTATGATATGAGATAAAGGTCAAGATCAATTTTTTTCCTATATAATTTTCCAATTTACCTAGGAACATCTGTCAAAAAGATTGTTCTTTTCTTCACACCAAAGCAGTATCCCCTTTATTATAAATTAGTTGATATATTTGTGTGAATCTGTTTCTAGCTGAAACACTGTGTTAATTGTTTCATTGGCTTGAGTATCTTTACAGTAATAGCACACTGTCTTAATTACCTTACCTTTATAGTAAGTCTTGATATCTGATAATGTAAGCCCTCCAGATTTGTTCTTTAGAATTGTTTTGACTTTTCTTGGCCCTTTGCATTTCAATAAATGTTTTTAAATCAGTTTATCGACTTCTAACAAAACAACAAAAACATGCCAGTATATTAAATAGGATTGCATTGAATCTATAGATCAACTGGGGGAAAATTAAAATCCTAAAATATTTTGTCTTTCAAATCATAAACCTATTATACCCCTCTATTTAGGTCTTCATTAATTTCTCTCAATAACGTCTTGTACTTTATTTTGTAGACATCTTAAGGCATCCTTATCTTTAGTATATGAGATTTTATGATACTCTATTAAATTGTATCATTTTATTTTATCTTCTAATTGTTGCTAGTTATGAAAATAAAATTTAGTTTTGTACTTAGATATTTTATCTAATGACCTTATCATTAATTCTAATGGCTTGTCTCTAATGCTTTTATATTTTTATGGGCATGATCATATTATCTACAGATAGTTACAGTTTAATTCTTTCTTTTCCAAACCTGATGCCTTTCTTCTTCTCGCCTTATTGAAATGACTGGACCCTCCAGTACAATACTGAACAAAATTGGTAAGTATAGGCATCTTTGTCTCATTCCTCATCTCCAAAGTTGTTTACAACTCACCAATAAGCAGATGTTTTAATAGGCTTGTATATTTGTTTGTTTTTTGGGAGATATTCTTATAATATTAAGTAAGTTCACTTCTAATAATAGTTTGCTTAGTGTTTTTATAATGCATGGGTGTGGAATTATATCAAAAGCTCTATAGTATCTATTGGGTTGACCTCAAGATATTTCTCTTTTAGTCTGTCAAGGTGGTGGTTACATTTATTAATTTTTCAAATGTTAAACCAGTCTTTAATTCCTAGAATAAACTTTCTTTTGAATGATATTTTATCTTTCTCATAAGAGAGAAAGATGTCTCATATCTTTCTCATATCACTGGATTTAACTCAGGTTATGATATCAAAGTAGTGATGGTCTTACAAAACATTGAAAAGTGCTGACTTTTTAATTTAATTTTGGATGTGTTTGTGCAATATTGGAGCTATTTCTTTCTTAAGTATTTGGAAGAATTCATTAATGAAAACATTTAGCTTGAAATTTTGTCAGAAAATTTTTAATAATATCTTCAATATTTTTATAGATATGACTATTCAAATTTTCTATTACTTTTGTCAGTTTTGTTAATATGTGTTCTACTTAGAGGGATTTGTTTACTGCTTTTGCATTTTTAACTTCCTTGTTACAAATTTATGTTTTTTAATTTTTTACTTTTAATGTTTGTATAATCTATAATACTGACTTCTTTTTAATTCCTTATATTGGTAAATTGTGCCTTTTCTCTTTTTTCCTTGATCAGACTGATCAGGTGATTATCAATTCTATTAGCCTTTTTAATAAACTAACTTTTGGGTTTGTGCCACTCTCTACTGTATGTTTGACATGTATTTCATTACTTTCTGTTCTTATCTTTATGATTTCCTTCATTCCATTTTCCTTGATTTCAAATTTTCTGTAGATATCCAATTTCTTAAAATAAATAAGTAGATAAATAATTTTAACCTTTCTTCTTCAATATATGAGTTTAAAGCTATACATTTTTCCCTAAGCACAGTTTTAGTTACATTCTACAAGTTTGTATGTGCTTATTATCATTGTCATTCAGTTCAAAATATTTCCCAATTTACACCATGGACTCAAATGTTATTATAGAAATGTCTTTTAAAATTTCCAGCCAGGCTGAGCGCGGTGGCTCACACTTGTAATTCTAGCACTTTGGGAGGCCAAGGCAGGAAGACTGCTTGGGTCCAGGATTTGGAGATCAGCCTGGGCAATACAGTGAGACCTTGTCTCTACTAAAAATTTTTTAAAATTAGCCGGTCATGCTGGTACATGCCTGTAGTCCAAGCTACTTGGGAGGCTGAAGCAGGAGGATCGCTTGATCACAGGAGTTTGAGGTTACAATGAGCTATGATCGTGACACTGTACTTTAGCCTAGGTGACAGAGACTCTGCCTCTAAAAAATAATTTTAACATAAAAATAAAATTTCCAACCATTTTGTGATTTTTGTAGTAAACTTTTTGGATTTCTCTGAAAATAGACTTCAAATTCTTTCAATTCTTTGAAATTTTGAGATATTTTATGGACAAGCATATGATTAATATTGGTAAATATGTATACATGAAAAATATATGCATTCTGTCAGTGTTGGGTGCAGTGTTTTATAAATGTCAATTAGGTAAATTTTGTTAATCATGTTGTTCAGGTTTTCTATGTTCATACTATATTTTGTCTATTTGTTCTATCAGTTGATAGAGGTATGTTAAAGTCTTTCATTATGATATTGGATTTACTTTGTTATAATTATATAAAATATATAAATATAAACTTGTAACTACATATAAATATGACTATACCACCTCTCTTTTGTAGTGGATGGTATATTTTTTTACCCTTTTAAGATTTCTATATATTTATATTTAAGATTTATACCTTATAAGTAGCATGTTGTGTTTTATCTTTTTATTAGTCGGACAATTTTTAATTGGAATTTTACTCCATTTATGCATAATGCAATTAATTGTATATTTGTTTTGATACCCTCCATCTTGATATTCATTTTCTCTTTTTTCCTCACCTGATCCTGTTTTTTTTTTTTTCCTTTCTTGCCTTATTTTTGGGTTAATTAAATTTCCTCCCCCATTTTTGTTCCCCTTGTGTTGGTTTCTTATATATTATTTTCTTTTCTTTTAGTTGTCACTCTGAAATTTTAATTAGCACACATTTAATATTTTAATCACTTCTCAGACAACATTATAAACCCCAAATGCTTTTATTCTAATGTGGTCATGCATTTGTTTCTACATATAATTTATACTACATAAAAATATTTTTGTTTTGTACACTTAATATTTATATTTACTTACATAAATGTACATAATGAACAAATATATATAATCCTTCTTTTGTTCTTCTGTTCTCTTTAAATTTTTGGGTTTCCCTCTGGTATCACTTTCCTTTAGCCTGAAAATCTCCTTCTAGTATTTCTTTTAGCATTGTTTTGCTGGTAAAAAATTTCTATCAGTTTTTCTTTGTCTGAACATGTCTTTTTCTCACCATAACTTTTGAAGAATGTTTTCACTGTATCTAGAGTGGCAGTTATATTAACAATTACGTTATTTCAGCACTTTATAGGCATCATCGCATTGTATCCTGGCTTCTAACCTTTCTCTCTGTGATTCTTTCCTCTCCAGGATCTTAACCTGGACAGCTCTCCACCACCTCCAAGTAGACGGTTAGCATATTTCACCCATTTTCCTAGCTAATTTCAGCGGAAGCATTATCTGTCACAACCATGGGTATGCCTAAAGTGGAAGTCCCTGAAGTTATCATCATTCACTTACTTTAAAAACAGGCCTCTAAGGAACTTAAATATAATATTTTGATTGTCAGAAAATGCACACTAAGCCAATAACTCAGGATACAACCTGAGCTTCCACATTGCTTCCAATTCCTTGTATTGTATCACAACTAATGTATGTCTGTCATTTGTTTAAAATCATATAAAATTTGTTTAAAATTAAATTAAATTAACAAAATACCACATTTACTCATTTATTTTTTTCAGGAATGCCAAAAGCAAGATGAATTTTAAAAGATGTTGAATAAAATGGAGTGGTTTAAATGTTTTATTAATAAGGTGCTACTTCTGAAATATATAAGTATTTCGGGATTAAGACTGACTTGAAACATCACAATGACATGAGAAATATGAATTTGGAAGTATAAAACTATCCAAAAAAGAAATACTTTGAAGTTACTTGATGTCTATTAAATCTGGACCAAATTTAGTACTGTTTTTAGTGAACAAGTCATGGCTCCTGAATTCCAGGAAAGTACAATTACATATAGTTAAAAAAAAAATTCTAGGCTTCAGTGTTTAACAGTCAGGATCCCAAAGGGGAATAAATGGTACACTGAAATTACAGTAAATCAAGGATGAGTTATTTATAAAGGCAATTCTCTGCAAGTGTAGGAGAACCAGAAGAGAGAGTATAGTAAGCTGAGATTAGCAGCTATGAAACTGTTATAACTTCTTAGAGCTAAAGAGACAAAGAGAGAAAGAAACCATTACCAGAACCAGAAGAGGAAAGATATACAAAGAAGATCAACTCTAGAGTAAGGGTCACAATCAACCCAAGACAACTCTGTAGGGAGAAAGCCAGGGAAATAAATACCCAGAACACCCTGAGGTGAATCTCCTTCCCTACCTCCCATCCTCCATCAACTAAACCCAGCCAGAGGTCAGAGGACATGGGAAGCCACTGCTGGAGTGGATACCAGGTTACTCTGATCAGGGAGCAAAGCAAGGTAGAAAAATGTGGAGAGTGGCAACTACCCAGAGCAAAAGGATTTCTAATTCTATGTTTGCTGTTATATCTTGGCTCTTCTGCATGTTTAATTATTACGTACTAAAACATAATTTCAAATCAATTAGGCTTTGGATATTTAGGCAGATTACATTCAGATAGATGATGAGTATTTAACTTTGCAGTAAGTATACGTTTATATCTTGTGCATGTAAAATATCAGGAATGAGGTTTGGGGAAGAGGCAAGGGACACAGATCCATCAGAAAGATTCCTCGGAAGGTTCTACAGTTATGGAAATAACAGTTATGGAAATAAAAGGGCATAATTAGTTCACCTGGGAACATTTTTGAATCCTTTGAAAACCACTTGGCATTGCAATTCCCTACAAGGAAAACTAGATTAAAGAAATCATTAATTAAAATAGAAGGCTTCAAATGTACTTAACGGAGATTTTTTATTAAAATACTAGGAATAATATTGGCTTGAAGCATTGCAGTGATTTAAGAAATAAGAAGTAGGTAGCATGGAGTTGGCTAAGGTACAGTATTTATAGGCAGTTTTTAGATGTAAATCAAAACTCTACCAGGAAAGTTTAGAAAGGAATGGATACTTTATTAGATAAGGTTCAATCTACAACTGTGAGTCAATTGAAAGTTAATAGCAGCTTTGTTAAAGGTCATAGATAAATGACTACTATAGTTTTAATGAATATTTTATTCATGTCACCTTTAAATTAGTTAAATTTAGAAAGAATAATGATGTAATGCCAAAGGCTCCTTCCTGGAACATTGAAAGCAGAATTTAATTTTAAGCCTTTAGAACAAGTTTTAAGGTCTGATAAAAGGTTTTCAGATATTTGGAGCTGTTTTTCTTTTTACTTTAGTTTTTTTTTTTTTTTTTTTTTTTTTTTTTACCATTTAGTGCATATTAGAATTTGCTTCTTAAGTATATTTATTTTACATCAAAAACATAGCAAAAAAAGCTGGGAATTTATAATAACATTTATAAAAACTTGTATTGAATCCTAACTCCATTAGCTATTACTTTAGTAAAACTGGGGAAATCATTTAATTTCCTTGAACCTCAGTTTCTTCTTCTGAGAAATGGGAAATACTCAAATCTGAGGGGATTAATTAAGATTAAGTTTTCTATCAATACATGTATCCTCTCCAGTTTGTCTCAGTAAGAATAGAGCTTCTTTTATGTGATTCAATAGCCAGAAAATATAATAAAATAAAGAGATAGACTC
>CM052437.1:39654431-39712240 GCA_028533085.1 Varecia variegata
TTGGTGATCTTTAAGTGTTTACCAGTTTTGCCAGTGCTCTTCCTTCCACCTCCTTTAAGTTAAAACCTGTGTCTTGCTTTAGTCTTCAAAATGCAAGCAAATTTGATGTATGTCTTTCCAGGAAGAAGACTTCAACTGCAGGAGCATGATTTGCCATGTTACTTTCACTCTGCCACATTAACTGACAATGTTTCGGAGTGTGAAAACTCTGTGAGATTGGGTCCCTGAAGGAGAACAATGAAGAGCAGAGGACAGAACATACAGGATGGACATGTAGATGCGCAGGTAGAATGAGTGAGAAATAACTGTTATTTGTATTAATCAGCTTTTGTTAGAAAAGGGTGTGGGAACAAACAACCCCAAGATTGTAGTGGTTTACAATAACAATAATTTATTTCTCTCTCATATCACATGATAGCTCTGAGACAGCCATAGTCCTGAATCTCTATTCTACATGTGTTCCCCATCCCAGGATGCAGACTCAGAAAGCAGCCCCTGTCTTGACCTAATGCTGTAGAGAAAAGAGCCAGAAGGAATACATACAATGGCCATTAAAGTGTCTGCTTGAAGGTGATATACATCATACCCATTCATGTTCCATTGTCAAAGGCAAGACAAATGGCCTAGCCCCATGGCAATGGGGTGGGGATGTACATTGTTCCACAAGGAGGCACTGCAAGTCACACAAGAACAAACGGAGGTGTGTGATCTTCTGACAAGAAGGAAAGCAAATAATTGGAAATAGATATAATCTACCTCATTACTTTAAGCTACGGAGTTTGTTTCTTCATTGTAACATAGCTCATCCTTTCTAATGTAATTTATTAAATATGTCAGATAGAAAGCATCTATGAATTTATCAGTTAAAAGCTTTTTATTAATTACCTACTTATTGTCTAACAAACATAGATGTTGGAGAATTCTAAATGCCTGCCCTTAACAGGCAAACAGCAAGTATATATACATTTACGTTAATCAAAATTCAACCTTATTTTCAATAGATCAAGAAATGATAATGTATCAAAAGGTCTCTATAACACTTCAGTAAATATTACTTAGCACATAATAAGGTGCCTGAAACTCTGAATAATATATTTTGGATGAATGAATGTAAATGAAATTAATAAGCCCTATAATATTCATCACTAATATATTAGATCTCAATTTGATTAGGAATAAATCATTTCATTGTTAATAATGCCTAAAATTAATATATCTTCCTCTCTGTCTAATGAAGACCTAGGTTAATTAGCAGTCCTCAAAAGATAATGTGATACTATAGAAAGTATTATAGAAAAATGACTAGTAGAGCTATGAACCATCCTGAGAAATCTTGTGACAGTAAGAAATTAACTCATGGCATTTGTACACTGCAGGAATTAAGAAGTTCAGAAATAATTAAATAGGTAAAATCAAGTAAAATCTTCAGACTTGCCTAGTTACATGCGATTCAGTAGAATTCATCAAAACAACTTCTTTAATGAGCCCTTCTCACTGTGTTCAGTCTCTGATCTCCATTTCTAGCCTTGGTATGTGTCATATGAAGAATTTGTTCACTGGAACATTCATTCATTTAGAAAATAAGTATCGAATGCTTCTTGTATGTTAGGCATTGAGAATGAATAAGAGATTAAGACATCCATTGCCCCTGCCCTCATGGTACTTCCACACAAGACAGCCAGAATATTCTGTTTTATTTTTCTTTTTGAAGGCAAAATATTTTGTACACTTTCAGATGGAAAGTATAGTTCTAATTAATCCACTAAAAAGTGGCATAAGAATTATTTTCAAGCAAACTAAATGACTTGGACTCAGCTTATCTCATCTTACATTTTGGATGGCATAAAGTTTGAAACCAAAGTGCACCCCCATTGGTTTTATGCTTTTCAAGTTCATGAGCACCATTTCACCTACTGAGAATTATGTGGGCTTCTCTACATATCCACAAGAATAACAAAGCTTTACCATTAGCTCAAATACACCAGGTGGTCTGAATAAAAAGCATAAATTAAACATCAAAGAGACAAATACATCAATAATATCAGCAAAGTGAAGCAAGGTGGCTGTAATTTATTTAAAATCTGGTAAAGTGTTCAAAGTATACAGAATTGGGGACTTATTAATGGTTTTAATTGGTTTTAAAGATGGTTATTAAATAGTAAGGACTAATCCACGGAATAGCACTAAGGAATTAGCCTATTTACTTTAACCAAATCTCATGCAAATTCTAACCACTAATATATATTTTACAACCCCACTTTTCTAGTAGTCAATTATCTGAATTTATGGTTCATAGGAACCATTTGCTTTATAAGGCTGTCTTGCCAACTCCACTACAACATTTTTATGTAAAATATGACATATATTAAGATGTAATAAACATGTCTATGAACCTTGACTTACATGATTGGAGATATCAGAGTAGGGTTAATGAGGGTTCACATACTGTATGTGATCACAAAGACAAATGTTGTGCTTCATGTAAAAGAAATACTCCAACACATATTCCTGGGTGTTCAAAATCATCACATTCATTCCAAAGGAGAACAGTATTGTATAACATAATGACTATAGGAATCGAATTCACAATACCTGGATTTCTCTTTCAGCATATTTAGAAATATCTTCACTGAGTCACAGTTTAATTTTTAAAACAGGGATAAATAGTGTGAAATGTGGATAAGAACATATACAGGTGAAGATACAGAATGAGATCCAAATTCAGATGTAGACCCATATAAAGTAGGCGTGCTCATTATTGTAAAAATGGACATATCTGGATGCAGGACTATTAGGTATAAAACTTAGGTTCAGAAAGAATTAAGATGTATACATAGATGAGCCTAAATCGTCTGCTTGGTAAGAATATCACTTTAACAATCCTTTTCATTTGCTTGGTTATGGATAAAGTATATAGAGAGCTCAGATTGAAGAAAAAAAGATCTAAGGATTTGCTTTTAGAAGATTTCTTCTCTTTTAATTAAGCTCTGAGTGAACCATGTGATTCTTTCAGCTAAACAAACCTCACCTCAAAGATAGCAAAACTTCTAGGAAATACAGCAGAGTTTCAGCCTACTTATTTCACAGATTACAGGAAACCATCTGGACATTCTTTTTCCCAGAAATCCTTAAAATGTGTATCCTCATGTGACTGGAGTCCTTTATGGATGAGCAAAGCAGAAGTATGAGGACGAGAGTGCCTTCTATGAATCTCCTGCTTCTGGTCTCTGGTCATCCTACATGCTTCACTTACCGTGAAAACATCAAAGTGCCTTAAGTTCCAGAACTGGTACAGTGGTTTGCTATATACTTAATCTGTTATCAACCTTTTAAAATATCAGATGGGTAAACTAGTCTATCTCTGTATATTTTGAGGTGATTAGATTTTTAGCTTTCAGTAAATACATGTGTAGGTAAATTAAATGTCATATGATATAATCTTTGCTAAGTACTCAGTGTGCGGAGATACCTAAGAAGTAACATGTGATATTTAAGAAGCATATGAATTGAGTTCAATGAAAGAAAAACTGCAAAACTCAGTTAAACAAGTAATGTATTAGCTTAGGTTTTTTATTCCATGGTATCAATTATTCAATTTTTTATTTTTCTTAATTTTCGTTACTGTTAAAACCATTGTCCAGAGTTACTGTAATTCATTTTCTCAAATTGGAATGTAATATGAAATCCAATTTAGTAAGGGCCTAAATTAATCAGAATCAGAAAATTTATGTTTGGACATTTAGTTTATCATCTATACCTTCACGACTACACCACAACCCTCCTACCAACACAGGTGCACATGCACACACACAAGCGCACGCGTGCACACACAGACACACATACACACATACACACACACATCTCCAAGCTAACTGAGTAGGTAAGGCCACGGTGTAAAAAAGTAGGATATTTACACTATACAAAGTATACCCCAAAAGATATTTATTAAGTATAAAGTGGAAAAAGTCTCCCTACAGTGGAGAAATTTGTGACCTGATGATCAAGTTACCACCACCAGTAATGAACACATCCATACCTAGATCTTTTTCTATGTGAGAAAGAAGAAAACTGGGAAAATGTGGAATTAATTTGCAGAATGTAGGTAAAAGATATTTGATAATTTTTAGTACTTTTTAAATAACAGCATTATTGAGATATAATTTACCTATCATAAAATTCATCATTTAAAAATACACAATTGAGTGGCTTTTAGAATGTTCCCAGAGTAGTACAATTATCATCACTATCTAATTTTAGATCATTTTCACCACCCCATTAACAATTACTCCCCATTCATCCCCTAACAATCACAAGTCTACTTTCTGTATGATGGATGTATTTATTCTGGATGTTTAATATAAATACAGTAATACAATATGTAGTTCTTTGCGACTGGCTTCTTTCACTGAGCATTTTGTTTTCAAGGTTCTTCTATAGTGCAGCATGTTTCCCTCATTATTCCACTGCATGAATAAACCACATTTTGTTTATTCATTTATCAGTTGATGGACATTTGGATTGCTTCTGTTTTTTGGCTCTTGTAAATAATGCCTTTATGAACATCTAGGTACAAGTTTTGTGTTGGTATTTGTTTCATTTCTCTTGAGTAGATACCTAGAAGCTGCATAACTGGTTTATATGGTTATTCTGTGTTTAAGAACCTGCCAAACTATTTTCCAAAGTGGTAGTATCATTTGACAATCACACTCAGCAATGTGTGAGCGTTCCAATTTTTTCACAACCTGGCCAACACATTGTTACTGTCTTTTTTTTTTAAGCCATCCTAATGGGCATAAAATGGTATCTCATTGAGGTTTTATTTGTATTTATCTACTGACTAATGATGTTGACATCTTTTAGTGGGCTTACATGCCATTTGTATATGCTATTTAGAGAAGTGTCTATTCAAATCCTTTACACATTTTTTTATAATTGGTTTATTTGTCTTCTTATTGTGGAGCTATAAAACTTCTTTATATATTCTGGATACTAGACCCTTATGAGATTTATGGTTTGCAATTACTTTCTCCTATGCTGTGAATTGTCTTTTCATTTTTCTTAATTCATCCTTTGAAGCAAAAAAAGAATCGATGAAGTCTAATATTTTTATTTTGCTTGTGTCACTTGAGATTGTGATTTCTTAGTTTCACAACTAGGAAACTAAGGTCACAAAGATTCATTCCTCTATTTTCTTCTAAGATTTTTGTAATTTTAACTCTGACATGCAGGTCTATGATCCATTTTCAGTAAATTTTTTATATGGTAGGAGGTAAGTGTCCAACTTCATTCTTTGTAATATAGATATCCTGCTATCCAAATGCCGTTGGTTAAAAACACTATTCTGTCACTTATTGAATGGCCTTGGCATCCTTATCAAAAGTCAATTGACCAAAAGTAGAAGAGTTTATTTTTGGATTTTCAATTCTTATCTATTAAAATGTATCCATCCTTATGCCAGTACTACATTGTTTTTATTACTATAGCTTTACAGTAAGTTCTGAAATCTGAAAGTATGAGTCCTTCAACTTTGGTCTTTTTCAGGATTGTTTTGGCTATTCTGGGTCCCTTGTATTTCCATATAAATATTAGATTCTGCTTGCCAATTTTGGTATATACAGCAGACATGATTTTGACACAGATTACATTGAATCTCTTTATTAAGTTGAGGAATATTGCTATCTTTACAATATTAAGTCTTCCAATCCATGAACTGGGATATCTTTCTATCCATTTGAATAATCTTTTTTTATTTCACCAATGTTTCTTAGTATTTAGTATACAAATCAAGTCTTTCACTTCTATCATTAAATTTATTTCCTTTTCTTATCTTTCAGTATGACTGGAAATGGAATTATTTAATTTTATTTTTGGATTTTTCATATCTATTAATAGATATATATTGATTTTGTATGTTAATTTTATATCTGCAAACTTGTTAAACTCACTAATAAGTTCTAATAGTTTATTTTGGGTTTCATAGGATTTTCTGTGTATAAGATCATATCATCAGCAAATAGAAATACTTTTACTTCTTTCTTTCCAATCTAGATGACTTTTCTTTTTCTTCCCTAATTTCCCTAGCTAGAACCTCCAGTATAATGCTGAATAGAAGCAGTGAGAGAAGACATCCTTGTCTTATTTTTTATTTTCACAGGAAAGCATTCAGTTTTTCACCATTCAGTATGAGTTTAGCTCTGGGTTTTTGTAGATACTTTTTATCAGGTTTAGGATGTTTTCTATTTTTTTGTGGGGGTGGAGTGCATGGGTGAGGAGGACCTGGACGCCCCAGGAGGTGAAGAGAATCGAAGGAAGAGGGAACTGTGGAGCAGGGTTGGGAAAGGGAGGGCAAGTCAAGATCATGCTCCTTCCAGACTTTAGGTCAGTTGGTCCCTGTCTGGCATGGAAAAAGAGTTCATCCTTGAGAGAGATAGTGCCTTGAAAAGGAAAGAGCCTGGGCCTGATGGAGCACTGAAGAAGGAGGTGGGGAAAGGAAGAGCAGTGTAGACAGAGGCAAGGGGGAATCTGAGGATTGCAGAGCTTGTCCTCAGAAAACAGCACATAATGTTAAGGGATGAGAAACTCAGGGACAGAGCTGGCATCTCTAGGTACTTACCAGGATGGACACAGGAGGTGGACCCAGCTCTGCCTTGGCCCCTCTGGGCTTCGAGGAGCCAGGGCATGTATGTGAGCTGTGTGCAGCCTGGCTGAGAGTGCACAGTGAATGCTCAGGCCTCACAGAGCTGCGCTGAGGCATTGTGGCTGAGGTCTTGGCAGCATTGTGCTGGGGAGCCTGAAAAAATATGACCAGTGCTAAAATCACTGGTCACTGGTGAGGATCTCCTGGGAAAACCCTCCAAGTGTGACTAGGAGGGGTAAGGGTAGCAGTTAGAAGTGGGAGAGTTAGCACCAGCCTAGGTTTCAATGTCTCAGGCAGGAGATGGGGACGGCAGCAGGTCCTGCTTTTTTCTGTCCTTTTATAGGTTGGCCAATTTCCCTATTTCCTCCTGAGTGTTTCCCACTGCCGCTTCATGGGCAGGATGCCTTGTTTATGGTCCGGTGATCTGAAAAGCCAGGCTTAGAGTAGGATATCAGAAGTGAAAGCAACCTCAGAGGCCATCATATCCTTCTGTCCTTCCTCCTACCCTTTTATAGGCACTTGAGGAAACAGGGCCAGCCAAGATGCCCATCTCTCATCAGACACAGCGGGACTTCACTTTAGTATTACCATTAAGACTCCAAAACTGTGTCGATAGTCGCGTACTTTGATAAATTATACTGCTTTCTTGTTTGAGCTATAATAAGCTAAACTTTTGATTTGAAATCAGACATTTCATATTTAATAACCTAATAAATAAGGATGTTTTTTAAAGCAGAACTAGTTGAAAAACTGTGCCACCTTCCCTCTCCACCAGCCATGCCTGTGGCTCTTCTGGATCGTGGTTTCCTCATGTCAGGTTGACACAGGAAGGACCTGGAATCTGGATTACAGCTCACAGGGGAAGATGTGCTCTTCTATTCCTAGTTTAAATGTTTTTATCATAAAAGGATATTGGCTTTTGTAAAATGTTTTTTCTGTCTCTACTGGGATGGTCATGTG
Source organism: Varecia variegata (assembly GCA_028533085.1). Classification (NCBI taxonomy): domain Eukaryota; kingdom Metazoa; phylum Chordata; class Mammalia; order Primates; family Lemuridae; genus Varecia; species Varecia variegata. The sequence continues at coordinate 39,662,029 of CM052437.1, forward strand.
GTGTTTATCCTTTATTCTAATATATGGTGTATTATGTTAATTGATGTTGGGTTGTTAACCAATCTTGTATTTCTTTAATAAATCCTACTTAATCATGGTGTGTAATAATTTTTATATGTTCCTGGATTTAGTTCCCTAGTATGGTCAAGATTTATTTGTCTATATTTAAAAGGGATATTGGACTATACTTTTCAAGTGATATATGGTTTGGGGTTTTTTTTGTTGTTGTTGTTTTGGGTTTTTTTTTTTTTTTTTTGGTGAACTGAACCTATGCTGTACTTTTTTCTTTCCTTTTTTGAAATTTGAATAAATTTAGGAGGTGCAAGTTAAATTCTGTTACATGTATACATTGTACACTGGTGAAGTCTGAGCTTTTAGTGTACCTATCACCCAAATAGTATACATTTTATCAAATAGGTAATTTTTTGCCCCCATCCTTACCCAGCCTCCCCACTTTTGAGTCTCCAATGTCCATTATATTACTCTGTGTGCCCTTGCATAGCCGTAGCTTAGCTCCCAGTTGTAAGCAAGAGCATGCAGCATTTATTTTTCTGTTCCGGAGTTACTTCACTTAGGATAATGTCCTCCAATTCCATCCAAGTAGCTGCAAAAGACATTCTTTCTTCATTCTTTTTTATGGCTTTACAGCACTCTATGGTATACATACATCACATTTTTTTTTATCCACTTGGTTAATGGGCACTTAGGTTGATTCCATATCTTGGCAATTGTGAATTGTGCTGCAATAAACATATGAAAGTGTGTATTTTTTTGATATAATGATTTTTAAATGATATCTTTTTATGATTTTAGTATCTGAATAATTCTGACCTTATAGAGCTAGCTGGGAAGTATTTCCTTCTCTTCTATTTTAAAGTTTGTGAAAGATGGGTGATAATTCTATTTTCAATGTTTGGTAGAATTCACTAGTGAAGCCATCTGGGCCGGGTATTTTATCTGTATATAAAGCTTTTTGATCACTAATTTAATTTCTTTACTTGTAAGTCTATGCAGATAATCTATTTTTTCTTGAGTCAGTTTCAATTGTTTGTGTCTTTCTAGAAATTTTTCCATTTCATCTATATTAATGTTTTGGCATAATTCCTTATAACCCTATACTTGACCTTCTGTAAGGTCAGTAATAATGGTTCCGTTTTCAGTCTTGATTTTAGTAACTTCAGTCTTCTCTCCTTTTGTCTTATCAATCTAGCCAAACATTTGTCAGTTTTGTTGATCTTTTTCCAAGAACCAACTTTCCAAAACTTTTTCTCTATTGTTTTTCTATCCTCTCATTTATTTGTGCCTTAATACTTATACTTTCCTTTTGCTTTTTTGCTTTGAGTTTTCTCCTGTTTTATTTTTTAGTTTCTAGGTGAACAGTTTAGGTTATTGATTTGAAATCTTTTTTTTTTTAATATAGGAATTTACCACTACAAAAACATTCTTTATTAGCACTGCTTTGACTGTCACCCATATGTTTTGGTTTGTTGTGTTTTCATTTTAATTTGTCTCAAAGTACTAACTTCTTTTGTGAATTTCTTTGACTCAGTGGTTATTAGAAATATGTGGCTTACATTCCATGTATTTGTGAATTTTCAAAATTTCCTTGTTATTGATTTTTAATTTCATTTCATTGCAGTTAGAGAACATACTTGATATGATTTTAATTATTTTAAATTTGTTCAGGCTTATTTTAAGACCTAATATATAGTCTATCTTAGAGAACATTCCGTGGGAACTTAAAAATAATGTGTATTATACTGTCATTGTGAGGAGTGTTATATAAATGTCTGTTATATATAGTTGGTTTATAATGTTGTTCAAGTCTTCTATTTCCTTGTTGGTCATTTGCCTAATTGTTGTGTCCATTTATTAAAATTAGAGTATTGACCTTTTTAAGTATTTTTGTTACATTTCTATTTGTCCCTTTAATTCTATCAGTTTTTGCCTCATGTAGTTCGGGTCTCTTTTGTTAGATGTGTATATATGTTTATAATATTTATGAATTTCAATTCTATTTTCATTTCTTTAATATATATTTAGTCATTTTTCTTAATCATTGTCCTAGTGATTGCAATTAACATAATTTATAAGTGTAGTTCAGATTAAAGCCAATTAGTTATAATGGTATACAAAAACTTTGCTTCTATATATTTCCATTTCCTCCCTCCTCCTTTCTGTTATTATTGTTATACAAATTAAGTCTTTATATATTATATGCCCATTAATGCACATTTATAATTACTGCTCTATGAAGCAGTCTTTTAAATTAGATGGGACAAAAAAAAGTTTATAAACAAAGGGTTACTAAAATACTATTTTATACTTACTGATGTAGTAATTTTATAAGTGCCCTTTATTTCTTCATGGGTATTTGATTTAGTAACTGTTGTCCTCTCATTTCAGTCTTTAGTATTTAATGTAGCACTTGAATTCTAGTGAATAATTCTGTTTCTGTTTATCTAGGAAAGTCTAACTAAATCCTTCATCTTTCAAGGATAGTTTTGCTAGACATAGAATTCTTGGTTGATGATCTTTTTCTTACAGCACTTTAAATATATCCTCCCACTGCCTTACAGTCTCAGTGGTTTCTGATGAGAAGTTAACTGTTAATTGTGGTAAATATTCTTTGTACATTATGAGTCATTTTTCTCTGCCTGGTCTCTAAATTCTCTGTCTTCACTTTCAACAGTCTATGATGTGTCTAAATATAGATTTGAGTTTGTACTACTTAAAGTTCATTGAGGTTCTTTAATGTGTAGATTAATGGATTTTGTAAAATCAAATTTGGGACATTTTCAGCCATTATTGCTTCAAACATTCTTTCTGTCCTTTCTTTTTGTCTTCCCTGAGTTCCTCATTATGTGTATGTTGGTCGACACAGCAGTGACCCACACTATGTGGCTCTGTTTATTTTCTTCTTTATCTTCATTCTTTTTTCTTTATTTTTAAAATATATACTCTCAATTGACCCATTTTAAAGTTTACTGACTCTTTCTTCTGCCAATCCAAATCTGTTTTTGAGTCCCTCTAGTGAAACTTAAATTTTAGTATTGTACTTTTCAACATTAGTAACTCTGTTTGATTCTTATTCACAATTTCTATCCTTAGTGATATTCTCAGTTTGGTAAAATAAAGTCCTTGTACTTTAATTCTGTATACGTGGTTTCCTTTTAGTTTTTAAAAACATATTTGTAATAGCTAATTTAAAGTTTTTGTCTCATGTGGTATGCAGCATAATGGCTTTCCAAAGAAGTCCATTTCTTTTTATTTTTTATTTCAGAATATTATAGGAGTACAAAAGTTTTGGTTACATGGATGGCTTTTGTACTGCTGGAATCAAAGTTATAAGTGTGCCTATCAACCAGGTACCTGTTGATACCTGGTTGTACCTGTTAGGTATGATTTCACCCATCTCCTCTTCCCCCCTCCCACCTGCAATGATTTCTGTTGAGTTTTCCTTCTATCTGTGCACATGAGTGCTGATCGGTTAGTTCCAATTTAATAGTGAGTACATGTGGTGTTTGTCCATTCTTACGATACTTCACTTAGGAGAATGTTCTCCAATTCCATCCAGATTGTTGCAAATGGCATTAATTCATTTTTTTATGGCTGAGTAGTACTCTGTGGTATCCATACACCACATTTTATTAATCCATTCATGAATTGATGGGCACTTGGGTTGATTCCACATCTTTGCAATTGTGAACTGTGCTGCAATAAACATTTGAGTGCAAGTGTCTTTTTGATAGAATGACTTTTTTTTCCCTTTGGATAAATATCCAGTAGTGAGATTGGTCTACTTTTAGTTCTTTTAGGACTCTCCAAACTATTTTCCATAGAGGTTGCACTAGTTTGCAGTGGGTAAGTAAGTGTTCCTTTCTCTCCACATCCATGTAAGTGTCTGTTGTTTTGGGACATTTTGATAAAAGCCATTCTTACTGGGGTTAGATGATATCTTATTGTGGTTTTGATTTGCATTTCTCTGATGATTAGTGATGTTGAGCACTTTTTTCCTATGTTTATTGGCCTATCTTCTTTTGAAAAGCTTCTGTTCATGTCTTCTGCCCACTTTTTTAATGGGGTTGTAAGAAGTCCACTTCTTAATCACTGGAATCTGTGAACATGTTACCATACATGGTTAAAAGTGGTCTACTGATGTGACTAAATTTGTGGACCTTGAAATTGGGAGATTATGTGGGATTATCTGTGTGGGACCAATCTAATCACATGAGTCCCTAAAAGCAAGAACTTTTCTTGGCTTTAGTCAGGAAGAGATACAAGTATGGAAGAAGAGTCAAAGAAATTCAAAATGAGAAAAACTCAATCATACACAGCAAGCTTTGAAGATGAAGGAAGAATGCCATGATCTAAGAAATGTCAGTGACCTCTAGAAGCAAAAAAAGGAAAGGAAATGTATTCTGCCCTTGAGGTTCCAGAGAGGAACTCAGTCCTGCCAACTCCTTGATTTTAGCCCAGTAATCCAGTTGGACATCTGGGCTGCAAAACTGTATGATAACAAATTTATATAATTATAAGCCATTAGTTTTTTGATAATTTTTATGGCAGCACAAGAAAACCAACACATCTCCAACACATCTTATAAACCCGACACCTAAGCTTTCTCAGCAAAAAATGTATGGGCTATACTTTCCTGTCTCTTTATGTGTCTCATAACTTTTTTTTGCAAGTTGGACATTTTAATATGATGTGACAACTTTGGAAATGAGATCACGAGTCAAGAATTTGTTGTTACTATTATTGTTTTTGTCTGGTTTTGTTTTGTTGCATTTTTGCTGTTGTCATTTTCTATTTGTTTATTTAGTGACTTTTGTGGACTAAGTATGGAACGTCTGTGTTCCCTGTTGTGGTTAGCCACTAAAGTCTCTGTTTGGTTAGGTTAATGTTCAGCTAATGATTATACAGAGATTTTCTTAAATACCTTAAATAAGTCTTCAACCCTTTGTCAAAAGGCCTCTGTACATATTGGGCATGGCTTCAATGCTCCAGCAATTTACAACCCTAGCCCAGCCTTCACTTGCAAGGTTCCAAGGTTGAACAGAGATGAGAGATTATTAAGACCTTCTCAGGTTTTTCTTTAGCGTATATACAGTTCTATATCTGTACACCACCCATGTGTGTACCTGGCATTCTAGATTCCTAGGATTGTATTGAAACTTTCCAAAGTCCTCTGTAGATTCATTCTACAGATCTTTTTGAATTTTTTGATCCACTACTTACTTGTTTCAACTGGTATCACAACCTAAGCAGCAGCAATGTTAAGAAATTGTTGCTGATTGTTTTAGCAAATGCCCTAGGGATACAATTCTCTGAAGACAGGGCTGTTTAAGGAGTTTCACACTCAGTCTTCTCCTTCTAGTGGCTGCTATACTGCTGGTATTTTTTTTTTTTTTTTTTTTTTGAGACAGAATCTCACTTTGTTGCCCAGGCTAGAGTGCTGTGGCGTCAGCCTAGCTCACAGCAACCTCAAACTCCTGGGCTCAAGCAATCCTCCTGCCTCAGCCTCCCGAGTAGCTGGAACTACAGGCATGTGCCACCATGCCCGGCTAATTTTTTCTATATATTTTTAGTTGTCCAGATAATTTCTTTCTATTTTTAGTAGAGACGGGGTCTCGCTTTTGCTGAAACTGGTCTCAAACTCCTGACCTCCAGTGATCCACCCGTCTCGGCCTCCCAGAGTGCTAGGATTACAGGCATGAACCACCACACCCGGCCTTATACTGCTGGTATTCAAAGATAGCATGAAATTGTAAGAAGGGGATGGAAATAAGGTACATTAAAATGCCACAACGCCCACTATACCAAGATTCAATCATTTTTGTTGACTAAACTCTCCTCAGATTTTTGCAAATTATTGGCTTATTTCCAGAGTTCTTAAAAAGCTACTTTTGATATTTGTTGCTAATGTTTTTATTGCTTTTATTTAGAAGTAGATTTTCAGAGAAACTTATTTCACTATTATGGTAGTTCTGCTCCCTTTAGTACTATTTTTCCAATTATTCTATAAGTCTAAAAATATTTTTAAAAAAGTTAAAATTCACACAAAGATACTTGGGAAAGAAAATATCAAAATATTATTTGTGAAAGAAATATGTTTATATTCATTGGGCTTATATCCAAACATAACTTCAGGATACTTTATAATGAGATTTTATCTTATTTTTCATTTTGGTCTTAAGTATACTTATGTATACCTAAGAATACTTAAATTACTGAAGTATAATATTAGCCTGCATGTAAGTGAAACTGATAAAAATTCCACTAAAGTATTTTGCAACAGTAATATGTAGGAAAACAGAGACCTCATTCTGTTAGTTCTAATTAAAATTTTGATTCATAAACCTCTTTTTTTAGATTTCATAGGAAAAGACAAAAGGTGTATTAATTTATTCTCCAGATATATTGATTCTCTTTGATGTCCCTAAATTTCTAACTTAACATTTTACTGTCCTGAATGCCTATATTTGTAAAAAAAAAAAAAAAAATGATTATTTTTATCACTATGAATGATTAAATAATAATACTTTCCTATCTATGGTTCAAGAATTATGAAAAAGAAGTAATTATTTTAAAAGATAAAAAAATATTTATTCACTAGGGAAGTTGTCCAAGCAAAAGGGAATTTCAGATGAATTGTCATATAGGGAGAATATGTTTCTTTTACAGAACATCCTATTTCACTTCATCATATTTATCTTTGATCAAATGTTGTTACTGTATATTCCTTAAGGGAACCAAAAAACTTGAGTGTTTTACATTTTATGCGGCCAAACCTGTCTGAAGAGGAATCTTGAGAAAGGAAAAACCAGTCTCCAGAGCAGCTGCTCAAATGATGCCTAATTAAATTTTCACACACGTGTTAAAAAAAGTTAGGCTAATACTTTGTGTGTACTGGATGAGAATTTGTAAAGCAACTTAGACAATCAAAATTTATAAAGTATTGAGAGATGCTCCTAAATTCTACCTGCTGCTGCTCTAATTGCCATGATGGCAGTATCCCATGCACTGATGCTCAACCTAAGTGCACACTGAGACTACCTGGGCAGCTTTAAAAAACAATTCTAATGCTCAGGTTCTATCCATTCATCAGATTTCACTTAATGGATCATGGACATGGAGTGTGGCTTGAGCATCAGGATTTTTATAGCTCCCAAAGTGATTCTAGGATATAGCCAAATTAGTCTAAAGTGGTAGTTCTCACATTTTACTGTGCATGTGAATCAGCTGGGATCTTGTCGAAATGCAGATTTTGATGTAGTGGGGTTGGACTGGGTCCTGAGAATCTGCATTTCTTCTAGGTAACACCAAAATTGCTGGTGCTTGGACCACAATTTGCATAACAAGGTACTTACAGAAATTAAAAGCACCACCAAAAATAAAATCCATGAACAAAAACCATTCACTCCTGTTAAATAATATCTCAAAGTACATTTTAGACTGAACAAAAGAGAGAACAGCAATCTCTACTAAAGTACTCTCTCCTCTCTTGTCAGATGACTCTTCTGCAACCCCCCCCCAGAATTTCTGCCAAGATTCAAGCTCTTGCAAAACCTACCTATTCTTCACAGTTCAGAAAATCCCACTTTTTATTATAAAATGAGTTTTCCAGCTTTCATTTAATTCCTCTTAAATTTCATGCAATTCAGTACTGATGTTTCTTTTAATTTTTGCCACTATAAATTGTATAAGGGCTGTGTCTCATATTTCTTCTAGCAAAGGTTAAGGAGATGCAAGGCTCAATAAATACTTGCTGAATAGTGTTCAAATATATCTCAGATATACTGACACTGGAAAGCACTTGGCCTAAGGAGTTAGGTTGCAAGAAAAATGAATGGGTTGATTACATACGCTGCTGCTTAACTTATATAACTTGTACGTGATTGAAATTCTATGCTATACTTCTTACAAAAATAGTCACCCTATGGTACCAGTTGCCTGTTAAATTTTTCTTCAAGGTCTCTTGGACACTGAACACCTACACAATATACATCCTGTGCCACCTCCATACTTGAAAACCCAAGCATTAGAACAGTCTTTATGTACTCTCAAATCCTCTTCCATACATTAATGGAGACATAAAATTCTCTTTTCTGAGCTTCAGGTCTTTAGTTTCTGCAGTATGACTTCATTAAAATGCAAATACTCCCAGAGGGGGAACATTTCTAAAATGTATTAGTAGGAGTCTATCGGTAAGTGTGAATGAAGAATTTAAGATGTAATTTAATACAAGTGTAGGAATATAGAAGACAGAGCACATGGTATAATTTTCTACATGTAAGTTTCAGAGAGACCTAGTGTACCCAAGTTGACTCTTGTCAGGTTAAGTAGAGCTCCTATTTGAACATCAGCTTAGGATAAACCAAATTTACTTCATTCCTGTAGCTACAATTTGCTTAGTGCTCTTCACATGCACAGCTCTGTAGGGTAATTAAAATAAAGTTAAAAATTTCTTCTAAGAAAGAATTACACTCAAATTAGAAGGTAAAAATGATAGAAAGTAAAGGAATGACTTTATCAACACTAGGCAGAGTTATTGAATAAGATGTGTTGTAAAGATAATTATTTACCTCTTTTAAAGTTAAAATAATACTTCTACTTCATTTCCAAAGCAGAAGTGTCCATGTAAGTGAGGATAACACTGACTACCATTCCCAGTGAAGCATTTCACAGTCTGGCCACATTCATGAGATATTTAATATTATTTTTCTATATATGCCTTATGTATATATACATCATATAGTCTTTACTTTTTAAAATGTAAATGTAGAATTTACATTGTTTTCTGTAAATATCAATTGGATTAAGCTGATACAGTCAACCCATATTTAAGCAATTTCCAGAATAGACTCAGCTTGATTATCCTTCTTGAGTTTTTTTTAAATCAAAAATGTCTGCAAGTCAAAAAGGAAGAAGAAATAAATAACAAAATTCCCAGAAAACATGTACCTAAAAACAAAAGAGGTTCTAAATCAATACTTATGTACACAGTCAATAAGAAACACAGAGTCTTAGAAAGCTGTTGATCAAAAACTAGTACACCTGTGAAATCACCACCACACTCAAGCTAGAAAGCATTTCCACTTTCATCCACTATAGCCAATCTTTCCTTCTGCTCCTGACCCAGGTGACAGTAGATCTTCTTTTGGTTCTCTTATATATTAATTTGTATTTTCTAGAATTTTATTATACATTTTTCAAAACTTATTATTGTACACTTTAAATGGGTACAATGTGTTGTACATAGATTATTCTTAAACTGATTAAATAATAGGACAAGTTTTAAAATGTTCAAAAAGTTTGAGCCTCTTGCCCAAAGTCATGTTCACAGCCCCCTGAGGACACCCACTTTGTCCTTACTCCGTATCTCTTTACCAAAAGTAAAGAAAGCCTTAAAAAGGGATTGATGAATCTCTAGAAAGACTACTCTTCCTGTTTTAGGAGCCAGCAGTGCCCTCAAGGGATAGATAGAGTTATCTTGGTATCTCCAAGGCAACAACTTTTCCCCCAAGTCTACCTTTATGTGTTTATTCAATGTAACTATGAATAAAAGAAAACAAAATCTATTTCTTTAACTTTGACTTTCGGTCAAACTAGAAGATCAAACACCCACAAAACTGTTTCTTTCTACTACAAAAATAGACACACACACACATACACACACACACTGAAAGATAACTTCTGTAATTTAAAAATATGATTATTGACAATCCCAGGAAAGTGCCATTCAAGTCATGGTTAAGAAATGAGGACCTTCTGACATTCTTGTCATGCTCTAAAAGTGGTGTCATGATATTAGAAGTCAGTTCTTTGCTTTGTTTTTTATTGGTACAAAAGGTTTCATGGAGCTATTATTTGGAGTTAATACCTCTAGATAGCTCTATTTGAAGTATAATCATCAAAGTCCTTTCATTAAAAAGTAAATTTGTTTTGTAATGATGTACTCTAGTACTATGAGAAGATATGATAGAAAAGAAATCAAGGTTGTCTAAAACTTTTTAGAGTCACAGTAAGCAGCATCTCCAAAAGGCCCCTGGGACTATAGGTTCATCCCAATTTTTATAGAAAATGGTCCCAAAGGTAAGCAAATCAAAACTTTTAATATTACAAGAGTGCTAGAAAATCTAAAATTACTCCAGGATGAATCCTTTAGTTAATCAAGGAGTGACTGTGAACTTTAATTACTTTGGAATTCCAGGGGGGTTGATTATTTTTCTATCTCCCCTTCCTTCTTCTCTCCCTCTTATTTTTTGTCTTTCATGCTGTCATCTACTTAAGAACATTCACTTGTTGGCCACATTTTTGCTAAGAAATGGAAAAAGGGTCTTTAAAAATGGGTAAACATTGGGCAGTGTGAGTTCATGAATTTCATTTCATTATGATGAAACACCTTTGATATCTTGACATTTTGTGCTCACATCTTCTGAAATACACCACTAATCTCCTCAGAGTCTTTGTGTGGCATACTGGTATGTTGAGGAAGCAACTGCTGCAAAGTTGCCAAAAGACCAATTCCAATCTAATTAGGACTTGCACTGCTTCCGTGAAGGCTACATAAACACTCTGTTAATATTCACAGCAGCAGCTTTGTCAATAACTCCCCCGGAATCTTCAAATTTATAACGGAAATCAGCAAACTATTGATTCTCTGACATTGATAGATCTATCATCCTTTCTCTCGCCTTTGCCCCAGTAGAGGGCACAAACGCCAGTTGCTCTAATCGGCTCTTAAACATTGAAGGATCATTATTAAAATATGGCTGGCATCCCTGATCATTAATTATAATCTTGTGCACATATGCAGTGTGATTGCAGGAAATAATCAGCTTTGTCTGCCAAATTGGCAACATTTAGAAACTAATTTGTTATGACACAGCATCAAAGATATTTAAACAACACACTTAAGGCTCTGCTGCTCTGTGTGCATTGTTAAAATATCATATAACATCATTAAAAAATAGTTAACATATCCAGAGGGAAGTGGTATATATCCTTGAACTTCCTTTCAAGTAGAATTATCAAAAAGAATCTTTAGGTGCCCCCAATCCCACAGATCATGTATCAGGGGCTACCCTCCAGAGTGAGTACCATTCAGGGGCTGCTGACGTTGACTTCCCAGAAAAGTAACTGTCAGTCTTGAACTACTTAAAGGGTCATTGGAAGGATTATTCAAAGAGTGACAAGGGCAAAGACTAGATAGGATTGCTGTTTTCCACTGGGATACATTAAATGCAATCACCTATTTGATTCTTCAGAGGTAGAATTATAGCAGGAGATTCATAACACTGGTGTGAATCATAATGAGGGAGCAGAGAAAGTGTTAAGGTAAGCTCCCTCATTGCATGCCGGATGCTGGCCCATCTACTCAACAGCAAGAACAATTTGTGAACATTGAGATGCACATTGCATGTCTCCCTTCCTCCCTCAACATTTCACTCTCGATATCAGATACCTGTTCTGAACCAATGTTTTCACCATGGTTATTCAGGGTCCTTTCTAATCAATGTCTTTCCTCCACCACTTCCTTTATCCCACTCAATAGAATCAAGTCAAAGCCATGTTTTTCATCCTTCTGCCAAGTTCTCTCTCTTCAACTCCCTAATACCCTTCAAACACACACAGATGTGAATTTTTATTTAATTCCTCTTGCATATGAAAATATAGATTAAAAGATGTTACTTTTGTATAATTTTTGTCTAAGGGTTCTGATTACCTCTGGAAGATATTACTATTGATTCTTTTTTTGGTAACAAAAAAGCCACTAAATATAATATAATGCCATATTATACCTTTATAAACAAAGTCCTAAGTGTTTTCTGGGGCAACACTTTTTCTCCATTCCTGATGGTTCTTCCTGTATGGGTATATGCTTGGCCCCTCTCTACACTTTTATTCACTCTATGTTGGTAGAGGATATAATTTTTGAAACAATAGACAGGATGTATACAGCTAGACCCCCTTTTCTTCTTCTTGAGGTTGAAATACCCAAAGGAGCAGCTAATCTCCACTGTTCTCCCAGGGCAGCTGTTTGCCCACATCCATCAGCTGGGGGCCTGCCCACATTTAGCACTGCTTGTCATAAGTTGGTCAATGCTCTGGTTTGACTAAATCCCCTCCAAAATTTAGGTGTTGCCAATGTGATAATACATGCATACCTTGGAGATATTCTGTATTTAGTTCCAGATCACTGTAATAAAGTAAATGTTGAATAGAATAATGCAAGTCACACAATTTTTTTAGTATCTAAGTACATCTAAAAGTTACATCCTCCACTGAAGTCTTGAACCCCTCAAAGTCATGCACGAAGGTTGGAATCAACATCTAAATTCCTACTAATGTTGATGTTTTGACTTCTTCCCATGAATCACAAAAGTTCTTAATGACATCTAGAATAATAAATCCTTTCCAGAGGTTCTCAATTTACTTTGCCCAGATTCATCAGAGGAATCACTATCTGTGGCAGCAATAGCCTTACAAAATATATTTCTTAAATGATAAAATTTAAGTTCTCGGTGAGGATGGCAGACTAGAAGCAGTCTGCACACACTGCTCTAATGGAGATGATTAAAACTGATGAGTATATATTCACTCTCAGATTGTTCATCTGAGAGAGTATTGACAATCAACAGGGAAGCAGTAGGAGGCACCCAAAATGAAGGAAAAGGAAATGGGGTGATCACTGGGCAGGATGGGAGGTACCTGGGGCAAGAGCATGTTAAGTGGGGGAGGGACAGAAGAATAAAGCCCCAGCTTTTTACCACCCCTGAATACACTGCAGCCCAAGATGTGGGAGGGCCCCTCCACTGCCACAAGCCTCCAGACTGATACAAGAGTTTGCCTGAAGACTGTGTAGAGGCATTGCTCCAGAGAGAAGGCACAGTAGGGTCCCAATGGCTTCCAAATGCTGGGTGTTGCAGCTGGCACCATTCTGAGGTTCCAGACCCAAAGTGCTATACCTACCTGGGGGTCAGCTTTGTTGTTGCTGTCTTAGCATCACTCCTACCAGGTTGAGGAAGGAGTAGGGAGGCCAGGCTCTCTCATACACTCCTGCCACCATCAAGGGTCCAGGACAGAGGAAGCACTCATTCCCCTGGTACTCAATGCTGCTGCCTAGATACCCTGCCTAACCACCACTGCCATAGGACTTGGGCAGAGCATATCCCCATGGCCCCTGGCACTTGCCACTGCCATCTAAGGAACACAGCCACCACTGCCACTGCCTGAGTAGCACTGCCAGCAACAGACCTGGGCAGGGCAAATGCCCATGACACTACCACTGCCACCATTAGACCACCCATACCACCATGCACCATTGCTGCCACTGAATGTGGGTAGAGCAAACATACACAGCCATGGCACCTGCTGCAACTGTCTGGGTAGACCCACCTAGCCACCACTGTCACTGCCTCCATGAGACAGAGGAAAACCCCATGGCCATCTGCCACCATGAAGAAGAACCTGCTCTTCCCCGACCTGAGCTTTCAGCAATGGCCATACAAATATCCTCCAGCACCTGCTTGGGCTGTGACAACCAAAGGGGAAAGGGGAGACAAAGGAGTGTTACAGGCTCACAGTGCATCCACTCCTCTCCTGTCTGGTCAATCATCAGGAGCAGAACTCAAGCACACCATCCAAGGACCTCTCTCTCTCGTCACTGAGCAACAGAGTTCTCAGCAAAGGAGAACATGTGTATCAGAAAGCTATCTGTTTTGAGCTGAGAGAAGAGGTTCTAGATAAGAAGCCACTAGAATAAGAACTGTGGCAACATGATAAAACAGGCTGTTTTGACATCCCCAAAGGATCACACCAGCTCTCCAGGATTGAACTCCAACAAAAAGAAAAGTGTTGAAATGTCAGATATGAAACTCAAAATGTGGATTGATGAGAAAGTTGAAAATCAACACAAAGAAACCAAAAAAAAAAATCAAGACGTGAGTAAAAAGTTCACTAAACAGATAATTTAAGAAAAAAAATAACAGAAATTCTGGAAATGAAAGAGTCATTTAGGGAATTTCAAAATACAGTGCAAAATGTTAACAACAGACTAGAACTAGACCGAGCAAAAAAAAAATTTCAGAGGTTGAAGACAAGGCTTTCAAATTAAACCAGTCAGTTAAAAATGAAAAAAATAAAGAATCAAGAAGAATGAAAAATCTCTCCAAGAATTATTTGATTACATAAAGTGAACAAATATAAAAATAATAGGTATCCCTCAGGGAAAAGAAAAAGCCTAGAAAACCTATTTGAGGGAATAATGAAGGGAAACTTCTCTGGTATTGCTAGAGATTTAGACATCCAGATACAAGAAGGTCATTGAACACCTGGAAGAGACATAGCAAATAGGACATCACCAGGGCACATAGTCATCAGTGTGGCCAAAATAAAAGTGAAGAAGAAAATCCTATAAACTGCACAATAAAAAACATCAAGTAATTTAGAAAGAAAAACCCATCAGGCTAGCTTCTCTGCAAAAACCTTCCAAGCCAGAATGAATTGGGTTTCATTGTTAGCCTTCTTAAACAGAATAACTGCCAGCCAAGAAATTTGTATACTGCAAAACTAAGTTTCATAAATGAAGGAGAAAGAAAGTCTTTCCCAGACAAGAAAACACTAAAGGAATTTGTCAGCACTAGACCTAACTTATGAGAAATTGTTAAAATTCATGGAACAGAATAATGGATACCCATCAGTGTAAAAAAACCCAAAAGATATAACTCACAGCTTTCATAAAACAGTAACACAAGGGAGAAAACAAGCAACTAGGTAGAAATTAACATAATGAACATCATGATCAGAATGGTATCTCACATATCAATGCTAACATTGAATGTAAATGGTCTAAATGAGCCACTTAGAAGACATAAATTGTCAGAATGAATTAAAAAACACAACCCAAATGTATTCTGTCCCCAGGAAACTCTTTTAACTCACAAGGATTCTCACAGACTCAAGGTAAATGGCTGGAAAAAAATATTCCACACAAATTGAAACAAAAGTGAGCAGGAGTAGCTATTCTTGTATCAGATAAAATAGACTTTAAATCATCAATAGTTAAAAAAAAAAAGACAAAGATGGTCATTATATAATGATAAATACCAGAAGATATAACAAGATTCAGCAAGAAGATATAACAATCCTAAAAATATATGCAACTGACACAGGAACTCACAGATTCATAAAACAAATTCTACTAGATATAAGGAAAGAAAGAAAGAAAAACATTATAATAGCTGGAGAACTCAACACGCTACTGGCAGAGCTAGCTAGATCATTGAAGCAGAAAATCAACAAATAAACACTGGACTTAAACGGGACTCTAGAACAAATGGACCTAACAGACACAAAATATTTGTTCAATAACTTCAGAATATGTATTATTCTCATCAGCACATGGGACTTTTTCCAAGACAGATCATATGTCAGGCCATGAAACAAGTTCCAGCACATTTACAAAAACCAAAATCATACCATGTATCTTTTCAAGCCAATGTGAAATAAAACTAGAAATCATTCCCTCTTGGGGTATCCAACAATACATGGAAATAAAACAACATACTGCTGAATGATCCTTGGGTCAATAAGGAAATATAGATGAATTTTTTTTTAAAAATTCAAATTGAATGACAAAGGCAACATAACTTTCCAAAATCTCTCAGTTACAGAAAAAGCAGTGCTAAGAGAGATGTTCACAGCACTAAATGCCTACATCAAAATGACAGAAAGATCTCAAATTTAACATCCTAATGTCACACCTCAAGGGACTAAAAAAGGAACAAACAAAACCCAAAGCTAGCAGAGGAAAAGAAATAAAGGTCTGAGCAGAACTAAATGAAATGGAAAGCAAAAAGCAATATAAAGGAACAAGAAAAAAAAGTTAGTCCTTTGAGATGATAAACAATGTTGATAGATCACTAGGTAGATTAACTAGAAATAGAAGAGAAAGGATTCAAATATGCTCAATCAGAAATGAAAAAAGGAGACATTATAACAGAAATGTAAAATATCATTGAAGACTACTATGAAAACTTCTATGCACACAAATTAGAAAATCTAGAGGACATGAATAAATTTTTGGAAAAATACAACCTCCCAAGCTTGAATTAGGAATAAATAGAAATCCTGAACAGAACAATAATGACCAGCATGATTGCAGCAGTAATAAAAAACCTCCTAACAAAAAAAAGCCCAGGACCAGACAGATTCACAGCTGAATTCCATCAGACATACAAAGAATAACTGGCACCTATCATACTGATACTGTTCCATAATATCAAGCAGGATGAAATTCTCCCTAACTCATTCTATGAAGACAGTATCACCCTGATACTAAAGCCAGGAAAGGACACAACACAAAAGAAAAACTACAGACTAATATCCCACATGAATATAAATGTAAAATTCCTCAACAAAATAATAGCAAAACAAACCCAACAGCACATTGAAAAAAAAAAAAAAATTCACCATGATCAAGCTGGTTTCATCCTAGGAATGCAAGGATGATTCAATGAGATATCACTTATCTCCAGTGAGAATGGCCTTTATGATAAAGTCCCAAAACAATAAATGTTGTCATGGATGCAGAGAGGTAGAAACACTCATACACTGTTGGTGGGACTGCAAACTAGTAAAACCTCTATGGAAAGTAATATGGAGTTACCTCAAAGAGGTACAAGTAGAACTACCATTCGATCTAGCAATCCCATTAATGGGCATCTACCCAAAGGAAAAATAGACATTCCATAAAAAGACATCTACACTCGAATATTTATAGCAGCACAATTCACAATTGCAAAGATGTAGAAACGACCCAAGTGCTGCTCATCAATACATGAGTGGATTAATAAAATGTGGTTTATGTATACCATGAAGTTCTACTCAGCCACAAAAAACAATGGTTATCTAGCACCTTTTGTATTATCTTATATAGAACTGGAGCCCATTCTATTAAGTGAAGTATCCCAAGAATGGAAAAACAAGCAACACATGTACTCATCATCAAATTGGTATTAACTGATCAACACTTATGTGCACATGTAATAGTAACATTCATCGGGTGTTGGGCAGGTTGAGGGAGAGGAGGGGATGGGTATATTCACACCTAATGGGTGTGGTGCACACTGTCTGGGGGATGGACATGCTTGAAGCTCTGACTTGGGTGGGGCAAAGGCAATATACATAACCTAAACATTTGTACCCCCGTAATATTCTGAAATAAAAAATTAAAAAATTAAAAATTAAAAAAAATTAAAAAATAGTAAAATTGGCATTCTTGTTTCTGTTGGCCATCATTTTATTACAGTTATTCAGAAACCTGGCAAAGAAGTAGAAAACTATTTATTGAATTTCTGTAAAGCTTACAACACTTGCTATGTTGTCTGCAAAAATAAGGAAATAAATAAATATAACATAGTGGAATTTGGGAGAAGAAAATATGCATTAGAGAAACTACTAGTGAAGCTGGAATGTGAGGAGGCCTAGAGCTGCCTCCAACTAGGTGGTAAATTGTTGTGCTATAGAAATGTCTCCTATAATATAGAGACAGAAATGATTTCAGGAGTTTTGCAGGGTTTTGCCCTGAAGGAATATGTGAACGTGTTAGTTCACATATCAAAAACTGCCTTAGCTCAGGAGGGCATCTCACAGGTCAGTGGCAGTGCTTTCCAAGGTGACACTGTGTCTCAAACCTGTTGGCTTTTGTCTGCTTCTGTACAACAAAGCTTGGCATGCATGAGGCCACAGGGTGAGAACTGATCAAAGAGTGCCCGCCCGACAGACACTTGCAGCTTAATCAATTAGCCTAAGAGACAGTTCCTGCTTCACTCCTGATTACCTGTCTCAATCAACAAAAACTAGATAAAGAAATATAGAGCCACTATATTTCTGTTTAGCTTTTCTGCTAAATGATAGTTTCATCTTAGAACTTAGAAGTTTGTCTTAGAAAGATTTTGTAACCATTTGCTGATGTAGATAGAGTTAATTAATGGATCTCTAGAAACTTTTTGGGAGACTTTTAACCTAAAACAAACTACCTGTTATTATGTAAATCTGTTACCCCTGGAAACTGATCACTGTACCAATAAATACTGATGTGAAACTTTACTCAGGGCCTCACAGCTCACGGGAATGTTGGGGGTCTCCTGACTCCCCCAACTTTATCTATACTTTATATAACTGTACTTTCATCTCTGTGTATTCTTTTATTTCTATATTCTATTATTTTCTATTTTCTATTATTTCCTTATCCCTTGCGACGACCCCTGCCAAAGGGACCTGATTTTTTGCTGGGAACGTAGCTAAGTCCCCGCAGTAAATCTGGCTAATACTAAGTGACATCCTCCAACTTCCATTTTATTAGTAAAATGTTGACATTTTGGCCTCTATCTGACACTTCCTTTTTTCATTTCAATTTTTTTAGAAATTGGTTTAGAAGAGGCTTTTAAAGAGAAGTTAAAATAATTAGGTAGTAATGAAGAAAAATTACTGAAATAAAATGAAAGTTAATCAAATAGTTTTTTCATTTTAAATAATAAATGGTCACAGAATTAGATGAAACATAATTTTTGTTTCATCACACTTATCATCTATGCTCAGTTTTTTAGTTATTAACATATTATGCTTAATAATTTACTAAATACATTAATGGTTATATTTTCACAGTCTCCTTTGCTGAGTCTGCTTCTTGTCCCAACCTAAGAACTACTCGGTCATGAACTTACTCTATTCTTTATCTCTACTTGTTCCTATGGGATCTCATTCAATTCACTGGCCTTAAATATCATTTAAATGTATATCTACAAACCTGATCTCTCCCTTGAAATCCAAACCCATATGGCAAATGCCTACTTGTGTGCAAAAAATCAATATTTTTAACTTAATACATTCATAACTGACTTCCAGATCTGCCTGCCCAGATCTGTGCCATACACCCTATGAAAAAAACCTACACTAAAGGATCCCCATGATATGACCAGTGGAGGAGAACCTAGTCCCGCCAACTCTCAGCCTTTGCCAAACCTTTGAGTAATGCCTTCCCAAATCAACCAGTCTGCAGCAGACTGCCAACTGACCACCTAGGTATGAGTGAACCCAGCTAACTACCCTGGAGCAGAATCAAGATGTCGCCTCTGAGCCCTTCTCCAATGGCCAACACACAGAACTGTGAGCAAATCTGTGGTGGTTGTGTTGACACACTAAGTTTTCAAATGGTTTTTGAAGTAGTAATAAATACCTGATATACTTCCCTGCATTGATTACTTAGAAATCCAAATCAAACATACCACTCATCCACTCAAAACCTCTTGGTGACTTCTCTTCAGAGTTATGATGAAATCCAAAGCACACAACATGACTGTAGCTTCTGAACCTACATCATGTGGTTCCTGGCTCTCACTCTCTCACCTTACTTATCTGTTACCACTCTCTGTCACCCACCAGACTCCAGTTTGTATGGCTCTGTGTGGTTCCTCCAAACCAACAAGGCCGACTCACTTCAGGGCTTGTGCACAGGCTCTCATCCCTCCTAGAATTTCCTCTCTCCTAATTTACATCTTTACCTCACCTGAAATGTCACCTACTCAGAGAAACCTTTCCTGACTATCTAAAACAAAAACAGTAGCATCACAAAAGCCTTGACTCTTTCTGTCCTCTTACTCTGCTTTATTTTTCTTTATCATACATATCCATACTCAATACCATGAAATATATTTACTTATTGTTTATTATTTCTCTCCATCAAGAGAATATGTGTTCTATGAGGGAGGAAACATTTTTTATGGCTGTTTTCCCAACACCTAGAACAGTGCCTGGCATACGTTGACTGACTATGTGAATGAATAAGTTGTGTAGCTTGGCTGGAGCACAGAGTAAGCAAAGAGTAACAGTGGGAAACAAGTTTTAATAGGTAGGGAGATTGCAATTCCAATGCAGAGAAAGGATTGCACATGTCAGTGCTCTGCCCACATATCCTGGATCCCTTATCCCAGTTCTGTGCATCCATCCCCCAGTCTCTGGGAGCTTCACTTCTACCAGCTTGCACCTGCAACCTTTTTCTGAGGATATTACTTGCGTTATGTCAAGTTCTTTGATGACACAGGCCAAGAGCCAGAAATTCTTTGGAGTTTATGTCCCTCCTGGGCTGCCTCATAGCCAATGACTGAACAGAAATATAAAAGCTAGCCCATCTCTCTTGTCTCAAGGTAGCATAAACCTTGAGGTGTGATGTATGCTCCAGAGCTCCTATGAGATCTAGTTGATGCTGAGACTTCACCTGAAATCATGCCCTTGCTTGGATCTTTTTCCTTACTTGTCATGATTCCTATAATTCACTGCCAGGTTTTCCAAGGAGCATTTCCTTAGGAAATCACTTGAAACCTCTTCCCACAGTCTGCTTCTGGGGAATTCAGCCTAAGGAAAGGCCCTTCCCTTAATGAACAATGAGAAGTCATTTCTGGTCTCTGCATAGAAAAAAATGATAATGGCAAGTATTTATTGGGTGCTGACTGCTCAGATCTATGCTAAGAACTTTACATGGGTTATTCCTTTTAACCTTCACAGCTTTATTCTTATCCCATGTTACTATGACAAGTATTTATGTTTAATAAGTTTACTCATATAGCAGCAGTACATAGGATTATTAACTAGAGGCAGAGAGACCAGTGAGGAGACTACTGAAATAGTCTAGGAAAGACATAATGAGGATTTTAATTTTGTCACTAGCAGAAGAAATAGGAAAGCAGTCATCAGACTCTGAAAAAACAAAATTTGCAATTGTTTCTACCTACAGGTAGAGGGTCCCTCAAATTCTCTTAGCTTTGATTTTCTTGGTTGTAAAGCAATGTAATTGAAAAAAAAAAAAAAGTTATTTCAAGAGTTCCTTCCTGTTCAGGAAATCTGGGAAGAATACTCAGCCTGAAGTCTTCGAGAGTGAACTGAAGTATCTGGGCTCCTCATAGCATGGCACAGTGGAAAGAATTTGGGCAATAGAGCTAGTCACACTCAGGATAAGATTCATGCTCAGATTCTTTTCAGTTTTTGTTCCTGGATAAATTACTAAAAATTGTTGAACTTCAGAGTACTTACCTACAAAATGGGAATATCTACCCTTACAGGGTTGTTGTAAGGCTTAGAATTCCATGTAAAATACTCATAGGATACTTGAAAAACATCATGCAAGTTTATTAATTTATAGCCTCATCTTTATTCCATTAAATCTAATTTCCTCTAGCTCAAAGGTTTTTAATAAAACTCTTCATTATATTTTGGTCTTTTATTGTTTTGTTTAATTAGAAGTATTAGAGCAAATTTCTTCCTCCTAATTTTATTGTAAAATAAAATTTAAAAATTATACTATGAATTAAACAGGATTTTGTAGGCTGGCCTAGAATACAAACTATCATTTTTAATATTGCATCTATATGAAAACTTGCTTAAGATTGCAAATAATTGACTTCCAAACAAATTTTCAGATAGAACCAATTCCTGAATTGTGCATTTGCTATAAATTTACTGATGATATCATGTTTATAAATATACTTTCATGATGGGAAATGCTGCATATGACACTTTTCATGAAGTAGGGCTAAAATGATGCTTATTCAGCTTTACAAAAATGAGGAAGAAATGAAGAAAGGAAAAGAAGTGAAGAGAAGAAAAATAGAAGAAGAGAGAAGAAAACTAAGTTTCCAAAAGAGCCATTACAGAGAAACCTAATGGAGGCATGCATAATTTGAAAACTTTTCCAAACATTTTCAAGTACATCTTAATTCATACATTATTTTTTTACAAAAATTACATTTAATTTTAGCAATTTGATTATGACTGGCACTCTATATGATATTTGACTGCCAATATGAAACAGTTTTGATTTTGCAATTGAATTTCTTTCAGTAAAAGTCACAGAATAATAATCATACATCCTTAGAGGAACCAATACAAATAATCTCTATGGGAAATGTCAATTTGTTACATAATTCTTTACCTTCTGGTTCAATACCGACATGGACAACAGTCCCTACTAATTTTTGCTTAAACCTATAAAAACAAAAAACAAATGCTGCTGTATTTTAACAAAACATTCCTTTAGTTAGCTTTGTTATTGAATTGTTTATTTTTTTTTCTTCAATGTACTATCAAAAATGTACTTCAAAAGGAAACCCTGCAGCCTCCCCACGCTGCACCAACGTGAGCTCTGGTGTGGGGAGCCCGGGACACAGGCAGTCCTGAGCAACCTTTCCTAGGCCACTCTTTCCCCACAGCTGTCTCACATTTTGTTTCAGGAGCAGCTTCTACATGAGAAGTTGAAAGAGAAGAAATTTCAGGCAATAAAACAGATGGCTGACTAGAAGCATTTCAAGCATACTTCATCCACTTAGAAGAACCAAAATAGTGTATAGACAATCACATTTTGAATATTTTATCCAAGAGAGAACATAGGAGTTCAACATAAAAGTAAAAGGAAACACCATATCTAGGAAAGGGAAGGAAAACAGGCAGCCTGCGTGGCCAGGACCAGCCAGGAACTGAGAGTGACTTCCCAGTATAGGAGAGTGTGAGTGCAGTGCACTTTCTAACTAGGGAACAATACAAGCCAGGCCATAGGAGAGCACCTTGATCTTCCCAAGCCCCGAATCTAACTTAGGGAGTGACCAGGAGACTGTGAGAAGAAACTTCTCCAGGGGTGAAACATGCCCTTGACCCCATGCTCTTTCTGAGACCTACGCAGCTAGAGTAAGAGGCCATTCTCGATCCTAGCTTTTAACAGACTGCACCATGGTCCTGGTAACCAGTGATGCCAGTCCTAAGTGGTAGAGAAACTGGGACTACTGACTGCAGAACTGGGGTGTGAGTGGTGGGTGGACTCCCACAACCAGAACCGAGAAGCAAGTGTGGCATGGGCTGCAGCTACTAGTGCTGAAGGTTGGCACCTCCCTCTAGGACCTAGGCAGGAAGAGAGTTCTCATGGAGGCTTGGTTTAGAGCTGAGCAGGGGCTTCTATTGCCCAGAGCTAAGTTGTAGGCTAAGCATGAATGGCCAGGTGAGTCTTACTGATCAGCCAAGTCATCTGCTATACCTGGAATAGGGGAGGGAACCCTGCCAGGACTGGGTATGAGAGGGACACAAAGCTGCTGGGACTGGCCACACCCTCCCCATGGCAGGACCTCAGTGTAGGGGTGGTCACCCTTTACCCAAGCATTTCACCAGGGGCCTGAGAACTGCTCCCCTCCCAGTCATGACTGGTACATGCATTCACCATTGAGGGATCAGAGTGGAAGTTTTTCCAGTTCACTTCTACCTGGCTTTACTCCCCCTCTCTGAGACAGAGTGCAGGATCCAGGGTCTCTGGGGTTACACAACTCAATCCACCACCTGGGACACCCTAGCACTTCTCTTGGGGAACAGAGGTTGGGCATAAATATCCTACCATTACCACCTCAGCTGGCTCCTACCTGCAAGTTCCACCCAGTGGCCTAGAGGTCAGCCCACACAACCCATTCCAACTACTGCCAGCACAAGTACACAATGCTCAGAACCCAGAAGAGCATTTCACCACAACTACTGTCTCATCGCCCATGCCACATCAGCTTCCCAGGAGCTCAAGAGCTTGTTCACCTGCCTGGTACACTACTGCTACAACCAGCATCTGAGAAAGCCATACAGAAGCCCAAGAACTGGATTGCCTGGAAGCACCAATATAGATGCTTTCTTACACTGCCCCAGGGCACAAGGATAGACATGCTTAACCTACTATCACTACCACTGAAACCTGAAGATGGGCCCATCTGGCTTTCCACCCTCCAACAACATTTCACCACAGCCTCCGCCAATAACCACACTTTAACATACTGAGGAAACCACAGCTACCACTAATGCTGTTCAGGGTCAAAGAGATCATATGGTCTTCATTACTACATGCACCCAGAAGCAAAGCCAAATGGCACTACCCAACCAACACCATAGTCACATCTTCAGGAAAAATATTCATTTATTATTTATTAATAAAATATTAATTGATAAATTAATAAAATAGTAATAAAATCAATGTTAATGAGAAATTTACAAAAGACATACCTTAAAAAATTCTGGAACTAAAAACTCATTGAAGGAAATACAAAATACATTTCAAAGTTTCAACAATAGACTAGACCAAGCAGAAGAAACATTTTAGAACTTGAAGGCAGGTCTTTTGAAATAATGTACTCAGACAAAAATAAAGAAAAAAGATCAAAAAGAATGAACAAAGCCTTCAAGACATTTGGAACTACATAAAGCAACCAAATTTACAAATTAGTGGTATTCCTGAGGAGGAAAAAGATCAAAAGGCATAGAAAACCTATTTGATAACATAATAAATGAAAACATCCCCATTCTATTAAGAGATACAGGAAGTCTAACAATCCCCAGGTGTATGCAATGCAAAAGGACTTTGCCATGTCACATTATAATCAGACTGTCAAAAGTCAAAATGAAAAAATGAATTCTAAAATCAGTGAGAGAACAACATCTAGTCCCCTATAAAGAAAACCCCATCAGACTAACAGCAGACTTCTCAGCAGAAACCTTACAGACCTGAAAAGAATGGGATAACATACTCAAGGTGCTGAAAGAAAAAAACTTACAGTCAAGAATTCTACATCCAGCAAGATTAACCTTCATAAATGAAGGATAAATAGTCTTTCCTAGACAAGCAAACGCTGAGGGAATTCATCACCACGAGACCAGTGTTACAAGAAACGTTCAAGGGAGTTCTAAACTTGGAAGAGGAAGGATGACATTTGTCATCATGAAAACACAGGAAAGTGTAAAACTCAGTGGTAAAGAAATCACACAAAGAAATGGATAAGAAAACATGATCCAAGTATATGTTAATTCCAAAAAATTCACTATATCTGTAAGGACACATACAGACTAAAAGTAAAAGGATGGAAAAAGATATTCCACACAAAGGGAAACCAAAACCAAGGAGGAGTAATTATATTAGATAAAACAGACTTTAAGTCAAAAAGATAAAGAAGGGGATTATATAACAATAAAGGGATCAATTAAACAAGAAGATATGACAATTCAAAATATATATGCATCCAATAGTGGAGTACCCAGATTCATAAAACAAATATTACTAGACCTAAAGACAGAGAGAAAGAAAGACAGCAGCACATAATAGTGGAGGACTTCAATACCCAACTCACAGCATTAGGCAAATCATCTAGACAGAAAATCAACAAAGAAACATTTGACTTAAATAGGATGTTAGACCAAATGGACTAACAGGCATTTATAGAACTTTCTATCCAACAACTTCAGAATATTTTCTTATCAGTACATGGAACATTCTCCAAGATAGTGCATATGTTAGGAAGCTTAACAAGTTTTAACAATTTTAAAAATTGAAATCATATCAAGTATTTTCTCAAATCACAGTAGAATAAAACTAGAAATCAATACAAAGAGGAACCTTGGAAACCATTAAAAAAAACATGGAAATTAAACATATTCCTGAATCAATGAAGAAATTAAGACAAAAATTTTAAAAAAATTTGAAACAAAAAAATGGAAACATAACATATGAAACCTGTAGGATACAGTAAAAGCAGTGCTAAGAGGGGAATAAATAGCATTAAATTCCTACATCAAAAAAGTAAAAAGTTTACAAATTAAAAATCCAAAAATGCACCTCAAAGCAGTAGAAAAAGGACAAACCAAACCCAAAATTAGCAGAAGAAACAACAAAGATCATAGCAGCACTAAATGAAATAGAGACTAAAAATAATACAAAGAGTCAACAAAATGTAAAGCTTGTTCCCCCAAAAGATAAACAAAATTGATAAATCACTAGCCAGAGGAACCAATAAGAGAGGGGACTCAAATAAACAAAATAAGAAATGAAAAAGGGGACATTACAACTGATACCGCAGAAATACAAAAGATCATCAGAGACTATTAGGAACAACAATATGCTCACTCACTAGAAAACCTATAGGGAATGGATAAATTCCTTGAAGCATCCAACCTTTCAAGACTAAACCAGGAAGAAATGGAAAACCTGAATAGACCAATAATGAGTAGCAAGATTGAATCAATAATAAACAATTCTTCCAACAAATAAAACCCCAGGACCACATGAATACATAGCCATATTCCACCAAATGTATAAAGAAGAACCTATACCAATCCTTCTCAGACTGTTCCAGAAAAATTGAGGAAGAGGAAATTCCCTCTTACTCAATCTATGAGGTCAATATCATTCAGATACCAAAACCAGACAAAGACATTACAAAAAAGAAAACTATAGACCAATATCCCTGATGAACAAACATGCAAAAATGCTCGACAAAATACTAGCAAATCAAATCCAACAGCAGATCAAAAAGATCATACACCATAACCCAGTAAATTTTATATCAGGGATGCAAGGATGGTTCAACACACACAAATAAATAAATGTGAGACATCACATAAACAGAATGAAGGACAAAAACCATATGATCATCTTAATAGATGCAGAAAAAGATACTGATAAAATTCAGTATGCATTTATGGTAAAAATCCTCAACAAACTAGGTATGGAAGGAACATACCTCAAAATAATAAAGACAACGTCATACTGAATGGGGAAAAGTTGAAAGCATTTCCTCTAAGAACTGGAACAAGATAAGAATACCCACTTTTACCACTCCTATTCAACATAGTACTGGAAGTCCTAGCCAGAGCAAACAGGCAAGAGAAAGAAATAAAAGGCATCCAAATTAAAAAGCAGTGAAACAAACTATCCCTGTTTGCTGATGATATGATCTTCTATTTAAAAAAAAACATAAAGATACCATCAAAAAACTCTTAGATTTGATAAATGAATTTAGTAAAGTTGCAAGATACAAAACCAATGTACAAAAATCAGTAGTATTTTATACATCAATAATTATCTAGCTGAGAACTAAATCAAGAAGGCAATCCCATTTATAACAGCTACAAATAAAAAATACCTAGGAATATATTTAGCCAAGAATGTGAAAGACCTCTACAAGGAAAACTACAAAACAATGATGAAAGAAATTGAAGACAGCACAAATAAAAAATTCCATGCTCATGAATTAGAAAAATTAATATCATTAAAATGACCATTCTGCCCAAAGAAATCTACAGATTCAATGCAATCCCCATTAAAATAGCAATATCGTTTTTCACAGAATTAGGAAAAATGTCCTAAAATTCTTATGGAACCAAAAAAAAAAAAAAAAAAGAGCCCAAATAGACAAAGGTTAGCCAACTAGCTAAGCAAAAAAGACGAAAGCTGAAGGCATCAGATTACCTGACTTCAAAGTATATTCCAAAGCTATAGTAACCAGAACAGCATGGTACTAGTATAAAAATAGACATATAGATCAATGAAACAGAAGAGAGAACATAGAAATAAAACCACATATTCACAGCCAACTGATCTCTGAGAAAGCTGACAAAAACATGTATTGGGGAAAGACACCCTTTTCAATAAATGGCGCCTGTAAAATTGGATTTCCACTTGCTTAAGAATAAAACTGGACCCCTCTCTCTCATCATATACAAAAGTCAACTCAAATTGGACTAAAGACTAAAATGTTAGACCCAAAACTATAAAAATATTAGATGAAAATCTAGAACAAACCCCTCCAGACATTGGTCTAGGCAAAAAATTTATGATTGAGACCTCAAAAGAACATACAGACAGCAAAAACAAAAAACAAATGGAGTTCGTTAAACTAAAAAGCTTCTGCACAGCAAAAGAAATAATCAATACAGTGAACACACAACCTGCAAAAGGGTGCTAATATCCAGAATTTATAAGGAACTAAAATAACTCAACAATTTTAAAAAAACAATAATCCCATAAAAAAAATGTGGGCTAAGGACATGAATAGACATTTTTCAAAAGAAGACATACAAATGGCCAGTAAGTATATGAAAAAATAATCAACATCACTAGTCATCAGAAAAATGAAAATTAAAACCACAATGAGATTTCATCTTACCCAGGTCAGAATGGCTATTAAAAAGAAAAAAAATAACAGATGTTGGTGAGGATGCAGAGAAAAGGGAACTCTCATACACTGCTGGTGGGAATGTAAATTACTACAATCTCTATGGAAAACAGTATGGAGATTTCTCAAAGAAGTAAAAATAAAAATATGCTTTGATCCAGTAATCCCACTGCTTCTACCCAAAGGAAAAGAAATCAATACATCAAGGAGATGCCTGCACTGGGTATTTATTGTAGCACTATTCACATCACAAAGATATGGAATGAACCTATCTGTTGATCCATCAATGGATGATTGGATAAAGAAAATGTGGTATATATACACAATGGAATACTATATTCAGCATAGAAAAGAATGAAGTCATGTCTTTTGCAGCAACATAGATGGGACTGGAGGTCTTTATCTTAAGTAAAACAAGCTGGAAACAGAAAGATATATATCTCATGTTCTTACTCATAAGTGGATGCTAAAAAATGTGTACACATGGATATAGAGAGTGGAATGATAATCAACAGAGACTAAGAAGAGTGAGGACATTGGAGGGGGGTGAAAATCAGAAATTACTTAATGGGTACAAAGTACATTATTTGGGTGATCAAAACCCCGAAAGCCCTGGCTTGACCACTGTGCAATCTATGCATGTAACAAAATTACACTTGTACCCTATAAATTTATACAAATACAAAAATTGTACTTCTAAAGCCAATAAATTGAATACCTGAAGAAAATATTATAAATTTACTTTCCTGTCATCAGTTTAAACTTACATGTTTTACCTAAACTCCTTGGGGAAGAGTATTGGATTCTCTATTCTAACTAGAGTTGCATATGGTTGGGTAATTTTATTATTAATTTGCATCTCACCTTGCAATAAACAAAATCAAAATTACATTTGATTCACTTATTTGTAGTTACATTAAGTAAACATTGTCATTACTTCAGCCGATAGAAGACACAAATTCCAAAATTAAGTGGCAAGAGCCTTATTATAAAATGTATAGGTTTCAAGAAAGAAAACCAGAAGCAGAAGATAAATACAGAATGTATTCAAAGTATTGAAAATGCTTCATGCCAAGATAATCATTATAGTATTACATTACTCAGCAATAAAATCATTAGCTAAGAGGTTATACACATGATTAGTTTAAGGTAGATATTATTGCCAAACATTTTTTTCCAAAATTGCTGTACTAATACACACTCTCACACCAGTATATGAGAGTTCCAGTTGCTCTACACCTTCATCAAAACTTTACAGTTGCAGGGATTTTTTTTTTTTTTAATTTTAACCATTCTGGTGTGAAGGTAGTATCATAATACTGTGGTTTTAATTTACATTCCTTGATAAATAGCAATGCTGAACAACTTTTTATACATTTATTGGCCATTTGGATATACTCTTGCCACTTTGGGGGGAGCTATCTTTCTTTTTCCTTATTAGTCATAGGAGTTACATATTCTGAACTTATGCCCGAGTCCTTTCTTGGACATAAGTATTGTAAATATCTTCTACCTTCTGTGCATTGTTTTCCCTTTCTTTTGATGAACCTTTTTCATTAATGGAAGTTCTTCATTTTTATTAAATCTAATTTCTCAATTCTTTTTTTAATGTATAGTACTTTTGCCTACTGTTTAGGAAATACTTGCCTAAGGTCATGAAGATATTTTTCAGATTTACTTTCAGAAATTTTATTACTTAACTTTTTATCTTTATTTTTTATGACCTCTCTCAAATTAATTTTGTGTCTGGTATGAAGCAAATATCAAGGCTCATTGTTTGATAAGGATATCCATTTTATCCTGCACCCTTATTGAAGTATACTTTAAATACAGTAAAATTCATAGATCTTAGTTTCACAGTTCAATAACTTTTGACAAACATATATCTCATGTAATCAACATGCAATCAAAATATAGAAAAGTTCCATCACCCCAGAAAGTTCTCTGCCTGCTCCTCACCGGTCAGTGTACCCGCCCTCACCAAATGTTATCACTGTCTGATGTTTGTGACCATAGATTCGTTTTGCTTGTTCTTTAAAGTTGATATAAACTCAGTCATATGGTATGTATTATTCTTGTTAACACATTTTTATTCCTCTTGGTTATATATCTAGGAAGAGAATTGCAACCTCGTATTATTTATTTAAAAACCATCCTTTTTCTCACTGAATTACAGTGGCAAGTTGGTTGTAAAAACAGATGCGTATATTTGTGAATCTGTTTATGGCCTTTTTATTCTATTCCATTGGTTTATTTTCTACTCCATTGCAATACCACATGGTACTAATTAATGTGGCTACATTGAAAGTGTTAATATATACTACTGTGTGCCCCATAGGTTTGTTTTTCTTCAATATTGCCTTGATTATTATAGGTCTACATAAATTGTAGAATTTGCCTGTCAATTTCCACAAAAATTTTACTAGGATTTTGATTGAGTTTGCACTGAATATATTGCTCAAACAAGAGAATTCCAATATTGAGTCTTCTAATTCCAAAACATTGTATATCTATTTATTATCTTTAATTTCTCTCAGCAATGTTTTTAGGTTTTCAATGCAAAGGACTTACACATCTTTCATTAGATTTATTCACCAAGTTTAATGCTTTTGGTGCTATTATAAATGGCATTTAAAAGATTTCATTATCTAATGTTTTGCTAGTCTATAAGAATCACCATATATTTTGTATATTGATGTTGATTCTAGCAAAATTACTCAGTTCACTTATTAACTCCAATAGTTTGTATATCATTCCGATTTTATATGTACACAACAATAATGTTAGCTGAAATTAATGATGGCTTTATGTTCTTCCTTTTTTAATAACCTGTATTTCTCTTTTGCCTTATTGCACTGGCTAAAGTGCTCAGTACGATGTTGAATAAAAGTGGTGATAGTGGACATACCTGCCCTACTCTCAAATTCAGGAAGAAGATGTTGAATATTTTACTCTGAAGTATGATGTTAAAACTATAGCTTTTATCAGATAAAATAAATTTCCCTCTATTCCTGGTTTGTTGTGTTTTTAATATGAATGGATGTTGAGTTTTATCAAATGCATTTTCTGTATATATTGAGATGATTGCATTATTTTTTCTCCTTTATTCTGTTCATGTGGTAAGTTACATAGATCTATTTTAGAAAGCTAAATTAATTTCAAAGTGATTTTGACTCCAGGAAATTTCTCCTTAGGCACTAATATTTGAACCTAACTCTTTAGTAAGATGTACTTCCAGTATCATGGAAAGTGCTTATTTTTATATTAATTTTTAAATTACATGTATAATATGTTCATGTAGTAGATACTTTAAGTTATCTCATGTACCTCAGTTTTGTCTATCAGGATGTATACAGAATTAATGCATGAACTTTTTCTTTTTACTTTGTCTTTTCTGACTATAACATGGTCAGAAGGAACAGTCTGGAATAGCTATCAGTAAGGAGTGGGAGCAGGGAGCAGAAAAGCTTGGGTCTTGGTGGCATAGATGAGTGGTCTGTCTAGTCCTCATATGCTTATCCTCAAACTTTGTGTTGTGTGTGATAAGTCTTTTTCTTTATAGTTGAGTTTCCATTATATAAAGCCAAACATAATTCTGGTTGGAAGAGATCATATTTATAAAAAATAAATTCAAACTGGGCACAGAAAAAGTGATAGAGAGAAAATACATTTAAAAAATTAACAAGGAGTTATCCCTGGTTTAAAAAAATATGGTTGATGATTTTTCTTCTGAATTCATTATAAATTAGAAATTAATGCCTCACTTTGTCTCTTGACCCAGCCATTTCAAGCATGCATATCCTGACCATGCTTTATCCCAGACTGTTTATGTAAACCTTACTTTTTTTATGTCAAAATATTACAGGAGTACAAATAAAAATCAACTCATGATGCTAACAGACTTAAACCTAAGGCATGAAACCACAAAAATTCTAGAAGAAAATGTTGGAAAAACTCTTATAGACATCAGCCTAAGCAAAGAATTTATAAGGAAGACCCCCAAAATAATCACAGCATCAACAAAAATAAATAAATGGGACCTTATCAAGTTAAAAAGTTTCTGCACAGCCAAAGAAACCTTATATTTTCTGTCCTGGGAACACAGGAACACAAGGTGTTACACACATGAGTTGAACCTTTGACCAATGAGAGAAGGAAGCCAGTTGGCAAATGATTCTCTCTTTTTGTTTTTCCCTTGATAGATTGATTGTCTTGAGACACGCTTCCTGGAGGGCCCTGTGTCATGGGATCTAGCTGTCAGCAGCACTTGGGGATAGCCAACTAAAAATGCATCATCATTTTAACTCTCCCTCCTTTCCTGTTCACTGCCTGGGCCTCACTCCTGCTCCCTTGGAGTATACTCCCCAGTGGAGTAGCAGCACATAAGTCCTTGGCTTCAGGCTCTACTTTCTGGGAAACCCAAGCTAAGACAATACACTTCTGCATTTTGTGTTTGTAATTATTGACAGGTATGAACAAGTCAAGTAATTATCAAAAAAAAGTCTACTTTTGCTAATAATTTTCAAAAACATCCCCATTATACAATAATTTTTAGATTTCAACCATCTCTTCCTACCCTTTGAAACAGTCATGCCTATCCAGAAAAAACAAACAAACAAAAAACCTTTTACTTTCTATATCAGAAAATAAACTGTTTAAGACTATGTAACTCTTTTATACTTTTTCAGGAACTAATTGGGTTGTACCTACATTTTAAAAGCCAGGATACACCAGAAAACTTGGGCAACATCAAGCCAAGAAGTCTAAATTGATGACAAAACTTATTTGGTTAACTTCATTTATCAATTGCATTATTGAATTTAGGTGACAATTTAAAAATGCTTAATAATCATTATATTAATATATAATGAATATATAATTTATCTTTCAAATTAAAAAATATATGACATGCTTTGAATTCTTCCAACTGAAATCAGAGTTGGAATAATAAAAATATTAGTTAACAGAGCAGTACATTTCAAAGACTCTTTTTAAGATATAGTCACATTGGTGATTATTTCTAAACCTGAAAAACAATTTTTTAAATGCTTTAAAATTGTGTTTCTTCACATTAATTTGAAGTGACCCTTAGTTACATGAGACATTCTCATATGGGCAATAACCAAAGCACTAAATAGCTTTAGTTTAGTATTAAAAAATAGTTTCACTAAAGGCCAGGTTTAGGTAAAGAAAGTAAGAGAATTGATAGAAATAGGTATTCTGCCTCAAATTTACTTCTCAGTCCTTCAGTGAGTCTTTATTATGTCTGAATTTCTGTATTTTTAGCTAACATTATGTTACTAAAAGCCAAGTAGAAGGAACAATGCTTTAACTTTGTATCATTTACCAGGTATAATTGGCAGTGTATCGCCACAAAAGCAACAAGTGTATCTAATATTTTTTAAATTTCTTTTTATGTGCCAAGATTGAGTACTTCACGTGAATTCACTTTTTTCTCAGCACAATCCTCAGAGACATGTATAATTATTAACCACATTTTGTAGAGGAAGAAAATAAGGCCAAAACTATATGAATGGACCTGGAGAACATTATGTTAAGTGAAATAAGACAAGCACCAAAAGACAAATCCCACATGTTCTCACTCATATGTGGGAGCTAAATATAAAAAACAATTGATCTCATGGAAACAGAGAGCAGAATAATAGTTACCAGAGGCCAAGAAGAGCAGCAGGGAGGGAGGAATAAAGGGAGGATGATTAATGGGTATAAAAATAGAGTTAAATAGTTAGATAGAATAAACAATATTTGATAGCACAACAAAGTGACTACAAACAAGTTAGGGTATACTTTACAATACTAAAAGAGTAGAACTGGAATGTTCCTAACATAAATGATAGATGGACGATTTGATTAATTTACATTGCACATCTATTAATAGATCAAAACATCATATGTGCCCTACAAATATATACAAATATTATATACCTATAATCATTAAAAATAAAAAAGAAATAAATTTTTAAAATAAAGAAATAATGCCGAAAAATTTAAGCTATTTGCCCAAAAGTGTCATAGTTAATAAATGATGGAATTAGAATTTTAACTCATGTCTGACTTCATGCTAAACATTAATAAAATTTTAAAAATACTTTGCTGACTGAATTCCTTCTTTCCCAGTAACAACATCTGTGATATGCTTCAGTAGCTCCTCCGAAGGCAGAGCTATCATCTGGTATATACATGAATGGCAGTTTAACAAGTAGAGAATCAGCATATCTTCCAGGTGATAAACCCAACACCGGGTAACAGAAATTTTCTGTTAGAGAGACTTGAAAGCACCAAGGAGTTCTAAGACAAGCACACCATCTTGTTTTTCAAGCAGTCACATATGAAGGCCATAAGTTTGTTCCAAAAATGTTTTTGGAAATGTCTTTGGGAACCTCCTTTAGGACTAGTTTCTAAGCTCCAAAATAAAATCACCACCATTTTTTTTCTCTTAAAT
This sequence comes from Varecia variegata, assembly GCA_028533085.1. NCBI lineage: Eukaryota > Metazoa > Chordata > Mammalia > Primates > Lemuridae > Varecia > Varecia variegata. Next base: position 39,696,517 of record CM052437.1, read on the forward strand.
TAGAACAAAACAAAGCTTCAGCATCCATTTTATTTATAAAACTTCACCCTAAGTCAAATTCTGTTCTCAAGAATCAACTTGTCAATGCTACAAAGAGAACAAGAAAAAAAATTAATTTTAAAAAAGAATATTTAAAAATCAGTTTTTCTCCCCAAGGAACAACTTTTACTTCCACGGATGATAATCAAAAGAATCTATGCCTGGTCCTGGATGAAATTCCCAAAATATTTTAAGAAAAAATCAGCAATTACTGAGGTGAAAGAAAAACTATTATTTGGGATGCATATAATATCTAATGAGATTTTTAAAAATAGATAATTTCATGCTTATGTCTTAACTACCATAGTTGAGTAATATTTGAGATGTATTCAGTGTAGAGCCGAAAGATTGTGGATCTGAAGGTTTGAGAAAAAGAACACGGGATAGGAGTTTGGGAAAGTATGCTTAGCCCTCTACATGAGCATCCAGAGGGCTAGATAGAAATTTAACCAGTGGGTTCTGCAATAATTTTCTTCGCTTACATGTTTCAAAAGGTGATTCCAGGGCTAATATCTGTTGTATGATGTGATTTATGTCACAGAAATATTTTCAGTCAACTGAGATGCCTCATGTGGACTCAGTGTTCATGGGTATGCCCTTTCAGTTGAGGTAAAGATGAAGAAATTAGGCCTAGGGACATTTAGCTGCTCTCTGAAAAAGCAATATTTTCAGTACAGATTTTGATTCCTATACGTATTGGCCCCTCGCCTGTTTGTGTAAGCTGAGGACCAGCAGGAATGCATCATCCCAGGGAAAGGCAGGGTTGGAAAATATGAGTGGAGCTGCCAAAGCAAAACACTTAAATTGTGTGATTGCTTCCCCATTCTTAACATAATAACTGTTTACTTGAGGAGATTATACTTCATCACAATGTCTACTTGAGTCAAAGCAGTTTATGCAACAATTTCCTACATTTTCCCATATTTCTCAGAATATGCAGTTCCATATTACTGAAATTGCATTCAGAAAAGCACAGTTTGGGCAAACCATTTCACTAGTCAATTGCTATCATCAACCATTGAGGTAACAATGATGTTAATCTTTTCCCTATATTGTATGATATTTCCTAGCATACTGTTTATTTTCAAACATTTTAGAATATTTGAAATCCACCATGTACTATGTATTTTTGTTGTTGTTATTGGGTCATTAATGATAAAGATTCTTGTATTACCTACACACCTTCGAGTTTGAAATGTAAAACTAACTCAGTAATTTGTGTATATTAAGTAAGATACCTCAATAGGTTTGACACAGCTTAAAGCTTTTCCTTAAATAAATGACTACAGCTCCCACATGATTATCAAATATATTTTTCTTTATTCTTCACAATAACATATGAAATCAAAATTAGCACTTTCTCTAAACAAAAACTGAATACATATAAACATGCTGTCTACGTTTTACTGCAACTTTAGCCTTTGAGCTTTTAACATTTTCCTTTCCTACTTGACTGTACATAATAAACAGTGAGTAAAGTACAGTGCCATTAATTATCCCCAAAACGAGGACATTCCCTAATGTTGTTATTTGATTCTGTTCACCATTTCAAGAGAGAAGTTTGAACTTTGCTATAGAAGTGGGCAATTATTTACAATTTTTTACAATTTTTTACAATTTTTCTTGCTGTATTTTTTTTCCTTTCTTTCTCTACTAAGGGGGTTTTAAGCCATCTTCACATGCATATCTGAGGTACTTGACAAGAAACAGAGACATGCACTGTATATTTTGTTGACTACAGAGAATTTTCTCTTACTTGATTTGATTGATCTCAAAGGAAGACCTCTACGTGAAATGAATGCATCTGCATGAATAGGCTACACTTTCATTCCTCTTATTTTGTATTGTATTCAAAACACAAGGCTTAAAGGAAGAAAAAATGGCCCTTGAAAGTTGGTGTTTCATGCAAACAGCTACAGAGTAATATGTATATCACATATTAAATGAGTTTAAGGTATCATGTGAACACCATATGGCTTAGAATGTGAGTATGGATGAAGTTAGACTGACAAGTTAGACTGCTGAGATTTCCTAAATTTGAAACAAATTAGGACATAGTTAATGTTACATGGATTTGTATTTATCTTTGGAAGTTCTCTCAAAGATAACTCTTTCAGTCTATCACACTGAGAGTTCTATATATGTCTGATTCTCTTATATATTCTTAAAATATTAGGGTACAATTTTCCCTATGTTATCTTATATTTGCCAGGCAAAATGTGTTCTATTAATTACTGTTGTAAGAATGAAGGTAAATTGATGTCCTAACTGAAATTTTAGACAAACTCAATAGTTTTGGAAGATATTTACCACATGAATTTTAATGAAATAAGAAGACATTCCTCACTGGCATAGACATTCAGGTTAGCTAGGGTGTATGATATAATTTGGCCAGTTCATGTCAAAAGGATTTGGGGGGAACAACTAAAAGTGCAATACTTTCTTCAACCCTACAATCTCAATGTTCAACTTGACACAAGGAAAACAGAATACCATTTTGTCATTTTAACTGCTAAATAGGTTCAAGTCAGTTTGAAAAATGCCCATATTCCTACACAAAAATAAATTACAAACATCCTGTTTTTTTAATTTTTAACATAGGACTACTATGATCAATCACACGACATGTTTTATGGCATACCATCTTAATTGGTCACAATATGAACTCTTATTTTATGCCCTCTTGTTATGCATCCCCTTCTCCTCAGCATTTCTTTGGCACAAGTCTTATATGCTTAATGTACATCCTCTCTCTTCACCTTCTATATTTTTATTTATATAAATTTGTATCCATGAACAACACTAAGTATAGTTGCAATAAACAGACAATAAAATGGTACTTACTCTCTACATGCTTATGCATCTTACCTTTATTGCTCAATGTTATATTTTTGAGATGTATCTATATTGATATATGTCAGACTACCTGTAAATGAACTGACATGAGTTATTGGCTCTCACAAATAATTTTGTAAGGGTGTGTGTGTGTGTGTGTGTGTATACATGCACATAAACTATAAAGATAACCAATTAAAGGAGTCAAAAAAATCAGCCAGACCAGTGTTTGGTGTTTGAGATAATAACCAAAGGCTGATTAATTCACACAGAAACAATCAGTCTATTTAGGTCAAACAACTAGTTGATGGAATTTTTGTCTCAATTGAATGGTTGTTAAGATTTTTATGAAGGGTTTACATTGTTGTTCCATCTCTGTTGCCTAGTAAAATGCCTATTACAATAATGACTTGATATTTAACTGGAAGTCATTAGTCTTCTTGGAATACATTTGCCAAGTTCTTAGTATTTTTATTAATATTTATAACATTGTTATTTCAAGGATAACATTTTAAATCAACAAAAGGACAGAGACCTTGAATCTGTATTGTGTCCCACTAAGCAATGCAGGTGTCAGTGATTCAAGTTTCTAATTAGCATAAAAATGTCAATGCATAGTCTGTCCTATTCAGTGAATTTTTGCTTTTAAAAATATCACTTTCTATAAGTTTACATTTTCCAGTGCTAAGAGTTTACTTAAAGTGAAAACAATATATCAGTGTTTTACAGAAGTATTTTACTTTTTAATATTAGTCACAAAAAACACTCATGCAGCTTCCTTTTAAAAGCATTAGTGACATTTAAATGAATCATAATAAGATGTTCTTTCAATAGATATAAGTACTAAATAAATTTGTTAATTTAAACAAATGTACCAATGATTAATTTCAACCTAGTTTTGTTACTCATAGCCAAGAGATTGATTTGTTTAGTTGTTCAATCATGATTTTCTGTCATCTTTGCTTTCCCTAATAAAGAAGCTACAGTTACTCAAGAACTTTAAGTATTGAGTCTTGAAGAGGAGTGGAAATATACTAAAGTCATCTAGGCATCCAAGGAGGTTTTTCAAATCACATACATTTCCTTCATTTACTTTTGCAGATATATTCTTGTGCCTATGACAAGGGCATGGGCACATTTATAAAATGTAAGTGTCCACAATATGTAATATGCTAAACTCTAAATCTAGAAACCACACTGTAAATGAGATATTATCATGCCTATTTTGTACAGAAGGAAATAGAGAACCAGGAAGGAAGATAATTTTCCCCAGGTCACCTAAAGAGGCTTTGAGACAGGATTTTGAATTAAGGGCCTTGTGATTCTAAAGCTCATGGTTTTTCCTTGACAATACCTGGGCCCCACATTTGAAGAAACATTTTCATCTACAAAGAGCTAAACCTTGAGACACATTAGGACCTCAGAAATTAGCTCAAGTGAAGAGAAGAAGTCAATTTTCAAATTGCTCTCTGACATTGGCCAGGTATCAAAATTACCTTGTTTAAAAAGTATGTAGGAAAAGATTGTGATCTCATTGATGAAGCTATGGGACTCTTCAGGCAATGGCCCTACAAAAAATACATAATTTTTATGTTTTGATTCCTCACTTTTTAGCCATCCCAACTTAAATGTTATATAAAAACTCAGTTATTCTTATATTACTTATGTCTCAAACTTCTCCAAATAGAGATATCATTTTTTTCTTTAGAAGTAACAGGAACTATTCTAATGATCAATTATTTGCATCAAAGGGGAAACATTTAGCATAAGGCTATGCTGACTGTAATTTGTAAATATGACCACACGTTAGAGATAACACAATAGTATACTAGAGCACTTCCTTAAAAAAAGAGTCTCTGAGACTGGAAAAAATCACACAAAATGTGTGGGTAACATCTGAGCATTGCAAGAAAAACTTTGATTTATAATGTTATGTTACCCATGGGAATACTTTAGGATAAAAAGGGGTATCAAAAATCTAATTTCTTTTTCTTTATTGCAGGTATAAACTGTAAGACAATATTCACTAGATGGGATCATCAGAACCCATTTACAACTGCTGTACTTTTTGAAAATAAGGCAATTGTCTCAGATATGCATTCATTACAGGGCTACTGTAACTAATAGGAGCTGCTGATGGCTTTTCTGAACACTATAGAATGTCAAATAGGAGCTGTCTCTACTTTAAAAATACGCCAGGCTCAAAATTCAAAAGAAAAGACACATAAGGCAATGTTTATGCATCTATGCTCTCAGTGACAAATTTTTAAGGTACTCACACAACCTATTGTTTATCTATATTACAAATATAGGGTATCATTTTAAAAAATGACACCAATGACACACTGTCTGTTTATATCTAATGCAAAAAGTGAAAAAGTAAATTAAATGCACATATGGTTCCTTTTTAAGTTTTCAACATAAACAAAACATTTCTCTAGCTATAAAATTCATTATGAGAGCTTTAGAAAAAGAATAGTACCTCGATGATTTTTGAAATTTTACTAAGATAGAAAGTAAAAATAATTCTGTGCTCTAAATTTTTTATTATATTTATATTATTTTTGAAATATCAGCTAGAGTATATAGATTGTGGAACAGTTTTGTGTTAGTGTGTATGCTTGTGTGCTATTTATCTGCATATTAGAAAAAATTATAGTACATCTTATGTTTAAAAAAATAATGAAGGTGGTAGTTGTGACATAGCTTTTGAATTTCTTCAAATCTCCATATCCAAATGAGCCAAGGAACTATATAGAAAAACCAAACCCAAGTACTACATTTACAACAAAACTAGGTGATAAGATATTTCCCCGCCATCCTCAAAAATAAGCAGATGCAGACTGTCTTAGTCTATTTTCTGTTGCTATTACAGAATATCTAAGATTGAGTACTTTATGAAGAAAAGAAATTTCTCATCGTTCTGAGGTTTGGAAGTCTAAGATCGAGGAGCTGCATCTGATGAGGGTCCTCTTACTATGTTATCCTACATCAAAGAGCAAGAGAGTGTTTGTGAGAGGGCATGAAGGGATGCAAGGGAACCGAACTTGCTTTTATCAGGAACACACTACTGTCATAATATCATTAATTCATTCATTAACTGGAGTCCTCATGACCTAATCATCTCTTAATAGCCCCACCTCTTAATATCATCACAATGACAATTAAATTCCAACATGAGTTTTGCAGGGGACATTCAAACCATATATGGAACAATCTGTCAAATAACACAAGACCTTCCTGGGGTCATTGGCAGTGAAGGAAGAAGCAGAAGGAAACAATGGATATTTAGTGGACCAGAAAACTAGAGAAGCCCAAAAGATCCAACAAGTATTGACCGAAAGCTTGGACAGCCAACTGGAGAACAACAACAGAACCAGGAAGGGTTTTACCCAATCCCAAAACAGATGAGTCCATGGGGCTAGTATTAAGTTGTGAGAAGGGCAGGCTAACCCTTATGAACTCTAGAAACTGAACAGCCAGATTTCTCCCTTTCAGCTAGAAATTGAGGACAAAGGCAATATAAACAAAAAAAGAGAGAACTTTTAGATAAAAGTCAGAAGTGGTGGTGGTGGTTGCAGAACAGTCAAGAAATCTCTTGAATGAATAGCTATATTTCTGGACACTCCTTCTAAAGTCTGGTAAGATTAATTGTGCATAAAATTAAGAAATGGAAAAAAAAGGTCAAATTCTATTTAAAGTTATTACAAAATAAATCAGAATGAGGATCAAAATAATATTCCTACAAATGTTACAAGCATTCCAGAAAGAGAGACCTACAAAACACATCAAACTGCAACATACTATTTCAAATCAAGCTAAAAGACATTAAGAAAATGTTCAAAGACATAAAAGAATAACTTAAGGCATAGTTAGAAAAACTCAGAAATTAAGAGAGAACTCAGGAAACACTTACAAATGAAAAAATTCAGAAATAAAAGCTGAATTAGAAACAAAACATAAGTAAACAAATATATGTAGTTTTATATATTTTATACATAGTTATATATTTTATATATAGTGTTATATATTTTACATATAATTATATATTTTATATATAGTTTTATATATTTTATATATAATTATATATTTTATATACAGTTTTAAAACTCCACTTGAAACTAGATGTTGAAAGAACTTACAGTGTATTAATATCTGAGACCATCAAGTCAGTATGACCAAAGTTAAGAGATCATCTAATAAAATTTAAATTAAAAAAAAAACTTAGAAAAAAACGAATATTTTGTGTATCTAGGCAAAATAAAAGCATATCTTATGAAGGTAATAAAATTAGATTATTAGACTTGTGAAAAGTAACACTTTAGTACAGAATAAAATAGAGTAACAGCTGGTGCAGTTGTAACCCCAGTGACTTAAGAGGCTGAGGCGGGAGGATTGCTTGAGGCCAGGTGTTTGAGACCAGCCTGGACAACAAGTGAGACCCTGTGTCTCAAATAAATTTTAAAAATTAGACAGATGTGGTGGTGCATGCCTATAGTCTCAACAACTTGTGAGGCTGTGGCAAGAGGACGGCTTGAGCCCAGGAGTTCAAAGCTGTAGTGAGCTATCTTTACATCACTGCATTCTAGCCTGGGCAACAAACTGAGACCTCATCTCTGGAAAAAAACAGAGTAATATATTTATGATACTCCAGGAAAGAAAATATGAACCAAATATTTTATATCCAGCAACACTGACTTTCAAATGTAAAAGAAATACAAATTGTCATCACATGCAGGAAGGCAGAGAATATCATTTCTACGAGCCCTTTCTGAATAGACAATAATCTTCAGATAATTCAAATAACCAGAGAAACTTTGACATAGGGACTAGTGATACGCATTAAACATGGAGTTATAAGTGAAGGCTAAAGGGAGAAGGTGGTCTGTCAGGGATATATACTCTGAAATTTTAAAAATATTACAACTGTAAAACATGGGAGTGGTGGTAGGGCAATTGCAAGGAATTTTTTAATGCTTTCAATTACATATTAGTGAGGGTAGTGTTAGTATTGTTATTTTGATACTATTGTTTATAGTATGGGATATTCTAATTCTGTCATCCCTTGTATTCTTGAGAATCAAGCTCTTTGGTATGGCAGAAAAGAAATATAGATGTAAAAAGAAGGGGTTAAATTAAAACTCTATAGTCCCTTTAATACTTTGAAATTAAAAAAACAAAAAATAAAAAAACTAGAGCTCTATAGTGCTGAATTTGAAGTATCTGTATAAATCCACGAGTCACACATACACACACACACACACACACACACACACATGCATACATATACACACATCCTGGTTCTGCCCACTAGAAAAGCCTGGAAACAATGACCAAGTAACTGGGAAAAATAACACTCTCCAGTGGCTGCATACTGTGGTCTTCAAATACCATTTTCCACTAAAAGAACCTAGGCCTTCATGAGAGAATGGCAGTTCCAGGTCTACGGCAGAAAATAAATAAAACTGGAGCATCCTGTCATACTAGATTGCAAGAGGACTATCAAAATCTACTAGGATTGTGTCAAAAGAACTCCATAGCCAAACTGAAAAGTCTCCCACTGGCCCAAGTTGGGACAATTTGAGAGTTAATAGTGATTATAATTGCAACTGAGTAAATCCCATGCAAATATGTTAAACCACAAGTTACTAATAATACATATTGTAAAGAGAAAAAAGAAATGATTACATTTGAAAGATAATAAGAATCTAATTAATTTTCTTAAACACTGGTTTTAAAAAATCAAGCAGTTATCCTGCCTTCCCTATATAAACTGAAGCACGAGGTAGCCAAATAGTAGATGAGAGAAAATATCTCCTTTTTAAATTATTCCATCTAAGAATGATAAAGAAATTAAGAAATTTGAATATAACCAAATTTTGCAACCTCCTAAGTTAATGAATCTAGGCATTGAGCATCAATAGCTATTCAAATCATAGAAAGAGAAACATCTGGACATTTTTCCCTCCTAAAGAAAGACACCTAAAATCTCGCCAAAGGGTTTGTGTATGATTCTGATAAATCCTCTGGATACAGCTGCCAAATTTTGGAAATATAGAAGACAGAAAAACATGTTGAACTGCACTTAAAGTTTGCAATCAGCAATATTCAAACTTTGAAACTCTGCACGGAAAAGGTTTGTGTTCTTTATCAAGTAAATAATAAGGAAACAAAAGTGGTAGAGGGCAAACAGTAGGTTAGCAGAAATTGAAAAAAAACATCAAATTAAAAATACTGGATAAGACTAAATTATACCTTCTAGGGACACACACTTGGGTAGTAAAACTGAAGAACTTCAAGAAAGTGATTGCTGTAAAAGTCAGGATAGTGGTTACCCTAGGGAAGGAGGAAGTGAGATTAGGATAATGCAAATACAGACAGGGTGGCTGAAAAAATTCTAGATCTTTACCTGGGTGGTGGTTAAGAGGTGTTCACTTAAAATAAGTCATTAAGCTGCACATTTGTTTGGTGTACATTTTGTAATAAAATTTTTAAATTGATATTAAAAGTTATTGATATATGACCAATATTTTATATTAATTTTAATTTAAAATAATGCATCTTACTGTGAAAATATAAGTATATAGGCATATGATTACTTATATGTATTTTTATAAATTTTTATTCATTTAAAAAATTAGTCTATTATTTTATATTTTGTGGCTATGATACTGACCAGCTATGAATGCAAAACAGATTCAACTTAAAGCAGTATTGACAAAACCAAATAACTACTTCAAATTTTTTTTATCTAATAGAACCTGACAATGTGGGAGATACTGTAATATATGAAGATTTCATTGTGATGAGGCTGCCATCTTTTGATCCTCAGTACCAGAAACTAAGCTCCCGTTGCTGAGATGAGAGCCGAAATGAATCATGCCAAAGAGGCTGATACTGTAGAAATCGCTCCCAATCCTTCCGGTCACTTCAGTGGGTAAAGTGTCACCATGAGCAGAAAGCCAATCTCCCATAATGATGATTTACAGTCTGAAAGTGGCTTTGGGACAGATTTACTGTTGGCCTATTCACACCACTCTACTTCTATCACCAAAAGATATTTTTCCTGTAAAAAGCAATGTTAGGAAAGGACATATACATCGGAGCATTTTAATAAACCCTCCTTCCTTTTCTCCTTCAGATAAAGTGAGCAGTTAGAAACAAAAGAGAAAAAATGTATACCAAGAGAGTGAAGAAAGCATTGAAGATACTCAAATCTTGTATGGGAGAGAATAAACATTTCAGCAAATACTAAAGTTGTTAGATATGATATTTTAAAATCTCAGGGTACAGTAATAATCATAAGAATAACACACTTTCAGAGGATGTACATAAGTGTGCATTTTTTCCTGTTGTCAATGATGATGATTCTACAAATAATAGCTCCCATGTATGGGTCACTTACTATGTGGTAGGCCATGTTCTAAGGCCTATACATAAATATTATCATCAAAAACATAGCCTGTTCTCTTAACTTACTGCTTTAATACAGAAGGATGTTAAGAAGGATAGAAGCCCAAACAGACTAAGAGGCGTTCAACATATATTTCTTAGCCACCTCACACACAAAGATGTGTGAATGATTCCCTTGGACCATAAAGGAGAAGGTTCACAGGATTTAAGTTACATTTATGTTACATTTTGGCTGTGGTTCAAAGACAATCCTTCTGCAAGAAGGATTAGATCGACTGAAAATTTTTCAAAGGAGATTGCCATGGTCTGAGTGTTGGTGTCCCTCCACCCCAAATTCTTATGTTGAAACTTAATCTCCAGTGCAGTGGTTTTAGTAGGTTGGAAGGTGTTAGAAGGTGGGAACTTTGGGAGGGATTAGTGGCCTTATAAATGAGGCCTGGGAAAGCTTGTTGACTCCTTCCACCATGTGAGAAGGCAGCAAGAAGGTGCCATCTTTGAAAAAGAGAGTGAGCCTCACCAGACACTGAATCTGCTGGTGCCTTGATCTTGGACTTCATAGCCTCTAGAATTGTGAACAATAAATTTCTGTTGTTTATAAATTGCCCAGTATAAGGTGTTTTTATAGAAGCCCAAACAGACTAAGAGGCGTTCAACATATATTTCTTAGCCACCTCACACACAAAGATGTGTGAATGATTCCCTTGGACCATAAAGGAGAAGGTTCACAGGATTTAAGTCCTATCCAAGAAAATTACCTGGAGAGAAAAACTATAGAAGCTGGAGGTATGACTGCATTCCTAGAAGCAGAAGAAGAAGTAACTTATCAAGCCAGACTAGACATGGCATTTGACCTTTCCAAAGGAACTTCTAGGAAAAAGTCCTCAAAAAGAGAGGAATTCTCTGAGGAAGCCATGAAAATGCTTAGGAGAGAGACAGAGAGGGAATAATTGCTTTAATCATTTATAATATTCAGAATTTACCAACATCAATTCATGCCAGTATAAGTCTAATAGGACATTTCCTGACATTTTTCATCTTTTTTCCCCCCAAGCACCAGCCACAAGTGGTCAGAAACCACTAAGATGAGCAAGTTAGTGATGGAATCATAAAAGTCTTAGATGGGGTAAGAGAGAAGCAGCCATCTCCCTCACCCTGACAGAAGACTCCCCACCTGCTGCAGAGAAAGGAGAACAATCCACATTTTAAATAAATTTTTGAGTTTTTAACTATCACTTGATATTGATCATTCCTGATTACTAAGCTGAGCCTGTGTTTGTGATTTAACTCAACTGTAAGATATTATATTAAGACATTTTACAATATTTATTATTATTATTTAAGAAAATGTCATGAGGCCTGCCAGGCAGAGAGAAGGCAGCAGCCCAGAGACAAATTTAAATGGAGAGAGAAAACTAATATAAAGTTGTTTTTGGTTACCTCTCCTGAGTTGTGCTTGTTCAACATAAGAATTACATTTGACATTTGTGCTTCTGGCTAAGTGTGGACTCCATGACTTGTCAGTAGGAATGATTATTTTTGCCATCATAGTATCACCCCTCTATGCCTCATATACAACCTTTTTTCAGTCAGAGAAACTGCAGCTGACATTGTTACCATTCACATGCCAAAATGGTGTTTAAAGGAGGCTAACTTACAGTTTTTGTTTTCAGGGTACTATTTTCACTATGAAAGGTGCAAACCTTTTCTGAGTTGTTTATAAAATGTCATCTTTCTCACAATTCAGCCTCAATTGTGCTTTTCTATTATTTGTGTCACTTATGTGGAATATGTTCCCTAGATTTTATTATACTTTTTATCATATATACATGTTTTATATTTATCATATATCTTTGCTCTGTCTTTCCTAACTTCAATGGCGTTCTCTTTGAGAACAGGTACTTCAACACATTCTTTCTCTAATCAAGCCATAGTGTCTGACAGAACTTTACCCATAAGTGCTCAAGAAATATGTAAGCTCTGGAAGCATTCATTAGACATTAGCAAACCATGTTTCATTTTGTGACCTCAAACACTTGTTTCCACTTCTATATCAGCCTGATGCAGAATAAATCATTGTTTAGCTCTATGCTAAGGAAAGTTTTCAAATAAAGTTTCATTTAGTGTGTGCTTTGATTAAAATGTCTGTTGTTAGTATATCAATTTCTTTTTCTTAATTTTAATTGATAAGTAGAAATTACACATATTTATTGTGTACATGTTGTTTCAAAATGTGTATACAATGTAGAATGGCTAAATCAAGCTAATTCACATATTACCTTGCATGCTTATCATTTTTTTGTGGTGAGAATACTTAAAATCTATTCTCTTAGCAATTTTCAAAATACAATACATTGGAGAGACATCCAAGATGGCTGACTAAAGATGTTGCTTGTCAGCCTGACCCAGCGGGAAGGCAGGATATGGACAGAGGAGAAGGGAGAAGAGATACAGCTCAGGTGTGAATCACAGAGAGAGAAGTAAGAGAAGCTGGGGACCCCACAGAGAAAATTCCGAAGCCAAAAAGGAAGAAGATAAAGAGGAGAAGATATCATGAAGGATCAAACTCAGAGAGACTCGGAGCTCAGTGAGAGGGTAAAGGGAGATTCCCCTCTCCTCCTAAGTTCCCTCAGTGAAGAGCAGGACACAGTTTACTGAAGGCTTTTCCAGCCTCCACAAAACATGTCTCAACAAATTCAAAAAAATAGAAATCATGCTATCTATTAATATCTTCTTCTCAGACCACAGGGCAAAACAATTACAGATCAATTCCAACAGAACCACTCAATCCTTCACAAAGTCATTGAAATTAAACAACCTACTGCCCAACGATTATTGGGTCAAAGAGTAAATTAAGATGGAAATTAAAAGATTCCTTAAACTAAATTACAAAGGGGACACAAGTTATCAAAATCTGTAGAATTCAGCTGAATTCCCTAAGGGGAAAATTATAGCTTTAAAAGCTTACATGAAAAAGACAGAAAGATCACATATCAGCAATCTAATGAATTGTCTCAAGGAATGAGAAAAGGAAGAGCAAACCAAACCTAAACCCAGCAGAAGAAAAGAAATAACTAAGGCCAGAGCAAAGCTAAATAAAAAATACAGAAGATTAATGAAATAAAAAGTTGGTTCTTTGAAAAGATAAACCAAATCAATAGACCTCTTGCTAGATTAACCAGAAATAGAAAAGAAAGGACCCAAATAAGGTCAATCAGAAATGAAAAAGGTAATATTATAACTGATACCACAGAAATACAAAATATCATCTGTGAATACTATAAAAATCTCTACACAGATAAATTTGAAAATATTGAGGAAATGGATAAATTCCTGGAAACACAACCTCCCAAGGCTCAATCAGAAAGAAATAGAGTCAAATAATTTATGAAGAAGACCCACAAAGCAATCACAGCAACAACAAAAACAAATAAATGGAACCTGATCAAATTATAAAGCTTCTGCACAGCCAAGAAAACAATCAATAGAGTGAATAGACAACCTATAGAATGGGAGAAAATATTTGCATGTTATGCATCTAATAATGGGCTGATAATCAGACTCCATAAAGAACTCAAGTAAATCAGCAAGAAAAATTAAACAATCCCATTAAAAAGTGGGCAAAAGACATGAACAAACTTTTCAAAAGAAGATAGATTAATGGCCAGTAAACATGAAAAAATGCTCCACATCTCTAATCATCAGAGAAATGCAAATCAAAACCAAAATGAGATATCACTTAACTCCAGCGAGAATGGCTTTTATCAAAAAGTCCTGAAACAACAAATGCTGGAGTGGATGTGTAGAGGTAGGAACACTCATACCCCATTGATGGGACTGTACAACCTCTACGGAAAGTAGTATGGAGATACCTCAAATAATTAAAAGTAGAACTATCATTTGATCCAGCAATCTCACTATTGGGTATTTACCCAAAGGAAAAAAAGACATTCTATAAAAAAGATACCTGCACTTGAATGTTTATGGCAGCCCAATTCACAATTGCAAAGGAGTGGAAACAGCCCAAGTGCCCATCAATACATGAGTAAACTAAGAAAATATGGTATATGTATACCATATTCAGCCATAAAAAATTATTAATACCTCTTGTATTAACCTGGATGGAACTGGAGACCACTCTTCTAAGCGATATATTACAAGAATGGAAAAACACATGTACTCACCATTAAATTGGAACTAATGAATCAACACTTACGTGAAAGTATGGAAATAACATTCATCAGAAATCCATCACATGGGAGGAGGTGGAGGGAAATGGGCAAATTCACACCTAACGGGTAAAATGCACACAATTTGGGTGATGGACACACTTATAACTTTGACTCAAAAGGTACTAAAGCAATATATGTAACCAAAACGTTTGTACCTCTGCAATATTCTGAAATATATATAAAATTTTTTTAAAAATTTAATTGTGATAGATAAAACATGAAGCATTCAGTTATGCAGAATAAATATGAGCAAAAGGAAAACTTAAATGTATGGGAGTGAAGAAAGGCAAAATTAAAGCAGATCTTGTTCTGGGAAAGAGAGAAATTGGGAGTTGGTTCTTAAAAGAAGTGATGAATGTGAATCCAAAAAGGGACAGTTGAGATGCCACTGAGGTGGGAATTGACATCAAATGTGGGCAGCAGCCTATATTTAGCATGGTTAGAGCAGAGTCTCAGTTAATGATTACTGGTGATAAATGGAATCAGAAAGTTACAGAGTGCTAGCAAATATTGGATTGACACCCTTAAATAGGAAAAATATTATTCTGGTGGTGAAGTAGTCATCCTAGGAAAAGTTTATTCTTAAATTTTACCCACAAGGATATCTATATAGGTGCCTATATTCCAGTTGGAGCAGCCATTGATTGACAAATACATTCCAATCTTTTTTCAAACTGTTCCAGTAGTGGATGTGGAATGAGAAAGGCAAATGAAAAGATATCTTGCTTTTTAAAAGTAATAAAAGAACTAGGCTGATTGTAAAGAAGAAATAATGACCTTGCTCCATATTATCAACTTATTTTCCTAAAATAGCCATATGGTTTTTGCATAAAAAGAGAAAGAAAATAACTTGTGCAATATTTACAAATAGCAACTGTTTCACCCTCAGTAAACATTTTAGTAATGAGCTCAAATTCTCATCTATATAATAGAGTCACACCCACAGTCTGAAATAACAAGCAACTTTTGATAGTTTTCTATGTAACAGGTATATTTATTTTTCACTGTGAAGAAAAGCTTAGAAAATAACCACCAATTTAATCAAACAGCAAAATTAGGTTAGAGCCTAAACATTATCAGCTGAGCTCACAGGTCAGCTATTTTCAGCTAGTGACTGACTACTTAAAGGTCAGTACTGCCATTATAAAACACGAAAATATAAACTATGATGGAAATTTCTGTGTAGTTGAGCTGCATGACTCTTTGCC
>CM052437.1:39712740-39742512 GCA_028533085.1 Varecia variegata
AAGAAAAGCTTAGAAAATAACCACCAATTTAATCAAACAGCAAAATTAGGTTAGAGCCTAAACATTATCAGCTGAGCTCACAGGTCAGCTATTTTCAGCTAGTGACTGACTACTTAAAGGTCAGTACTGCCATTATAAAACACGAAAATATAAACTATGATGGAAATTTCTGTGTAGTTGAGCTGCATGACTCTTTGCCTCAAGATGTTGATCATATTAATCTTTGCCTTAAAGTTAATGGTGCTCCATTAAGTTTATTTTATGTAACTACTGTAACATTATAGAGCATATTACTATGAGCAAAAAAAATTAGTACTAATAAAGCAATTCTCAGCCGTGAATACTTATGTTACTGCTATAAGAATATAAAATGTACACCATAATCGATTGATCTAGGTGGTAATAAGGGCCCAAGCTGGATAAATTTTACCCATAAGGTATAAGATAGATAAATTGGTGATTGAGAAATTCTTTCAGAATTTTGCTATACTCTTAAAAAATCACTTTCATTGACATTTTGTCTGGTTAGACCTAGATATTTTGTCCCAACATGAGACAAACTTGATTTTAAAACAAATTCTCAAGAAAAATTACTTTTCTATAAATGACTATTTCTCTAACCACTGTGGTATCAGAGAAGTAGATATTCTGATATATAGATATCAGGATCAACTAAGCTCTTCTTTGTATCATCCTAGATATTCTTTTTCTTTCTTTCTCCATATGTACTTTTGAATCACCTTGCCCAACTAAAAGAAAATCTATTCCAATTTTTATTGGATCAGCATTAAACTTAAAAATTAATTCAACTATGGTTGACATGTTAATGGTATTGAATCTTTTCACCCCCCAAAAAACACAGAATGCTTTTCCATTTGTTCAATATTCTATCTTAGGTTGGGTTCCCCAGTATACTGACACTGAGATGGAAATTTGCATACAGAAAGTTTATTGGGGAGTTTTTATCTCTGGAAAAACATCTGCAATGGAGTGAGGAAAGCAGGATTGAGTTGTGGGAGAAGCTGAACTGGAGTACAGAACAGAAGCTTCAGCCTCACCAATGGGGAGTTCTGGATCTGAGATAACTCTTCAGAGATCTCCCAAATTGACACAAGGCCTCTGTACTCCTGTACTGACCAGTCATGGGATGCAAGCTTCCCGTACTGAGGGTTATAATGCTGGGTAAGTCAGCTTCCTTAGCTGAGGAGAAGTCTCAGAGAGGGACTTAGCTGGCAGCTGGGATAATGAGCGCCTTGTTCATGCCAGCAAGGTCTGGCATGTGCACCATATCATCCACCACTGATCATATTCATGTTACTAAAACTCAGTTGCTTGATACGATAAGTTTACCCCATTTAGGAGCATCTCCTCTAGAATTGTGGTCACTCTTCTTGCCTGGGAAAACTTACAAGAGGAAGGTTAGTAGGACTAACTACAGCTCCTGCTGTTACCCCATTATTCTTGGGACTACAACTAATACTCATTATCCCCATCCTGTACTAAGATGATCTAGACCATCATCCCTGGGGGGTCTGAGTCCCTGGTCTTCATGACCCATGGCTGCTGCACTTTTCCATTTAGCATAAATATTGGGCAAGGGAGTATCAAGAGACACACTCAGTGGATCACTTATTGTGTAACTGAAGCCCTACCTCCTCCTCATGATCAGGACAGCTTTTCTTGCCTGCTGGTCTCTTGGTGTAAAGAATCTGAAGTGACCAGATGGCAGCCATAGACTTAGATTTGACAGTACTATCACTATGTTCCCTGATAGGAACATTGACCCTCTGGGAACAAGATCTCAGACAGGCAAATCCTAGAGTTCTGGGGAAGGGAAGCACAAAATCTTCAAGAGGGTTCCTGGGAATGATAGGAAGATGGATATTCCTACTCTTGGATACAGGTATCTCTTATCTGTTGGGGGGGGTCCATCAGTATATAAAACTTGTTGATTTGTGTACTATATTTTGCAACATGGCACTTTATCTCCTTGTTGGGTGTTATCTCTAAGCAGGCAACACTGGTGGCACAGCTGAGCCATTGCATAGCTCACTCAGGCTGGTAACTTTTAGGTGGTGTGCTGTATAACCAATTCCTCCTCCTGCATCTCCTCTGCCTAATCTTATACTTGATCCTGGATGCAACATTTTCACCTTATAATGTATTGCTAGTGAGCCCATCTAACCTTATGACTTAGTGGGTCTTAGAGAATCAAACTCATGATGCACAGTTCCAGCTGCATAGTAACCTAATCTCCCATGGACAAGCACTCCATCTCATTCAGGGACCATTAGTATGCCAGGAGCTATAAATAGTGTGTAAGTATCTGTTATAGATTACTCCAGAACCACAAGTATCTATGCTGTGATCCTCCTATTGGGATTTTCCATAAATTCCACATGGCAACTTTTCTCACCACAAATACTTCTAATACCATAGGGTCTGCTGGGTCATATGGCCCAGATAGCAGGGCTAATTACACTAGCATCTGGACATGGACTCTAGTCCTCCACAGCCTCACCTGTGGGGACCTCATTCCACACCTTGGTAAACACTTCTCTACTAAGTGACACACAAGGCTGCCAGCTTTGAGTGTGGTTCACAGAAGGAAAGGATTTTACAGTAAGCCCAGACTCTAGTGTAAAAAGAGTTCACTAGGCATTGTTCTTCATTATTAGTGGTAGGGTCTGGAAAGTGTAGTAATTTGTACTTTACTTTAAAGGAATGTCCTAACCTTTCTCAGATCACTCAACTGTTATAAACTTCACTAATATGATAGGTCTCTGAATCTTAATAGGTTTTTCTCTCACTCTCTGGGGCACACATATATTACCAATGACTTGACTATATTTGCCACTTCTTGCACATCTAGATTGATTAACATGAGATTATTGGATGATACTAGAGGACAGAAGAGTGAGTATAGTCCTAAGGCAAGCTTGTAGATATATATCAGTGTCTATCCTTCTTGAACTGACTCTCCCACAGAGTGTGGTCAGCAGGAGATTTTCTGTATTTAGACAATACAGAACTCTAGCATGTCCATTTCTCTAAGCCTTTTGATCCCATATTCCGCCATCCATGGCAGCTCTGCCATTTTCAGCTTAATGTGTACTACTGCCTTCCCCAGGTTTCAAAGTGCCTATCTAGTAGCACAGAAGCATTATCTCAAAGAGTCCTTGCCAGGATGTGACATCTCTTATCAAAGGAAAATATTCCCAAATCAATAAACTCTCCCTTTTTCAGCTTTAGTTGTCCTCCTTGATCCAGGATTCTCAGGATCCAGTCAAAATCTAGTTTTTTGGATCTTGCCAGTGTATCTTGTCTAGGTCCTTCAGATCTTTCAATGTATAGTTCCTCTTATGCCCTGGAAATTCAGAACTTTCCCAAATAAGTTATGTGCTTCTACCTAGTTATTCATCTGGTGGCCACCTCAGCCCAGTGTTTATAAACTCATTTGATTAACAAGTATTTATTGAGCAACTCATGCATGACAGTCCCTGTTTTTGCTGCTGCAAATATAAAAGTGAACAGGACACTCTTGCTCTTGTGAAAGGGAGGCAATTACCCAGTGAAAAAAATAATGTATAATTATACTATATAAAATATATACATATAATCGTAAAAATATAATATATTAAATATTATGTTATACTATAATATATATTAGATTATAATACATTAGTGATAAATGTTATGAAGAAAAATAAATCTAAGAAGAAATGGTATGGTAATGAAGGGACTCACGTAGTTGGGATGGTCTAACTCTGAGGTCCCCAGCCCCCAGTCTGTGTCCCAGTACCAGTCCATGGCCTGTCCGGAAAACAGGGCCCTGCATCACCACCTGAGCTCTGCCTCCCCACCCTTCCTCCACCTGTGCTCACACCCGCACATCTGTGGAAAAATTGTCTTCCATGAAAACAGTCCCTGGTGCCAAAAAGGTTGGGGACTGCAGGTACAGAGAAATGTCAACCAAGATTTGAATGGAGAGAGAGAGTAAGCCCTGCAGATGCCTGAAGGAGAACCGGCCAGGTTGAGGGGAGGGGACGGGTGAAGGCCCTGCAGGGACAGGGTGCTTGACAACTGGAAGACCCGCAGAAAGGCCTACGCCAAGGAGCACAGCGTGGCTAAGGGGGAGTGGGAGCAGACGAGGTCAGAGGGCTAGCCCCAGGCAAAGCCATGGCTGGAAGGTCATTCTAGTCCTAGTAAAAGCAAGTGATAGGATCTCACTCAGGTTAAAAAAAAAAATCATTCTCACTGTTCTGTGACAAACAGAAAGCAGGGAGACTGGCTAAGCTGCTATTGTTACAGTCCTGACGTGATAGTATATTGCACTAGAGTGGTCAGGATTTACTTATAGATTAAATCTGTGTCATGAAAGAAAGTGAGAAGTCAATTATGACAACTCAGATATTGGCCTGGGCCACCAGAAGAACAAAATGCTGAGAGAACACCCATGCCCTAGTCATATTTTCATGAAGGATGCTATTTCAATAGTGACTCTACAACTCCCTAAAATGGACTTTAGAGGCCCACACATCCAATCAGAGCCTAAGTAAAAGAAGAAAATGTGGAATATGCATCATGGTGATTTTTGCTGACAGACTGGTTTGTGAACAGTCATGAGGAACCTTCTTGGGGCTTTTAAAAACTCAGTTTTTGGAAGAGTGCACTAAGGTCCAGCAATGTAGTACATAGATAAATAGATAAATGAATGGATGGCTAAAAGAGAAAAAGATTATATAGAGAGAGGCAGAGAGAAATTGTGTGTGTGTGTGATATCCCGAGGATCCCAAGAGAATGTTAAAGTAAATATTTAATATGAGTCCCAATTAATAAATGAGAACTGTTAAGAAATTTTTAAAAAATAGTAATTAATTGGGAAACTGAAATCAAATGCCATTCTTAGCCATCAGTCAAAATATGGAGAAGAGGAAAGAATGAAGGAGAAGAGAGGAATATTCTCTGAGGAAACACTTAAAAATAGGACTACCTACGAGTAAAAGCTCTATGATTATAGGAAACTATATTCGTTCACTAGTTGTAAGTTAAACAGCTCAACACTGTTTAAGACCATGTATGTTTACTTTTTCTCTCCTTTGAGGAAAACAAAATATTCCTTCTTCATAAAATAAATTCTAACCTTGAGATTTTGTGATGTTTTACAGAAGGCAATGAGAGTTGATGGAGTTATACTATTCAAAGGTTTTAGAGCCTCAAAAATGATTGTTCCTTTGGGAATAGTGCCTCCTAAATGAACCACCATTTAATTGGAAACAGAAAATGCCATTGTTGAAGTTCCAACAGACTCAGTCCTCTTGCCATGTGCTCAAGTGTTGTTCGCACGTACTCAGCAGGCTCTCTGTGGCCATGTACCTGCCTTGTTTGCTTCCTTGGCATGTACTTGAGCTATAAATTTATCACTGAAAATTAAAAACCCTGGGTATGATGCTCACAATAATGCTTCTTTGTTTCTAAGTTTCTTTGCTTCACTGAGTGAGTGAAAGTAGGACTTCAAATAATATATTTGATTACCGATATATATTACTGATTACTTTGCATTCAAACTTTATTTTTTTTATTTCAAGCAAAATCTACCTGTTTTGCAAGGGAAAGTCCTACAGACTTTGGTGATCTAAAGGTGGAAGATCAATCAGAGGGAGAGAGAGAAAGATATTTAAATGGCAGCAAACCAGTAGGGGCATGGGGATTTTTGTTTGTTTCAGTGAGGAGTTATGGAGAGAGGAGCAAAGAAGAGACCAGGTCTTAAATTTTAACTTTGGACTCAGACCATAGACTCTCAGTCGCCCAGTACTGCTCTCCCTTGTTCCAGATATTTATTGCTACATAACAACTACCCCAAAATTGAGTAGGATGAAACAACAAGCAGTTTATTATGTTCACAATTTTGTGGGTCAGGAATTTGAGTAAGGCCAGGTGGAATGGCTCATCTTTGCTCCACAATGTCTGAGGCCTCAGCTAAGGTGGCTTGAATGGGTGAAGATGACTGGGACAACTCAATTTTTTCATGTTTGGGGTTTTGGTTCAGCCTATTGGGTGGGTTCCTCGGTTCTTCTCCACTTTGTGTCTGCTGGCACTGCAGTGTCTAAAACAGCTTCTTTACTCACCACTCTGACACCTAGGTTGGGTTGCTAGAGCAGCTGGAACTATCTGTGCTGGAACTGGAACTCTTTTCCCATGTGTCCCATCCACATGGCTAACTTGATATTCCCTACAGTATGGTACTCTCAGGGTAGTGGAAATTCTTACAGAGAAGCTGTTTTCTCCTAAGAACAAACATTCTAAGAGCAGGTTGATGAAGCCTTAGAAATTCTGGAACATCACTTCCACCAAAGTCAACTAAGTCATTAAACAAAAGGCCAGATTCAAGAGGATCCACCTCTCAAAAGGAAGAGTGATATATGCAGGCATATTTAATCTCCCATACTCCTCTCCTCATAGTAAAATCCCATATAATTCTGAAAGTTTTATAACATTCTTTTGTTTAAAAAAAAAATTAAAGGTAGAAAAAAAAATGTGTGACTTAATGAAACCAAAAAATTTATCTTCTATTATAAGGATTGTCCTACCCTAGTGCTCCTTACTGAAATGGAGAAAAGATAATTATTGGTAAATTTGGTTGTTTAGTAAATAATGTTTACTTTATGAGAAATATAAATACCATGGAATGCAAAATCAAGTGTATAAACCTGGCATATTTTAATCCACATAGAAATGTAAAGATTTTTTCTAAAGTAATTTTGACCTCCTAACTTACTGTGTTTTCCCTCATTCAGTACACTCTGGGTTGATATAGTAAAAGGGTCTAAAATTTCTTCTATTAGGATGTATCTAAATTTTCTGTGATTAAAGGAGTTGTATCTCAAATGTGTTCTAATTCAACTGTATCTGTGAATTTTGCAATTTGGCTCTTATGAACCTGGACAACATGTAAAAGCTTGCATAGAAATTACACTTACTGAGCTTTTAGTCTGAGCCAGGAAATATTTTAAGCACTTAATACCTATTAACTCATTTAAATCTCAGAATGGCTCTGGGAGGTGAATGGTAGTATTATCCCTATTTAACAAAAAGGATATCTAAAACAAAAACCTTGCCCAAGCTAGCTCACAGGGCCAATAAGAGGTAGGGCTGAGATTCAAATCCAGAGAGCTAGTTTAGTCCAGTGTTTTACCCACTATAGTACACTGTAGAAGCCGTTGGGTATTCCCAAAAGTAACAATTGGAGCTAAAATTGCTTTATCTAATTCTCTATGATGTGTTCTTTTGAATCTAAAATCTCTGAGGAATAAATTCTTTATCTTTGTAACCTAAAATTCTACCAATCACAGAGAGAAAATATAAACTGGAGAAATAAAATATGGAGTACATTTTGTATTGTTTCTAAGTAAGAAAAAATTAAAACATATTAGAATATATTTTGTTCATCTGTTATTGGAGCCAATTGACTCTGATCTAATATTGAAATCCTGCTGAGCATCAGAGAACCACCCAGTCTATATATTGTTACTTATATTCAATTTCTCCAAGATATGGCTCTCCAGTAGAATAAGCCCCATCAAAATTTTAAGAACCTGCACTTTCTGTTGATACAACAGAATGTGTGTGTCACTGTGCAAAGCTAAGAGTATAAGTTGACTTTTATCCCCTCTGTACTAATAAGTTATCATTAGCAGATCACACATATAGAAGGGTAATTCTTAAATGAATGATTTTTATAAAAAATTAAGTAAAATTCAATCAATTCTATCAGGTCAGATAACAGACAGTACAGCTGTTGGTGTCAGCTTGGGCCTTTGAGTAGGTACTAAAGTACACCTCGTTTCCTCTTCTGAGAAAATGGAAGAAAAGTAACTCCAGAGAGTAAAAATTCAGGAAAACTTCATTGAGATAGACGTCCTGCCAGAGATAGAATGGAAAACCAGATTCGTATAATCACGGGTCATAGTCTCAGGGAGGATGAATAAGTGACTCTCAGACTTGGGAATTTGAGAACAGCAGGTAGGTCCTCTTCCATCATATTGCCTATTGTCACTGGCCACCCATAATAAAGCAAGCATGGGGTTTTTCCAAGTCCAAAGGCTCTTGGAATTGATTTCTCTGGACAAACGTGCTTCAGAGAGTGAGTGGAGCAGCTGAGAGATGCCAGCTGTGGTGACACCAAGTTTAGTGGAAACCTTAGAACAAGATTACACCGTTTTAGAAGAAGCCTAATCCTAATCTTTAAATTAGCAATTTTACTTTCTGATGAGTTATTTTCCTTCTACAAGAAACCAGATCCCAGACCTAGGACCTTTTCCTTCTGGGTCTAAAAACTTCTGGATAAAATAACTCTCTAACATCCTCTTCTGAGGTAGGAATTCTCCCTTTTTCTGTCTCTTGGGACTTGAACCTTCTTGCTGTGCATCTTCTTCTGGAGCTCCAGAACTTTCCTACCCCAGTCTTAGCCTACTCATGGTTGAAGAGTAAACAGGGGCTTAAACTTAATAAATTAAATAAATAAATAAAATAAAACCCAATTAAAAATTTGGTTTATACTCATATCATGGAAGTTGGAGCCTCCTTTGGGAACACAAGTGGGTAGAATGCATATATTTCATTTTGTGCCTTTTATTTTCTGAGTTTAAGAAAATCCTTTAGTTTTTATATTGCCTCATATTAGCCTCTCTAAGATAAACCATTTTCTTTGCCCTTTTATTGAAGCCAATGGGGCATTGCAAATTATCATTGTACTACTGGGTCAGTAACAGCTATAGAGTTTTTTAAAAGCTTTACTAAAGGAACTAATCTGAATGCACATCAACGACTATTCTCATATAGCCATGTAATTTTTTAAACTGTATTAAAAATTCCCTGTTTAAATTACAGAATATAGTTCCATTTGTGAAGCTCTAATGTGGGTTTTTTGCAGCATGGGTTTGTTAATTTTTGTTTTTACAATGCTTCCAAAATTAATTATACAAGAAAATGATAAATAAACAAATTCTGAATCAAGCTTTTAATTCTATGTTCTAATAGAATTGTCTTAAAATTTATTATATCTCAAAGATTACAATAATGTGCTATGTAATCCAGCCAGAGTAGAGGAGGAGACCCAATCTCTTTTCTCCATTACTCCAGCAATCCTTAAATAGAGGAAGGCAATAATAACTAACATTTTGTAGCTCAATTTATTTATTTATTTTTTCAGAGAGACTAAACCACGCAACAAAGTCTTTTATTATGTATGGGTTTTTAAAATTACTTCCTCAATCTCTCCATAAACAGGCAAAAATGTGTCATTTAACATATAGGAACTTGCAAACTTGATCATTGCCTGGAGAAATGAAAATTATCCCTAAAACATGCTTAACCAGGAGGCCAATTCATCTGCCAACCTCCAAGAACATGCAGATGAACATGATAGACAGATTGTCCCCCATCTGAACCTTCACTCACTACCATTCGATAACCCTTCTTCAGGCCCAGATCAGCAGCACATTTCTTGCCAACAATCATTAAATGTCCAAGAAGACTTTCATCATCATTTTCTGCTGCAGAAATCTGGGATATGAATTTCTTGGGTATCACCAGAAAATGTGTTGGTGCTTGAGGGGAAATGTCATGGAAAGCAAGACACCGGTCATCCTCAGAAATGATTTTGGCTGGGATTTCCTTGCGGGTGATCTTCCCGAAGATCGTGTCGCCGCCAGGCGGAGCGACCTGAGCCTTGGCAATCTCATCTGCCATCCCGGCCTCCCTCCCGCGTGGTGGCCAGGGCTTTTAGCACAATTTAGATGAGTGGCACTATGCTGTATGCTATAAATATCCCATTTAATCTTCCAAACAACCCTGAAATGAAAGCATTATTATTTGTACCTTTCTCTGCTTTGTACACCCACCTACTCATCACTATTACCTATATTCAAAATTCCCAGAACAACCTCAAATGTTAATAGGAAGTTTGAGCTCTATTCTGGAGACACCAGGTTGATAGCAATTGTTTGGGGGCTTCATCATGATATGACCAGAGCTGTGCTGAAGGAACGTAAATCTGGTAATCAATAATCAGATGTATTTTGGAGGATAGAACTTACCAGATAGAAAACTCAATGAAAGCCTATTTGTTATAGTTCAGTAATGACACAGTGAGGCCTGCAACTCTGGGAGAGGGAAGAAAAGAAAGAAATATATAAAGAATTGTGGAGGCAGCAGTGCCTGGGCCTGAGGAGACTGTGAAAGACAGGAGTATAGATGAACAGACTTTGTTATTAAAGGTGGCAGGGTTAACGGAAATCATTCTACGCTTAGAATGATTAGAGAGAAGATGATGGTGAGATCTCTTATAGACCCGTTGGTTTAAAGTTCTAATAAAACATGCAGGCAGAAATGCATGACTTTCTTTTCTGACTAGATGGGTGAAAGGAAAGCACTATGCAACCCATAAAGGAAAATCAAGGAAGAAATAAAGGAAGAACAAAAAAGAGGGAGGATGGGGAAATGTGGAGGAGAGGGAAGGATCGGTCTCCTCCTTTGCTATGCACAAGGGAAAGCTCTCCCCCTTTCTGCACCATCATAGAATCTTCTGCTCACAAACAGAAAAGTGATGCGACTTTACCAAATCACCAAATAGGGTGGTCTTTTTAACAAATCAAACAATCAAACTGAGAAGCACAGTCTGAGGGGCAGAGACTACTACCCATCGCTAACTTTAATTACTTCTAAGCCAGCCCAAAAAAGAAAAAAAAAAAGGAACAAAGGGACGGGGGAGAAGGGAGGGAGGGAAGGAGATAGGTAGCAAATTAGACTTGATAACTGTTTCCGGGCGTAAGAGTAGGGGCTAGAAGAAAGCACATCATCTGCGTACTTTTTCTGATATGTATAAATACCTAGTTTCTCAGAACGCTGAAACTTATTTTCTTATGATATTGCTTGATTACAATCCAAAATCTTTTTTTATTAGTGTTTGAAATCATTTTTCTTTTTTTTTTTTCCAAACTCTGTTTTTAATCCTTCACTTACAAGATACCTGTAAGGTAAGGTCCCTTGATTACTGCTTAGAAGTTTCCCGTACAGTGGTGTAAGCACAGGCTCCTACTTAAAAGAAAAGCAACTCAGCTTGACTTTAGCCTCCATTACTCCCGGCGTCCTCTTTGGCCATTAGGAATGCCCCTGGTATCTGTTTTTAGTAGGACAATATTGTTCTTTCCCATCCAAAATAAAGATTTCTATTGCTTTCCTTTCTTCTATGGTATGTATGTGTTAGATCAAAATTTCCAGCTTCTGGAACCATTTTAAAAGTCCCTCTCAAATATTAAGAATTTGAGATTAATGAACTATGAATATTCACCAGTCATTGACCACTTTGTACATTCCTAAGCATAATGTGATAAAGATCAATCCAATTCTGAAATTCTTTGAGTTTCCAGATATAAGTTTAAGATTGACTGTGTAGTCACTAAAATGCAATTAAAGCGAAGCAAAGGCCAGAGTAATTATGTAGAAAAGTTAGACCCCAAATGTGGATGTTTCAATCAGAAGTGAGAGAGATTTTTTATTCTGAGAAGGTTTTGTCTTTTTGTGGAAGTGCCCTAAGAATACTCTTCACTTCTCTGCATATTACCTGAGTGATTGTCACATTGGTGGGTTTATTCAGGTACCCAGTTGTTTTCCTAAAATATGAACTTCCCTCACAATAAAAAAGAGGAACAAGATGGAATTTAAATTTTTGTTTCTTTCTCTAAAAACGTTCTTCTGCATAGGCAGCATGGACTAGTGGACAGAGCATTAATAATGGCATTAAACAAACAAACAAAAAAACCTGAATAGTAATCCCAGCTCTGCCGTGCAAACAGTTTGTCATTGCTTATTCATTCATCAGAGTGTTTAGCACCTGTCATGTACTGGCGGTGCTGTGCTAAGCCTTGGAGGTGCGAATTCTTACGTTCAGGAAAGGTGGACATGAACTTAGGTAGGTGCCTTTCACTGTGTTGCATGTTTTGGTAGCGATATGCACACATCACTGCAGGAATGCAATAAAGCATCTTAAAGTTTCTTACTCGGAGAAGTGGTATCATTTTGGCTGAGACTGGAAAAGTGAACAGAGACCTTAAAGTCTTCACTCTCATCATCTATAAAATGAGGAGTGTAGATTTCTGCTACAACTGCTGCAAGGGGCTTATTTTGCAAAACATATAAGTAAAGGCACCTAGACCAAGGTCTGGCACGGAATCAGTGTTCAAGTAATTCTTTCCTTTTGTTAACCTGGTTTAGAAGGCTCTGTGCTTAGTTCACATGTTTTTCTTTATCCATAGCTCTCTTCAAATTTGAAATAGACTTTGGTAAATTCAATAGAAGAATCTAAGTTTTCCTATTTTATTTATTTATTTTTGCCTTGAACTTTTCTCCTTGGCATGTATACCTCTTTTTTTTTTTTAATTTCTCTCAACCATGCTCTAAGTTGCTACAGGATGTAATGTCCTGTCATTTTACCTCTAGGGATTTATGTCTGATTCTTGTTCTGTTAGTAAGTGAGTGCCCATAGGACGGAATGACAGAGCCATTCATGTGTCACAGCACACGATGGTGATGATATTATTATTTCCACAATCAGTTTGGTGATGGTTGTTTGAACCTCATCATGTCTAACAAAGAAAAAAATAAAGGAATTAATATTTGAAAACTCAGTATATTGTGTTTAGCATCATTATTGCCACTTTTGTGGCAAGTGTTTTGACATTTAAATGAATTCCCATTTACAATATTGCCACCATAATCTCATTTTGTAATTATTTTTGGATACTTATAAGGTTTAATTTCTGATATTACTCCTTGATAAAAGAAGAACTCATGTATGAGATTTATGGGATATTGTCCTGGGGATTTTAGATTGTTATTTTAATATTGGAAGACCTGAACACAGCAATAGGTCCTATTGTCAATTGCTGTAGCCTGCATGAGTTACATGGATGTCTTCTGCTCTACAGCCAGGTGGGCTAATTGTGTAATGGGGGTAGCAGCTACCATCTTGGAGTTGTGGAATAAATGTATGATAAGGTATTCTGAAGTGAGCAACTTATCTGGCTGCTCCTAAGAGACCCTCTGACTCTGAGATGGATACAGGATGTCTGCCCCGGAGTGCTTTCCTCTTCCGAAGCCCTGACAGCAAGTGCCACTCAAGTGTGGGATTTTCACTGGCTGGTGTGATGTCGGTCAACCAGGGAATACATTTGAGAGGGCAGAATACCAAGGCACTGCTTGCTGTCTGACAGCTTTGTTTCCACGTGATGGATTGGCCAGGGATCAACAAGGCAGAGATGTGACATGGTCTAAACACCCCGCTGTAGGACTTCGTGTTTACGGAGGAGGGAAATTTCTTCTGCTTGGCGCATACTCTGGAACTCAGCACAGAGATAGCCTTTTTCCCTTTCCTAAGCAATCTTTAATTAACATTATCATTAACATTTTAATGGCTGCTAAGAAGCCTAGCCAAGCCTAGATCTTCCTTCCAACCGAAATCATCCTGCTTCACCTTCTGTACCAAAAGCAAAGAAATATTTCCAAACCTCCACAATGCTGTCAGGTTCTCCTGGAGATGTTCTATTCATCTCTGGACTCTAACAATCAATACTTAACTATCCCCCAGGCCTAATATGAGTATTGCTTTAACTTACAAAAAGCTGTTAGTTGGTACTTACTTTTTTCCAAGTACAATACGTGAGTTCTGAGGACACCAAAAAAATAAGGAGCTGAAGGCAGAAATCTAAATAGGTCAGATTTTTCTTTGTTCATGGTTATGCAGTAAGTCCTATAGAAAAAAATCTTTCCTTACAGTCTGGCTTCCCTCTATATGACAATCTGTCTACCAAATTCTGGATACACGAATGTTATGAATCATGCAATTTACATAAATACATCTTTGTACCAAATGTTGAAAAACTAGATTTAACAAATAGGAGGAAAGGTTTATGATATGATTAAACAAAGTAATGTTACTAAAAAAATAAAAATCAAGTAGTTATTTGTTTAAAACAATAACCTAAGCAATTTGGGAGCCTATACCGTGATGGATGTCAATAAAGCTAACTCCACATTGATTTACCTAACTTAAGGTTTTTGTTGGTGTTAGACATTGGAAGAAATCTATCAAGACAATGGAAGAAATAACCTAAAGTTGCCTGTTAGTTAGTTATCTAACAATCTCAGATTTTAAAAAATTATTCCTGCTTCTCAGTTAATATTTTAAGAATTATATAATAAGTACAATCTCTTTGATAATCTATTTAATAATTTACATGCAGATAATAGCAAAAAAAAAATTTCTGCAACTACCCATTGAGATCAGGAATCTTCACATTTCAGTGAATAACCAAGAAAAAATCCTGCAGCTTCCAGCTGTCAGTTTAGAGGAAGTTTCCATTGAGGTTCTGAGGCCCTCAGACTACTATCTCCTCTGTCCATTTCTATAGCAGCTTTGTCGTGTTTTATGATGACAGTCTCACCCCCTTGAGATCAGCCATAAGAAAGGTACAATAGAGGCATTATTTGTATTGTTTGGTTTTGTAAGAGACGCACATTGGGAAACCACTACTTCGTGGAATAGCATTTGCAGGAGGTCTCCAGGGGGCACCTCTTACCACTCTCGCTGGCTCAACCCAAGGCTGAATGACAATAAAGAATGGGAAAATTTAAAAGAAAAGGTACTTTAATTGAACCTGTATTTGTGGAAATGTGATATAGACCTAGAAAACACCTTTCTTAGTTCTTGGAATGAGAAAGAGGGTTTCTCTAGGGACCTTCTACAATGACAGCCAAATCTTTGCTGGCTAAAACAAATGCCCCCCATTAGCTAAAGATGTACATCAAACATACTTCTTTAAGACAATGCTTATTTTCTCATTGACAAATAAAATAGAATAAGGTGAAGGAAAATAAAATAACAAAATAAAATAAAATAGAGAAGACCAAACATAGGAGATAACAAACTTTCTCAGTAAAAAGATTTTCAGAGCATACCTCAATTCTGTAGCATCTACTCAATTCTGCCATTATAGTACAAAAGGAGTCATAGAAAATAACATAAGCAAATGGGCATAACTATGTTCCAATAAAACTTTATTCATAAAAATAGGCTGGAATTGGCCCAGGGATCTATAGTTTGCTGATCACTGATCTAAAATATTTTGCAGTCCAGCTACTCACTGTAAAGTTGAGGAACAGTCTAAAGGAATGAAGTGACTGTCAAATAGGTCTAAAATCCAAATCTTCTGATGTTGAGTTCTCTCGCCTATGGTGCCATCGTCACAATGCTCTCATGCCAAACCTTGCTTGCAAAGCTGGGATGTTAATACAGAACTCTCAAGAAGGCTGGCACTTGAGTCCTTATTCTTTCAGAGTCACACAAGAGAAATCATCTTCTCCCCAGCTTCTCACAAAATGCCTTGCAGCTGAGGTATGGTAGAAAGAGTATTGGATTTGGAATTAAATAGTTTGAAGGAGTGCCATCATGGTCTCATTTGCAAGCTACTTGTACTCAGGCAAATCAGACTGCTCATAGTTTTATTTTTCGTATCTCTGAGAGTCAATATTTAACTAAGTAGGAGTCTTGTCAAAATCAAATGAGAAACCTTTGCCTAAATGTCCTTTATTATTGCAAAGGACTAAAGAAATATGAGCTATGTCATTGTATCAGTAACATATATGGATAAATGAATGGCTGTCTTCAGGTAAACCCTGATCAATGGATTATGTGATGAGTTGTGATAGGCAAACACACAGGTTCCATGTGTGCATAAACCAGTTGATTTTACTCTACTTCAGGGCCTCCAGATTATATCTGCCAACCTTGACAAGTACACTTGTAAATATATTGCAAAAACTAAAATAAATTGTTTTAAAAAATTTTAATTTTTTTAAAAATTCTACTAAAATGACATACTCTATTTGTTAAAGCATGAGCAGCCTTTTCATATTTGAAAGAATGCCTGTCACTGTGCCTCTTAATTTGAAATTCAATACAAACTTATCCTAAATTCACAAATCACCCACTGAACCAGAGTATGTGGGAAATTTTTCAGGGTTAGGCTATTAATTCCCTAATGCTTCTAGTTCCTGATAGATTCATAACCATCGGCTTCTCTAAAAGCAAGTACGATCCAGGGCATTGCTCTCTTCCTTGATAGGTATTCTGTGGGAACACTGTGAAGTAGTAAAAAAGAACAGCATTGCTAAATAATCTCTTTTGGCTTGTCTTTTGTGTTGTTATCACAGTAACTTGCTGTAGCAAGCCTTCTAGAGTCTGTCGATTTGTTTGCTGTAATCCAACAGTCTTCTCAGAGCTACTCTACTTCTATCATTTACTGTAGCCCTATAATTAATTTCAAAAGGACATAGGAGCTATTATAATTAAAAACAAAACTTTTTTTTTTTTAACTTGAAGAAACATTCTTACTGCCTATGGCTTCCAACAATGTCTATGAGCTCCAAAGAAAGCTTTCAGCCTAAACGTTATGTATATTGCAATCCTGAGAGCCAGTCAACTATCAACTGAGACCCAGTGAGTATCTGTCTAGAGATATCCTCTGTATGCCTGTTAATAAACCTGTTAATAACGGAAAAGTGTCAATTGGAAGAAAGGAGAGAGTGGAAGACAGGAACATAAATGGTGCAGAAGACATTCTAAATTCATCCAAGTACAGTGAAGTTTGTGAGACAGAACACAAATTCATGGAACCAGGTAGAGCAACACATAGTCTAGTTAAAAGAGCACAAAACTGGGAGTACAAAGCCCTGGTCTATCGCAAACATATTGCTGATGCTCTGGGTGCCTTTCTGAGTCTCCATTTACTCACCTGTACTTCTAGAGGGCTTGGACTATATGCCAATCTTCTATCTTTACTGTTTTATGGATTCATGATTCCAGAGATTTTTAATAGCATGGATTATAGAAAGCTAAATGAGGAGATTTTCTTCTGCCTGTCATGCTGTGATAAAACCAAGTACAGACTTCTGCCTTATAATACAAACCTTAGGCTATATAACAACTCTACAATGAACACACAAATGCTCCGACTGAAATTTATTGAGAGTTGTCTTTTTCGCGTTTCATTCATTCCTTCTGGAACTATGTCCCCACTTCTCCCATCTCTGATAGAATAGATAAAATGTTGTGTGTGGTTTAGATTGACTGTGTGTG
This sequence comes from Varecia variegata, assembly GCA_028533085.1. NCBI lineage: Eukaryota > Metazoa > Chordata > Mammalia > Primates > Lemuridae > Varecia > Varecia variegata. The sequence continues at coordinate 39,729,935 of CM052437.1, forward strand.
CTTTGAGTGTAGCACACAAAATATACTGGGAAGACACAAAAATCATGATCTTGGAAAAGTAGTCCCTAAAAGACATTATATTTTACACTTAGAATCAGACTTTTATACCTCATAGATAACAGATTACCCAGACCTAATGCCTCTTTATGTTAATGAAGAAAACAATAGATAACATAAGACATATGCTATTTATTACATAACCTAAGTACTTGGAAACTAGAATAAAATCACCAAACAACCTTTAATGTACAAGGGCAGTGGTTTTCAACTCTGGCAGTACAATAAAATCGTATTTTCATTTAAAAGATGACCACGGTCCTACCCCTAACAATTAAGTCAGGATATTTGAGTAAGGGAATTGTGCTCCAGAGAGCAGCATTTACATACACCAAAATGCAAACAGAGCACATGAAGTTTTGCTGCTTCACTGCCCTGACATTGTTATAAGAACAGATTCAAAAAAAAAACATTTATAGACACTAGTTTTCCTGCAAAACTATTTCTTCTTTTATCGGCATATATTCTAATAGAGGGATAAATTTGACTTCATTTTTCAAGTTTTTGTGGAATTATAAGAAGCATGGGAAGACAGACCACTAGTAACCATCGTTTTTGGAAGGATGATGTTGCCTGAAAAAAAGGCAGTCATGGAAGCTGCTCCAGGTGGCCTCTGAGACCTTTGGACACTTTCTCATTTCTCACTAACTCATGTTTTACCATCTGTAAAAAGGAGGCAATATTTGCCTCTGACCACCCCAGGAGAATGATCTGAGCAAAATGTAATTATATACACGAGTTCCTAGGAGTCCTTTTTGTAAGAAAAGTGTAATGTAAAATTAAGATATCCTAATAGTTACTGTGGTTGTCACCACTACTGTTACTTCACTATTGTACTACAATATCCCTGTCATGCTGTTAACGATCTTCCTGGGACCAAAAGTGACAGGTGTAAAATGATTTTTTCTAATGTCTTGTAGAGAAAAGTCTATGAGGGCCTCAGCAGAGGCAAAAAATACAGTATTCTTGTAAGCAAAGTACCTCCAATCCCCGGTCTACTGCACATACTATTTCAGTTTCTCCACCCCTTCAATTACCATCCTTTTTATTCAAATGTAATGTAAAACTTCAGCTGATTTGAATAGTGTTCTAACACACTGGAGGGGCTCTCTATTGAGTGTTGAATTGTTAACTGCCTTTCTTGAATCCAGCCTTCTCGAATATAGGAATTGTTTCAATCCTGTTTCTAGAGGGTAAGTCCCATTTTCATACCTGTCTCTTGCAGAGTCATGTAATATGTGTATAGTAGGAAATGCTGGCTGTGTGCCATTGAAGGATTCAAGATCTGTAGTCTGCAACCCATTTTCCTTAAACCTACAATGAGAGAAATTGGAACAGCTAGGGTCTACAGCCCTTCTACTGCAAAAAGGGCTATGATTATATAATTATGACCAAAAATCTCCATAGAATTTTTTTTAAAAAAAACTGAACTATGTGACTCTAAAATTCAATTTGGAGAGCAAACCAAATATTCTTGGCTGAAATCACAAAGAAATATTTGAATAGTTTAATAGTGTGTATGGGGGGCTTTCCCCTGACAAATATAAAGACATATGATAAAGTTACAATAATTAAGGTAGTATCACTCTGGCCCAAAATATATGGTTATGCAATGGAATAGAATAGATAGTACAAAAAGCAAGTTATGTTTATAAAAAGAATCAATGAGAAAATAATGAAAATAGTCTACAGAATGTTTATATTTTTTATATTAAATCAGTGACTAACCATTTTACTTAATTCACTGTTATTTTCTAATAGCCTTTCAATTGATTATCTTTAGGTTTCCAAGTCAACAAAAATATTTCTTATAGATAATATGGTTTTTCCTTTTATTTCCATGTTAGTATTACTTTTAGAATTCTGATGCCTTGATCAGAACTTCCAGAGTGTGATGGCTGATGACCATGATGGAAGACATCCTTCTGACCTTTCTGCAAAGTGGACACTGGTGGTTGGTTTTAAACACATTCTTTATTGTATAGAAGAGGTACCCTATCTCTAGCATATTGGAAGTATATTTTCACTCATGAATGTATGTTACATTTATGAATGCCTTTACAGCATTGATCAGAGGGTTTTCACAATTTTTTTTCTCATGATTATATGCTGTGATGAGTAAGAGTCATAGATTATATCCTTAAATTCCTAGGCTACATTCTATTTGGTATAGTTTTCATTTAAAAATAAGAATTTAGTAATACTGTGCTTAATATTTTTTTTAGCCTTACTGAGCCTCACTTTTCTCATTTATTTATTTATTTTTTCTTTTTTGTTCTTATTTCAGCATATTGTGGGGGTACAAAAGTTTAGGTTATGTATATTGCCCTTGCCCCCACACCGCCCCAAGTCAGAGCTTCAATTGTGTCCATCCCCTAGACAGTGCACATCGCACTCATTATGTATGTATACACCCATCCCCTCCCCCACCCACACTGCCTGACACCCGATCAATGTTATTCCTAAATGTGCTCTTAGGTGATGATCAGTGAAACCAATTTGATGGTGAGTACATGTGGTGCTTATTTTTCCATTCTTGGCTACTTCACTTAGTAGAATGGGTTCCAACTCTTTCCAGGAAAATACAAGAGGTACTATATCACCATTGTTTCTTATAGCTGAGTAGTACTCCATGGTATACATATACCACATTTTATTCATCCGCTCATGTATTGATGGGCACTTGGATTGTTTACACATCTTCGCAATTGTGAATTGTGCTGCTATAAACATTCGGGTGCAGATATATTTGTTATGGAATGTCTTTTGTTCTTTTGGGTAGATGCCCAATAATGGGACTGCTGGATCAAATGGTAGGTCTACTTGTATCTGTAGTCATAGGTGAAATTGGCTTATGAGATTTTTTGTATTATTTTTATCAAGTGTTAGTCTAAGTATTAAAAAATTTATTTTTAAAACTTGTCCTATGGCTATTAGCCAGCTGAATGAATGTCTCAGTCCAATATGATTGCTATAAAGGGACACCTGAAGTTGGGTAGTTTTAAAGAAAGGAGGTTTATTTGGCTCACAGTTCTGTAGGCTGTGCAAGAAGCATGGCACCAGCACCTGCTTGGGTTCTGGTGAGGGCCTCAGGCTACTTCCACACATGGTGGAAGTGAAAGGGCAGCCGGCATGTGCAGAGATCACTTGGTGAGAGAGGATGCAAGAGATGAGATTAAAAATGCCAGGCTCTTTTTAACAACTAGCTCTTGCTGGAACTAATAGAATGAGAACTCACTCACCCCCAAGGGGGGACATTAATCTACTTATGAGGGATCTGCCCCCACAACCCAAACACTTCCCATTAGGCCCCACCTCCTGAAATTTAGGAATTAAATTTCAACATGAGGTTCAGAGAAGTCAAATATTCAAACTATAGCAATAGGCAACCAAATAGGATGGACTACACTACCCAAATCCATTTGAGTCAGAAGAGTTCAACTGTTAGCTCTATTGAATGGCATGAATAAGTGCATATTTTAGTCTTCTTTGCATAGGCTAAAACAACTTTGAGAACCATAGCTGTTTTCAAACCAATTTACATATTTGTAAATTAAAACTTTAAATCACTCAGATTATCACCTATATCTATAACACATATATAAAAGCAGAACTAGATTAATTTCCTTTTTTCATTAATTAAGTTACTGATAGGATGTTTAGGCTTCATGAAAAAAACTCTAGCCAGAAGAAATTTTAGTAAAAACTGGTACTGTATAACAAAATGTCTGTGTAATAGGAATTAATGGTCACTGTGCACGTTAACCACTGTGTAAAGGTAGGGAGCTATGGGACAAGGAGTTAGAAGACCCAGGCCCAAGTTAAAAGTGTAAGCTATTTGCAAGATACTAAGTCAACATTCAAAGTCAGTTACATCTCCGTATGCTAACAATGAACAATCCACAAAGGAAATTAACAAACAATTCTCTCAATTCCATTTACAGTAGCATGTAGAAGAATAAAATATGTAGGAATAAATTTAACCAAGGAGACAAAAGAAAACCACATTGAAAACTACAAAATGTTGCTGAACAAAATTAAAGAAGACACCAATAAATGGAAAGATATCCCATGTTCACAAATGAGAAGACTTAATATTATTAATATATCAATACCACCCAAAGAAATCTAGAGATTCGTTGCAATGGCTAACATAATCACAAAAATGTTTTTTGCAGAAATAGAAAATTCCACCCTAAAAGTCATATAGAATCTAAAGACCCTCAATAGCCAAAACGATCCTGAAAATGAACAAGTCTCACACTTCCTGATTTCAAATGTTCTACAAAGCTATAGTAATCAAAATAGGGTGGTACTGACATAAAGACAAACATATAGACCAATGGAAAAGAACAGAGAGCCCAGAAATAAACTCTTGCATGTGTAATCAAATGAGTTTTGACAAGGATGCCAGGACCATGCAATGAGGAAAGTACAGTCTTTTCAACAAACGTTGTTAGGAAAACTGGATAACCACATGCGAAAAAATGAGGTTGGATTCTTACTTTACACCACATACAAAAAGTAACTCAAAATGGATCAAAGACCAAAATGTGAGAGCTAAAACTATGAAACTTTTAGAAGAAAACATAGGAGAAGAGCTTCAAGACTTTCAATTTGGCAATGATCTTGGAGTTAACACCAAAAGTACAGGCAAAAAAAGAAAATTGATAAATTGGACTTTATCGAAATTCAAAAACTTTTGTGTATCTATCAACATCTATCTTTTTGTGGCCACTATCCACAGAGTAAAAAGGCAATGGCATAGAAGAAAGTATTTGCAATCATATATCTGATAAAAGATTAATATCTAGAATATATAAAGAACTCATACAACTCAACAATGACTCAATTAAAAAACAACTAAAGGACTTGAGTAGAAATTTCTCCAAAGAAGATACACAGATGGCTGATAAGCACATAAAAAGATGCTCAACATCTCTAATCAGTAGGGAAATGCAAATAAAAGACACAATGAGCTACCACTTTACATTAAGATGGCTATTATCATAAATAAATAAATAAATAAGTGTTAGCAAGGATGCAGAGAAATTAGAGCCATCGTACATTGCTTATAGGAATGTAAAATGATGCAGCCACTCCAGAAAACAGTACGGCAGTTCTATGTTCAAAAAGTTAAACATAGAATGACCATATCATCTAGCTATTTCACTTCTGGTATATACTCAAAAGAACTGAAAGTGGGGAGTCACACAGGTGTTTGTACACCAATGTTTATAGCAACACTTCACAATAGCAAAAGTGTGGAAACATCTCAAACAGCCACTGATGGATGAATGGATAAACAAATGTGGTAGATACATGCAATGGAATATTATTCAGCCTTAAAAAGGAATGAAATTCTGACACATGCTACAATAATTATGAACCCTAAAACACTATGCTGAGTGAAATAATCCAGATACAAAAGGATAATTACTGTATGATTCTATTCATATGAGATACCTAGAGCACTCAAATTCATAGAAACATAGAATGGCAGTTGCCAGGGGCTGAAGAGAAGGTAGAATGGATGTCGTTGAATGGATGCAGAGTTTCGGTATGAAAAGATGAAACAGTTCTGAAGATGGATGGTGGTCTTGGTTGCACAACAATGTAAATGTACTTAATGCCACTAAACTTTACACCTAAAAATTATTAAGATGGTAACTTTATGTTATGCATATTTTACCACAATGAAAAAATACTAAACTGTTTGAGGTCAGGGATTTATATCTTATTTCTCTACGTTTAAGAAGTTGTGCACACATGGAGACCTCTAGAGTCAGATGGAACATGTTTAAAACCCGGCTTTTTCACTTACTGGCTATTTAACTGATAACTACTAAGATCTTTATTTGTATATCTACAAAATGACACTTAAAATATTCATCTTGTGACCTGACATGAAGAATAAATGAGCAACGCATTTAAAAAATTCAGTATGGTGCTGACAAATGGCAGACATTAAGGAACTGTTCACTATTACTTTTACCCCAGAGCTTAGCACAAAATCTGACACAGTTCTCACGTTTGATACCACCTGTAGGTTTTGGCCTTGATTCTCTCTCCATAAAGTAGAAACTATGTAGCTACATCACAGAGTCGCTGTGATGACTAGATGTGATTATGAGAAAGTGCTTGTAAATTATAGGATTATATAAAAATAAGATATTTCACAGCAGAGAGTAACAAAATAAATTAGAAAGTAAATCAAGAAATGGTTTTTAAAAAAAGGATATTTATATTTGCCACAAAAGCATTTTTCAACATTGACAAAAACATTGTAAAAAAAAAAACACTTCCAAAGAAAATACACAGGAATCTCAAAATCTGAAATTAAAATATTCTGGTTTCCCAGATATAAAAAGAATGATCACACACAAAAAAATAAAAGAACGTTTTATGGTGGCCCTTAAACTCTTGAAAAAACCCAAATACCTATCATTCTAGAACAATTGGTTATACCACACTACATGGCCAAAGAAAAAGCTACCCTCCATGTGGGCTCTGATCTCATCGCATACTCAGTCTCGATGGGATTTCTTTAAAAGAGTCAAAGCCCCCACAGTGGAGTGAAGCCAGATGTTCAGTGTTCTACTGAAGGCATCTGGTTTTTGGAAGGGCATTTTGGAGGTTTTTCTCTACCTGGAGAAAAGTGCGGGCAAGAGCGATCTGCACATGCACTTCTTGTCTTGGGCAGCAGAGGGCACTCCAACTCCACGAGAGACAAACCATCTCAGTCCCTCAGCTGTACCTTCCCGGCCGTGCTGTCAAGACATGTGAACCCCAGACCAGCAGAGCCCCACTGTTCCCACAGCAAAATTCCACTGAAACCTACTCCCATTACCCGGGAATTATCAGCACACTCAAAAGGAGTAAATGGAGCTGTGGCGAAAGGCAATTGGGAGGCTCCACTGCATAGCATGCTGCTTCGACCTGACCAACTCTTCTCATGCCTCTTATTTTCTGAGGGCAGTTAAAAATGTCTTTGGCAGAGACCGTGAAGGATCAACTATTACCTTCCACAGAACATAACTTTACAGCAAGGTTAACTTAGGAATATTAAGATAAAGCCCAAGAGCTTCGAACCAGCAGCCTGGCTGAGCTGTCCCAGCCTGTCTCAATGCAAGTTTCGCAGGTGCAGAGGCTAGAACGGGAGAGCCCGGAGCATGCTGCCAGGAGAGGATTAGATGACAGCACAGACGCACTGCCTCTACTCCTAGCCTGCCCGGATAAAGTCATCTTACTTAAAATGTGTATGGGTATAGAAATTTCTGAGGCTAATTCACATTGCACAAACTCTGCTGCCTTCTAATGTGGTGCTCAAAGAATTGCAAAACAATCTATGAATATCATAAAAAGGAAAGATTTCATAAGGTTGCTGTTCTTTTCTTCCTCGCCCCATTATTCTGTTAGCTATTCAAATGGCCCTAATTTAACTAAGGGAAAATCCTAGATGAATCTTTTTTCTTTTTTTTTTGTGGTAAGATGTCCTTTGTTCTATTCATATTGCTTAGAAGTCCAGATGATTCTCTCTCTGTAAGGTCATCCAAGGAAGACTTTCTTTCCTGTTTCCTATTCTGCTTGGCCTGTGCCCTTTCCCCTTCCTATTTTTGTCATTCAATCCTCCGCCCCTTCGGTCAACATGATATACATTCTTTCAAGATTAGCCAAGAATCACAAAGGAATAAGACAACCATTCAGATTTAAATCTATATTAATTGTCATTAAAGTCACCTTGCCTTTGTGGTTTTGGCAAAATTCTGGTGAAAATTTATAATGACTGAAACTCATTATAATGCCCTTCTTTAGGCAATTTAACAAGCTTCAGAAAATAGGGCATCTGTAGAATATACAATAGGTTGTTAGCTCTGTACTTTATGTGTCTTAGTAGCAGGTGGTAGGCCCTTTTATAGGCTTAAAATGATAAAGAACCAGCTTCAAATCCTGGCTCTGGTATTTTTTTTAACCCATGTGACCTGGAATAGTTAACTTCTCTGAGCTTCCATATTCTTGGATATCAAAAATAAAAATAAAGGCAATCTAGAATTATTGAAAGGATTCATATTTCATAATCATGTTTCAATAACAACTCTGGATGCTAAATAAACACATTTTCCCTTTGATTAAAAAATGAATTAAATGTCATACAAATTTTATAAAACTCAAATTGACAAATGTTACTTTTATCCAAAGCATTTGCTTGTTGCTGGCTGGAGAGAAGTTCAAATTCTTCATGTTACTCTCTCTCCATTTCAGGACATACAATGTAAGAAAGCTTCATGGAAAAAAAAAAGAAAGAAAGAAAAAAGGAAAGTAGAAATATATTTGGCTACAAGAGACTCTTTCCTGAAAATTCCAGAAGCGCAACTTCTATTAATGTCATAAGAAAATTTTCTGGGGTCTCCAAAAATGAACAAACAGGCTTCAGGAAGACTGACAAACAGCCTGATGTAACAGGACTTGGGTAGAAGGCCCCTGTGCAATGCTCTCAGCATTTCCAAATCAAACTGCACATCTAGGTTTCCTTCCAAATAGTGTATTGATTACTTGCAGCCAAATTGTGGTCTTTCAAACAGCATGTTCCTTTATCATCATGGAACCAGCAGTTTCAGATTCCATAATTGAAAGCTACATAGTTTATAGGAATTGGTATTCAGAATAAGACTTTTTAGTTTGAGGCTGAATAATGATAGATGTGTGTGGAGACGGTTGCTTGCTGGGAAAAAATAGTGCATTTCAAGTTTTCATATTTCTGCTAGGGGAAATAGCACCTTATGTGTTCTTTCAGGAGAGAAAAATATTTCCATCTACCACACGAGTTTAGAAGACCTAATGCTAAAAATGTCTTAGTGGTAATTTCTTCTTTTCTGGAGGTAGACTAAAGAAATAGTAATGAATTCACCAACTCATTTTGGCAAAATCATTTGTTCCGTATTATACATAGCACTGTGTTCTCTTTTTGATAATTCATGGATTGTGAAAGATGACAGAGAATGTATCACCCAGCTCTCAATGATAGGTCATGATATGCTTGTATCCTCCTAAACTAGATGAAAGCAAATGCAGACTTTTTGGCCATATTTACTTTTTTTTTTTTAAATAGAGGTCAACTGACCTTCATTAATTTTATTTCACCTATATTATTTGAAAAATATCATTGATGATATATGTCCTTTTCATCTTTTGAAAAAATATATTTCAAGCTCCTATTCAAATATAAAACCTTTGAAATATTTTGGGATATGTTATATAAATAATAAACTCTTTAATTAATTGATAATGGCACAAACATCTCATATCCTGCCTTCTTTTTCAGGGGGACAGAGGATCTCAAATTCAGTGCTTTTTAACCAAAATAGACTTTTTGATTCATGTCTCATTAAATATATGTTTGAAAGAAAAGACTAACGTGTTTTATGCAAAGTTCTAGAATGTACAAGACCTGAGAGATTGCTCCCATGGTGGTTCCCTAAGCAAAATATAATCAGTCAATTTGTTAAGACAAAAATTGCTTACCTGATGGGCTAAAAGATTTCTAAAGGAAACGTTCTGCCCTCTCAGTTAGGAATATTTGTAGAGAATATGTATTGCTTATCATACTGGAAATGGTCCAGCTTACTAGTTCTATGTGCATGTGCTAGTCTAAAAGGTACTATTTCCAAAATTAATTATAGTACCATATGATTTTGGATGTAGTTCCATGATGTCTTTTGAGACTTCACCAATCCACCTTGGTCTCTCTCTCCTCTCAAGCTCTATAATGGGACATCATGTAGTCTGGTATTCCAAATGGCTTTCCAATTATTTCATATATTTTAGTTTACAAAGACTATATATTCTTTGGGGGCACAGACTCGCAAAAGTTTTGCTGCTTATATATCCCCATAGTTTCCAACAAAGTGACAGGCATAGAATAGGACCTCCAAAACCATTTTTATTTGTTCATAATAAATTGCTTTAGGGAATTTTATTGCACACAAACAAAACTTTTTGAAATCACAGTGATTTTGTGATGATATTAGTAATATCAAGAAATCATGGAAAGTTACTTGCAAGCTATAGTCCTTTAACCAGAATAATTTTTTTAGCTTTCAGCACATACATTTCTTGGTGAAGTTTGCAGGCTTCAGTATGTGATCTCAAGTAATGACTATATCTAGAGTAGTTTTACTAATTTGAAGGGAGTACATATAATATATTTAAAGTTTTATTTTGTTAACCTTGACATATTTGTTTTATTGTTTTGCAGTAAAAGAATAGGGAAAATGGAAGATTTTTTTTTCTATTTTGCAATGTAAGATTTGTGTAAAGTGTCTCGAAGAATTGTAAGATCCTAAAGACATAGGAAAATAGACAAATCCTATTTTTACCTAAACTAAATGGCCAACTATTAGTTAATAGTTTATCTGTACTTGTCAAATTTAGTAAATAAAATGACTTGTTTCACATAAAAGAGAAGAGATGGCCATTCACGCATCATGAATTACACAATAATTTTTTTACATATGAGAATTTAAAATTACAACTGTTTTTGAAGAATACTATGTGAGGACTGGGGAATCTTATTTAAGGAACTGAGTGGCATTTACTGTGCGCCAAAGCAAAAGAAAATCAACCTGTATAAAATTTGGTTTGCTAAGAAACAGAAAGACAAAAAGGCAAACTGAAATATGGCAAGTGAGAGAGTCTTCCTTCAACTGCAGCGTATACTTTCTCTGCCTCCCCCCCAGTCACTGTCACTTATTTTTTAATACTACATGAATTCATGTTAAAAGTCATTTTTAAAACAAGGACCATCTTGCAGTAGGTTGGATGTTTCCTGAAATAACACTGGTAGTGGCTATTTCACCCAGCAGGCTCCTTTGTAACTTGAGAGGCGGAAAGTTGACAGCCTTTGTATCTGCAGCGTAATTAGCTTGTGGATGTAGGGTCACAATGAAAGCAAAATTTACATTAATGCAGGCATGTGATTGTTTGCTGGCCCTAGCAGTAATAAAAAGTGAATTCCGCTATGGACATCCAAATATACATTCAATCCATTTTCTAATATTTTCCCCCCAGAAAAGCAAGAGTGTGATTAGCAAGCTGGAACATTCAACTGTTCCTGAATGGCGAATTCCCATCCGGTCTCAGTGGGATCAAAGAAAATAAAAAGGCTCCAAACAAACGTGGTGAGTATTGTTTGGCTACCACACACTGTACAACTGGTTTCTACCGCCATGTTGCCAGGGAAAGTTATACATTGTTCTTAGAAATAAGGACACTAAGAGTAATAATCCTGTCAATCAAAAGTACTGAAACTGAATTAAAAGCTCTTTGTTTTGTCCCACCGTCGAGGATGAGTTGCAGGTGAAGAATTATTGATAGTCAGATGCAGTCTACAGCTTCAGATCCTATGGCCTTGGGTTACTAAGGTGAGGGAAGCAAAATAAATGCGGTTCTCATCCAGCAATAATGGATTTGCAAGAATTTGAAACAAAACTTTCCTTCCAGCTACTGCTTTCATGTCAGAGAAATAAAATACATGTACAAGATTTAAAGCTTTGTGTGTCTAACCCTTTCTGACCCCTTTTATATTCTGTTATTAATAATAATAACTATGATAATATTGCTTATGCCCAGGGCTGGAATGAAGGTTAATTAGTTAATATTTATAAAGCTTTCTGAAAATGAAAAGTACTGTTAAAACACTAAGTATATTCTTCTCTTCTTTCACTTTCCACTTTCATTTCCTTCTTTCATCACAGATCAATTTATTCTTCCTCCCATCTGGCTCATTTTTTCACTGGCGTATTTCCTCTCTCTGTGTTCTTGCCCTTGCCTCCGCATTGATCCCGATCACTTTCACACTGCAACCTTGTTTGCTCTTCCCTCCTCCCGTGCTTTAGACACCTCTTTCTAATTTTTGTTTCTTCTACCTATTCTTCCTTTATCCACTCCTTTATCCACTCATTCTTTCCTCTCTTGGATGTAGACTTAATTTTTTTTTCATTCTCTTCATGTTTTTTAAACATCAGTGAAGTATTGGAACCAATAAAGCCTTTAATTCAATTTTATCCCCCATGTTATAGGTTATTGAGACCAGGAAGTAGGTTAATCAAATAGGTTGTTCTGAATCCTTTTCTACTAGATGGAAAACGCCTTGAAGTCACAGGCTATAACCATCTGGAATAGTTTCTCTCTTGTACACTGTATAATCTCAACAAAATATTGTTTTTTTCATATATGCCAACAACAGTCAAACGGAGAACCAAATTAAGGACTCAATGCCCTTCAAAATAGCAACAAAGAAAATAAAATACCTAGGAATATATTTAACTAAAGAGGTAAAGGACCTCTATAGGGAGAACTACGAAACACTGAGGAAGGAAATTGCAGAGCATGTAAATAGATGGAAATCCATACCGTGTTCATGGATCGGAAGAATCAACATTGTCAAAATGTCTATACTGCCCAAAGTGATATACAAATTCAATGCAATTCCTATTAAATTACCAACATCATTTTTCACAGAT
>CM052437.1:39743012-39779704 GCA_028533085.1 Varecia variegata
AAAATTATCGTTCCCTTCCTAAAAATAAAAGTGTAGAAATAATACAGCTGTGCCCTTAGGCCTGTACAAAAAATTTAGTTGCAGTTATAAGGATTAAGCAAGTTTTAATTCTATATTTTAATGATATGTTTTAAGAGCTTCTGTTGTTTAACTAAGAGAGTCACTTATATTTGGGAAATAGGATGCCAAATCTGAAGACCTATAAGTCTATTATAAATTTATGACTCAACTAGTTGCTTCCTAATTATTCCTACTCAACAGAATCCCTGTATCTAGTTTTGTATTTTACCACCTGAATAATCCAATTAAATCACTTAAACACTGCTATATTCTTGCTCAAAATCCATTAGAGACTTCCAATTGCTTATAAACTTCAAAGATTACCAGTTAACACCTTGAGAATCACTCTTCTACCTTGTATTTTCAAGTTGAATCAAATATTTAGCAAACATATACTATGTGCTATGTTAAATGCAATTGCGCTGCATTTCCCCATGTGTTTCGGCTTCATGGAGCTCATAGCAGGATCAGCCATTGTATCTAAAGCTTAAACACTCAGCAAAACTTGGCTTGGGCCCTGTATTCAGTTATGCATTTGTTCAAACTCTTGTTGCCTACCAGCTGGTTGTTACTGGTCCCAAAACACCCTCTTTGCTTTCTAGTCTCTGTGCAATTTCATTCAGCTGACATGACCCTGCCACTCCTCTCTCTCTACCTACGATTCTTTTTAAAGCAGCTTTACCAGAAACTTTAAAGTGATTATCTGTCATCCTGTGATCTTTATTGTCCTGTACATTTATTTTGATGATTAACCAAGAACAGCTTTGTTATACTTACTCAACAAATACGCATTGAACTCCTATCATGTTCAAGGAATTGTTCTAGGTTTTCTAGGAGCTTTGAAAATGTATGAAACAGTTTCTACCATTAGGGATATTTACCTTCTTGAGATCATAAGGAAGATGGTGATATCTGACAATGAAGGCCACCAAGTAAATGTTATGGTCACAGGTGAAGAAGGAAACTTTTTCAGCAGGTAGTAAGGAGGTAGAAAGGAGTTAGGCTAGAACAGGTATATGAGTGATGGATATAGAAGGGTAAAGGATATTTTAAGTAGATGTATTAGTTATCTATTGCCATGTAACAAATTATCCCATAATTTAGTGGCTTAAAGCAACAAACATTTCATTGATTACCTCACAGTTTCTGTGGATTAGGAATCTGGGTGCACTTTAGTTCAGTGCCTCTGACCCAGCGTCTCTCATGGGATTGCAGTCACGCTAGGGCTGCAGTCTCATCCGAAGGCTTCCACCTTCAAGATCACTCACGCGGTTGTTCGCTAGCCTCAGTCCCTTGCCGTTTGGGTCTTTCCATAAGAATGCCCTTCAACAAGGCAGCTGGCTTGCTCAGGGTGAGAGCTCTGACAGAGAAAGAGAGAAAGAAACAGAGACAGGGAGGGTGAGGAGGAGAGGGGAGAACACTCAAGGCAGAAAGTTAGTCTTTATAACCTAATTTCTGCCATATTCTACTGATTATAGTTAAATCACTAAATCCAGTTTACAAGGTGAGATTACATAAGGTGTACATACCAGGAGGTAGGGGTCATGTGAGGCTTTGGAGATTGCCTTCTACTGTAACGATGATACTATTCTGAAAGGTCTGGAGAGAAATGCTTCATGGACAGTGAGAGTGGTAAGTAGTCCACTGTGGCTAGAAATGTCACCCCAAATATGGGGAGCTCTGATATTGCTGAAGAGTCTGATTTATGGAGCTAGTGGAGAACTGCTGAAAATATTTACAAGAGAACACCATGTTCAAAGTGATATTTTAGAAAAATTTGACTCATTCTATTAAGCAGCATGAAGTTGAGGTAGGAGGCTCTGAATAAAATAGCACCAGTTAAGACACACATATTAGCCCAAATATTAGATCCCTTTGAAATGAGAATTATTTGGCACTGTAAAATTGTGTTATATAACTTTTTATACATAATATATATCTTGTCTATGTATTGAGACTAAGTTTCAACACAAGGATAAGATATACCTTTGAATCCCCGTTATGTCTAACACAATGTACTTAGTGTTATATAAATATTAGGTGGCGGGGGGGTGGGCAGGAAAGAAAGAAGAAGGATCACACAAAAGTAGTATTCCAGAAGGGAGAAGAATTTCAAGAACGATGTGGCTGACTTTCTCAAAATAACACAAAGTATTTGAGTTGGAACTGAAAAGAGATGCCTAGATATAAAAACGTGAGAGATCTTTCCAAAAGCAGTATCAATGATGGGGAGACAACGTAGAACGCAACTACACTGAACAAATGGAGAGCAGGGACACGAAGGCACCCAGGATAGAATCTGTTTTCAGGAAGTTTGGTGGTGCTGGAAAAAAGGAAATTATGATAGTAGCTAGGGGAAACTGTGGTTAAAGTAAGTGAAGACTTGAGCACATTTTTGGCTAAACGGAAGCAGTTATTAGAAAGGAAAAGAATTTAAAGACATGTGAGAGAAGAAAGACTTTATGGATAAATAACAGAACATTCAGAAATAAGTGAGATTTTTTAGAAATGTACAAATGTTGGCATCAATTGTGGAAGAACACAAGAACAATTCTTCCTCCAAAAGACAGGAGCAAAATGTGGGTAATAGGTGAGAAATTTTCTTTTTTAATTTATAAAGTTCTATAACAAAGTCTCTGCTATCAAAATGATCAAAATTATTACAAGGGCCATGACATATTCTGGTTTGTAGGTCACAATATCATCTAAGGTACAGTTAGGTATATGCAAGGTAAAATAAACTGAATCCATAGTCTCCGTGTTGTTCAAAATTTTTGTTTCATTTCATACACTTTTGCCTATTGGCCTCATGGAAAACTTACTCTCATAAAATAAAGAAAGCAGTCATAGAGTTTTGTGTTAATATTAGGTCAGCTTACTTTAAAAGGTTGTTCTTTTTTTTTTACCCTAGATCATCAAGAATTCTATTTAATGAATATCTGAGCTCCTACAATATTAAACGCATCAAGTTATAAAACTCAGGAGAGACAAATGCAAGAAGAAAGAGTTATTTCCTTTGAAAAGCTCACAATAAAGGTGAGTGACAAGCACATGAATTCCTCTAAGACAGAGTAGGTGGCATAGGATTGTTACTAACAAATCTATGGGATTTCAAAGGAGGAGGAAAATGTAAGCCGGTATGGTCATCGGGAAGTCTTCATGAAAGAGGCTACAATTTACATGGAACTGGCAGCTGCAGGACATTTAAGAGGAACAATGAAGAGAAAGTACACTCTAGTTTGAGGCAACAAATGGAAAAAGACATGAAGGTGGGAGATTATGGAAAATGCCCAGAAAAAGAAGCAAATATTCTAATTAAGCTCAAGAGTAAGTGTATGAAGGGAATAGTTGGAGATAAGCCTGGAACTTCTGGGACTGTAATAAATGGAGTTTTAATCAATGAGTCAATAAATTTAGATCTATGTTTTAAGAAGCTCAATATAGTGGTAATATGCTTTGGAATCACTAGAAAAAGAGAGAATTCAGTTAGGAGCCTACTGAGATACTCCAGACCAGCAATGGAAACTTAAACGGAAACGATGTCCAAATGGAAAGCATCAGTGGGACGTGTGAGGCATTGGAAGGTAAAATCAAAAGGATAAAGCAAATGACTGGATGTGAGGGTGATGAGGGAGAGCTGGGAATGACTCCAAGGGTTTTCAGCTTTGTTGCCTATGCTGCCAAGAATTCTTATAGTTTGGAAAATGGACAGTCTCCAAGAATAGCAATATAAGGACAGAACAGAGTGGTTTGGAAGTCAATGCATACTTCAGAAAATTCCCCCTTTGAACTCAAGAGCTATATAATGGCCTAAGTGGGTGGCATGAGCCACAAGGTTTAAAAGCCTACAAAGGATAAAATCAACAGAACTATTGGGAATGTGAACTCTGTCAAAAGATCATGAAAAGCGACAGAGGGAATAATGTTGCTATAGTAGCATTATGCTACAGACACCATAACTAGCAGAATGCCAGTGCTAGCAAATGAAACTACTGCAGAGAAGGTATCAATGGCTAAGTGTGGTCAGCTTCTGCAAAGAAAAGCAATAACTCTCACTGGCGATTTTGCAGCATCCATTCCTCAACAAAATATTCCTCTGACCATCAGATGTTAACTATTTAGGATCAATCATCTTCCTGAGATATGCCTAAACATCTTTAGCTTGCTCTCATCAGGAAGGATCTGAGAAACTCAAAATTATAACATGCACAAGTCAATCAGTGTAAGATATATTATTTATTTCCCTGATAAAGGATGCAGCAAATAGATGCTCTGTCCTGTCATTCTGTACCTTAAAGTACAAAAATGCATCTCAAATGAGGCCCTAAGTTCTTTCTTTTTTACTCTATTTTCTTCTTTTCCTTAAATCACTAAATCTAGTACATAGGCTATTAGAGTCACAGTCCTCCCTCTTAATCCAATGGTGTATGAATTATGGCAGTAAATGGCTTTGAAAGTGCCTCAAAAGCAAAATATGGAAATTCCCACCCTGCTTTTCTTAGAGAACAGGATGTGCAGTCATTATTTCTGTGAATTCAGAGAACACTACCACAGTGTTCAGAGATGGCATGTATATCATTGTTTGTCTCTTTCTCTCTTTGAAGTTTTTTTAAATATGAAACCTCAGACAGTGTCAAGCACAGCTTGCCAGATTGGTCAAGAATACTACAATATCTACCTATTCACTAAGTCATAAATCTTCTATACTTTGGCTATGCATATATGACACATGACCCTTATTTCTCCCCTGTGGTTGCTTACTCAGAGACAATGGAGGTCTATGAAGGCACAATGCTTTCCTCACAGGTAACAGTTCACACATATCTCTTTGTGTCTACCTACACATCAAGGTAACTGAGGTATAGTCTAGAAGGTGAGTTTAACACTAATTTTCCTAAATAGACTAATTTGGATCAAATATGCAAGAAAAGTCCCTTAAACATTTGTTAGTATAATAATTCAATCTAAATGTTCCTAGACTTTGGTTATATTTTCTAGGAGCAAATGAACAATCCTCTGAATTCTTCGGGTACTTGGTTCAATCTGTCTGTTAGACATTAATTAGTTCCATAGTAATCTCTCCCTGTCTTGTGGAAAGCCAGCAAAAGTGAAAAATCAGCTAGATGACAAAGGCAGCACTTGTCTCCATTCTGACCAGAAAAATCTGTCATTAAAAGAAAGTTCGACATTCACCTCCAAAGCTCATTTCTCTTCCTCATGGAAAACAGACAACCATATTATGAACATTAGCCATATTACCAGTATAATCAAGAGGAAATGTTTATTTAGTGCTCTTTTCACTACTTACTATTTATAAAACAAATAAGTATAGATCCTTTGGTTTTGCTTGAATACACCAGAAAAATTGACACATTTAGTGTGCCAAGTAATTCGGTGAAAAGTCACTTCCAAACTAGGGCTTCCATCCACATTTGCTAAAAATGTAATCATAAAAAATAAAGGAAAGTAATGCACAGTGTTATAACTTCTAACATTTCTCTGAATTATCATGAAAGGAATTATAATTTTACTAAACTATAATGTCCACC
Organism: Varecia variegata; assembly: GCA_028533085.1. Lineage (NCBI taxonomy): Eukaryota > Metazoa > Chordata > Mammalia > Primates > Lemuridae > Varecia > Varecia variegata. Next base: position 39,748,622 of record CM052437.1, read on the forward strand.
CAAAAAAGTGGCTCTCATTTCTCATGAGTCATATATTTCTAATATTTTTTTTCTAAATTGTCTCGTGCATGTTGAGCTAATCAAGATTCGTGGTTGCAAGTAACAGAAGCCAGATTTGCTAACTTAAAACAGAAAATGAATTTATTTGAAGGATATGTGTAGGCTCACAAAATTAATGGACCAACTGGACCATCAGATGGGAAAGTATGTAGCAACCATGGGGAGGACCCACAGTGGGGGAGGCAGCAGAGAACGCGCACAATATCACACCATGGAACAGTCTGGACTTCACTCCAGCTCTGTAATCATCCCTTCAATAAGCCCAGCATCTTTGTATCACCATCCAGATTCAAATCCAGTGATAGCACTTCAGATGTGTTTACGCCTTCACGCACCGAGAATGGGGAAACACTGGACTTTACAGTGTATTTAGGGAAAGGTTATTTGCCTGCCAAGGCTTAGACAAGGAGCCACTCTCCCCATGTAGGCATCACATGTTGAACAAGCAAAAAACATAGTAAATATCCACTACACAGGCTAATGCTACAGGAGAGTAACACTTTTCAGGTCACATAATTATATCTCTATGTAGTAAGCATATTTAATTTTTGATGTTTGAAATTGGGAAATGTATTATACATTATCCTTTTTGAAATTTCATGATCAAATTAGATATAGATTAATATTTTTCTATTCTATGAGACCTGGAAGACCTCATCTTTTTTAACCCTGTCCATTTAAAAAGTATTTCTATATTTATTGACAAAACCTATCTTAACACTAACACTAATGCCACAAAAAACTATTCCCATGGAGAAGATACTTTTATGGTAAGCATTGTTCTAAGTGTTTTATATGTATTAATTCATTTACCTGTATTGACTTTTTTTATTTAGTGGAGTTTCTAAAGTTTTCTGAAATTGCCTTGAGAAAATAAGTTATTTAAACTTCAGATAAAATTACTAGCTACACTAATCTGCCTTAAATGCTAGAAAAAACTAGAACTTCCCAATATCCCATGCTAAATTTATTCTTAAAAATCAACATCATTTTATAAAAAAGGTATGACTCTTATTTCATAAGGAACATTTGTTACCCTAACTCAAACATGGTTGTAAGGCAACAAAAATAACACAATAAAACATATACACAATTTTTCTAAATAAAAAATTCTTAGTAAATTTATAAATAATAACTGAAAAAAAATTCAATTTGGAAATGTTTAGGGTAAGGTGGTTCAATAGGCTGAAATTGTGGACAAAGTTTTTTTAATCACTATCATGTCAAATAACTATAGTCCCTGAACTGCAGTTTACATAGTCTATCATGGAGAAAATCCAAATCACATATCATCCCAAGGCATAGGGCATTACCTAGGTTGCCTACACAACATCCATGATCTTCTCATTCACCAAAACAGCTCCAGTAATATACCCAGCTAAAAGACAACATTCTTCATCCTCACAATGAATTATAGGCAGCAATCATAGGATGGTGTTTCAGGAAAACTCTTTTTGCCTTTCCTCTATGCCTCCTTTTTGGCCTTTTTGGCCCTTTCCCCTCTCCCTCCTACTATCTGCCTGGGATGCAGATGTAATGACTAGACCTCTACTTGACAAATTTAGGCTATAAAGTGACATTGACGATGGAAGCCATGAGCTAAAGAGGACAAGCAGAAAGACAGAAGGAGAATGGGTCCCAGAACACAACTTACAGATAATAAATTTACCCAAGAACTACCTTTGTTTTTCTTTTATATAAATTCTATCTTGTTTGAGTCAAGGTAATTTGGATTTTCTGTTATGATGCTGAATATAACCCTAAGTGATACCCTCCCTCCTTCTTTGAGCTTGAAATTATAGGCGGATATATCATGTACAACATAGATGAAGAGTTCTAATAATGGTATCTTGATTATTTTAAGTAGTCTAATATTCATCTAGCAATATACCATTGAAAATATTTTCCACATATATTACCTCCTTTTGAAACTCTAATAACCTGAGAAGATGAAATTATCCCCATTTTATGGATGGTGAAAAAGTTTCCGGTGTTAACTGAGTTGCTCAGAATTAAAGAGCAAGTAAATAGAGCATCTTTGATGTGGACTTCAGGTCTTTAAACTCAGATTCCATCTCTTTCTACTATATCATATTCCTTTGTTTGAGAGATTCCCCCACTTTCTTCCCCCAATATTACATTTCTTAAAATATACAGCCAGATTTTCAGCCTGTAATAAGCAAATGCATTTACTTATTCTTTGTATTAACAAATTCAATCCAATGAGAGAATATTCCATTCACAACTCCATGGCATGGGTGAATGACAAACATACAGTTTGAAGGTAATTTACTGGGTATCCGAAAGTCCTTGCCAAATTCATTTTAGAATACCTCAAGAACAATTATCCGACTCAGTGACCCAAAAGAAGCCAGTTACAGAGATACAATATGGATGGAAGGAATTATTAAATGAGAGAGAAAGAGGAAAGTCTTAAGGACCATGACTTACTGGGTATGTAGGTACTACTATATGGAGAGTCAAAAAGAAAAGAGTTTAATTGTCTCAATATTAAATAATGGGATGATCTTAGTGTGCATTATTTGTGGATTCCGTCATGTAATCTAAGTTTACACCTTTTTGTTTTCACTTTCTCTACATAAACAAACTCTAACAAACACTTTTAAGCATGAACTCCGCAGTTGTACAAGAGTCAACTAGTGACGTTTTCACCTATCCATTAGTATTTAATAGTAGGCAAGTGGTCTCCACTGTCTGTATTATATAAAAGAATGGCAAAGAATGGGACCCAGATTCAAGCTATAAAGACAAAAATGAACTAGTTTTGACTGAAATAGGTTTACAGTTTTTTTCTGCATAGTAAAAATCAAAAATTTTAGAAATTAAGAATCATGAAACAAAGAATAAGATTTGAAAACAAAAGAGTAAGCTTTTCCAATGTCTCAAAGTTTTCTCATATACCTCTTAGATCAATACGGGTATGACATACTCAAAGATGTCCCCAAATAACATTACCACAATTGACTTTTTTGTCTATGTATATGCATGAGTACACACACAGGTGTGCCCCAAAAATGTTGATCAAAAAACAATGTGGGTTATCTTCATTTTTGCGGTTATTTTTTTTTAATTTCTCCCTTTGAAACACATGTTGAGCCCCAAAATAGACTACATTCTTCTATACTAAGATGGGATTCCTTTCCTGAAACCTGTCTTGTTGAACCATCATCTCTTGAAGTACAGAAGGAGTGATTTGGTATTATCCAATAAGAAGCTTCAAATGAAGAATGAGATTAAATTCTGAATACTAAGAGATATGTAATCTTCTATCTATCTTGATTTCAACAGAGCTGGAAAGGGCCAGATTTGAGATAGGCAAAAACAGCAAGTATTCTCCCATCCTTTGGCCACTAAATGTTATTAATAGAAGTACATATGTACTGACAACAGGAAGCACAGGGAAATGTATACTCCCATATAAAGTTTCTTTTAACCCGTAGTTGGATTTTCATAAGGTTGTAATAATGTTTCTTGGGGTCATCAAGATTACTCAATTAACCGACTGATAGGTCATATATCCTGTCAGACTACAATCTCCTAGCACACAAGCTATTTCCTGGATCCTGTTCGAAGTTTCCAGTGGAAGTCCCACGTCTTAATGCCTAGCTACGTGCTGCCTTTGTAATAAAGACAATGATGCAGCTGCTTCCCAGAAGCACCTCGGCACAGAATGACTCCACACTCTATGTGACATTTTAACCACTGGCTCTAGTGTTTAAATGACAACAGAATCAAAAATTAAAAACTCATTAATTCAGGATACACTCTTGCTCAGTATGAGGCAGTTTGGACAAAACAGAAGTCTACCTATGGAAAAAAAAGTTGACTACAGAAATTACTATTATAAACAGGAAGCCTGTAGAAATATTAATATTTAATAATAAATATTTAGGAGGATAATTTATATTCAAGCCTTCAGACAAATATATAGGCTAAATATAAATATTATTAATCTATTCATTAAAATATTTTTAAGAAATTTTAAAATGATATGAATAACCTAGGTTGATGTTATCTAATATTCTCAAAAATGCTAAAACTGTGTGTCTTTTAAAATATTACATAAGGCTACTCTTTCCTAAGTTAATCTGAATTGATAAGATTCTATAATTTTTAAAAAGAAACAGGTAAAATAATACTTTATAGTAATTAACAAATATTAAGTTTCACATATTTGGAAATATCGTATCCTTTAAAAATATGCATTTATGCGCATGCACACACACATACTCAAGTCCACATATACATATGTGCTGAGACATATATGCATACATATGCTGCTTACTTCCTTCATTGGATGAATTGAAAAACAAATCAGGATCATGGAATCACTTGAGAAACTGAACGCAAATATCAAAGAATACTGGCAAAAACAAACAGACAAAAGCTTCAACTAGAATAAACATACATTGTAGTCAACAAAATTTTGGCAGGCATCTGTAAAATATGTGCTGGGAAGGTAAGTCTACCCATCTTTTCAGAAAAATACAGAGGGGAACCAAATGCACAAAACAGACACAAAGTCTTGGAATGCTGAACTAGATTTGAAGAGGAGGAAAGGATCACAAATCTCAGAGACCCCTTTACATATATTTGGATGTTTTCCTTTTGTGTACGGTATTGATGAGTGCGCCGCGTGCTCATTGAGAAACCAGCCCTTGGTAATTGTCAGGGATCTTCATTCTGAGTGCAGACTCTACTGGAAATTAATTGCTTCGGTGCAATCTGAACCACATCATAAATGTCATGTAGAAGTTGCAGGGAGTGAGGAGGCAGTGACAGCTCAATCCGCACTGTTTCATTTAAAGGTGGGTAAAACACACTGCGACAGAAGTGCTCTTCATCAATAATTTAGTCCGCAGTGTAAAGCCAACGCCGTGCCAAAGATGCCAGGGGAGCCGCTGCCTCCCTGGTTTTAATGACACCAGCAGGGAGGGGTTGAGGGGCCAGCTCAAATCAACATTCACTGCACATCTGGGCATGTCGGCAGATGAAGATATCAAGGACTGAGCTGACAGGACAAAGGGTTGAAAAAAGAAGTGTAACCTAGAAAACCTTTACTTTGAATTCTTTGTATAAATTCAGGGGAGATGACAGTTCCGAAGGTCATCTTATATAATAAAACTTCAGTGATCTACATAGAGAATTTTAACCCTTTCTACCGTGTAATCAAAGAAGATAAAAGTTTAGTTTCTATCATTCACTTTGTAAGTGTAAAATAGTCCCATTTGTTCCCCCCAATAAGACTTCTGCAATGAGCCACACACTAACAGGAATTGCCTGATTTCATCTCCTGAACCCTAATTATATATATAGCGCCTCAGAAGCCCCACTACGGTTGAAGGTCAGTCCAAGTTCTTCTTAACCTAGGAAACCATACTATCTTGGCTGTTGAACAATGCATTTGCCCAAAACTCAAAATTTAGTTTGGGGGTTCCCATTGTAGTAGGAAAGAAATAACATAAAATGGCACAACCGTGCCTTCCTTATTGCTCCGGACCTTCTTTTAGAAAAATAAAAACAAAGGAGGGAGGTATATGTGCTTTCACTACCCGAAGACTACTGTTTCTGGCACTGTGATACAAAAGTTTAGATAGGGTTTGAAAAATGAGAATTATATAAGTGGCAATTTTGTCCTGATCTTCTGAGGACACCATGGATTCCCAGGTTGTGTTAGTCTTGGAACCCCAGAGACCGAATTCAATTATCTCATCCTATGTTTTGTATATTTGGAGGACATTACAGCCTCACTGAGGGCTGATTGGATTTTCACACTAAGGAGATTCAGTCCTCATACATGTGAGTTTCCATTTTCCCCCAATGGTTTTCACTCCAAAAACTGAAGTTAGTGGCATTATGGATGCTAATGAGAGTTAAAAGTTTAAAATATTTGCTTACAGAAATGAAGACTAAAAGACAATCAGTTTATGTGAAATATAAAGAAAAAACATGACATGAGCATGAAATGAGTTTTGAATTTAATATTTTGCCCCTTTTGGGTGACTTTTATTCAGATGATTATTATCTAAAATCTGGGACATGTAAGAGAGCAGTAGCCACACTGGTTTCAAAGTATGAGTTCATGGGAAGGTATATCACAAGACATTAATAAATCTAAATCCCCAAGAATTCCTAGGCATGTCCAGTCCATCTTGAAGCCAGGATAGAAAGTATGGAACACAATTTAAATTTTATTTTAAAAATGGCTTATATGAATCAGTGCATCCATTGATAACTATAAAATTCAGAAACATGACACAAGAAATTTAAATCATTACTGCAGCTCACTTCAACACACTACATCCCTCTCATCTAACTGCCTAGGAAAGGTACAGATTTCACCATTAATCTGCTAATTTTTTCCATAAACTTAAGAAGACGACTGCAAACAATCTCAAAGATGAACAAGTAGGAAATTTATAGAATTTAGATTTGACAGGCTGAGCCAACACAACCCAACCCAACCCTTGAGATGGGTTTTCCTAGTGGAGGGAAATCCCATGTGGCTCAATGAAAGTTCTTACCAGAAAGAAAAGTGACTTTGATAACAAATCCTCATAAAAAGTATATAATAAGGAGTCTGTAAAGTAACTAGGTCAACAGTAGAAATTTTGTGTGGGCATATGTAAAATTTCCAATGTTATGGCTAATAAAGTAGACACAAGGAATCAATAGAAGTCATATTTTTCAGTTAGACTTATTCCACCACTTTTGGCCTTCTTCATTGCATTACTATAGTTAAGGTACAAAAAAAATGACTTAATTCTATATTTAAGAAACAAAACCATTTCCATTTACCAAGAAGATACATGAGAGGGAAGGCTACTGTATTAGAAAGTGTTAACCATATGAAATTGTTAATACTCAACTTTTGTTTACCTACAAAAATGTGGTTTCAAATGGTTTGACCTAATAATTTTTGCTTTTTAACAACTGATGTAGATAAAAACTCTGATGGGGCATTTAAATATTTGTTAAAACATTCATTCAACAACATTTTAAAAATTTTGAAGTCCTGTTATGTATCAAGCACTGTCATTGGTACTAGATTAAATAAAAAAGTACTATCATAAGAATGTTTGCTTCTTAGGAACAAATTGAGAGATATTAGGAAATGAGGGAGTTTGATGCTATCATATTTGAGTTTTTATTAAATGACAATTAATACAAAATGAGCAAACAGTGTCTCTAAAATTATCTCAGTTTACAGAAAAGAAAATTTAGATGATAATAATTTTTCTTTTATATTTTCAGTGTTTATAAAAGCAATATCATAAAGCCAATTCACATAGAAAACTGCCACAACCTCCTAGTGGCAAGAAAGACCTGGGAAGAGGATATTTCATACAGGCTATATAAACCAAATATAAAAATGGCAGGTGTTACAAATTTCAAATTAACGTCCACTTTGCAAACCAAAGATGCTCAACGGTCTGCCCATGTTCACGTGTATGAGTCTCCTGAACTCCAGATGGAAACGGATGTTATAATTATCACCGGATTGTTGTAGCCTTAAATGGGAATGGAAGATAATCATGTTGGAGTGTCAGATCCAAAGGATGGCCGCTTTTAAAAAGCCCATTAAACAATATTATTCAATTTAAATGGTAGCATTATCAGAAGGTCTTTGATAATGTAGCTGCCAATTGTGCTCTCTTGATTTGTAACTTTCTTTGAGGGCTTGGGGAACATGAGCTGTTTAAAGCACCTTTTCAAAAAGCTCCTAATTTCTTTATGACTTTGAATATTCTCTTTTTCACTGCAGAACTGAATGAAACCTGTAACTCTGATTAAAATGAACTTAGAATATACAGAAAGCCTGACTTACAATTATACATGTGACAAGGTTAAAACTCAGAGACACTGACAGTGAACGGTACAAGGCCTAAGTGGTAGGTAACAGAACTTCATTTGAAACTTTAGAAAAAAGCAGAATGAGGACAGCCTTTTTTGAGGGGTAGATAATATATTTCAGAGGAGCAGATTTTTAATAGAGAATTCACTACAGAAAAGTCACAACCATTCTAAACATAACTAACTACGTTAACAAACATTGGGAAAGGTACCTACAAATGTTGTCCAAGATACATTGCCTGCACATTAATGATGGCAGCAGATATCTTTTAAGTTAAATTATCTTTTAATGTAAAGCATGAGGAAACATATCACTATTTTTCCAAAAAGCCAGTAAAAGCACTTGTTTTGTTTTTCTTTGTTTGGGATTCTTATAACTACGTAGGGTGACTATATTCTTTCCTTCAACTATTTGGAGTAGTTGTTAAACTGCAGGCTGCGCTAAGCCTTCTGTGTTGGTGTAATATTTAAGTGTATGATATGGAAAAATGGCAGATTGATAGCTTTTCTTCTGTTGATTCTTTAGTACAAAATTCACAACTTTTACATGGCTAAATGAAAAAATTGCTTAGAAAACTAAAAATTTTATGCCATGTATATATCCTATGTTTCTCTAAAATTACAAATTAATTCTAAGTTTACATTGCCCACAAAAGCTAATAAAGGGCTCTAACCCTAGGGCAACTACATAATCATTACATATTATATTTCACATATATAACATTTTATATATAATATTACACATATCTCACATGTGAGATATACATAATAATTACTGTGTGATCATGTGAGTGATAGAATATTAGGAAGAAGAGTTATTTTAAGCCAATAATTTCATGATTCAATATGAATGTCTCAAAGGGATAAAGATTTTTAGAAGAAAACTTTTTCAGGGTGTAGATATTTTTAGCCAATAAGTTGAACGCTCTAAAATAATAACTATTTAGTTAATAATGGATGAAGTGAACAGCTTCATTCTCAGAGGTTCACATTTTCTTTATTTAAGCTCAACCTCCACGTAGAATCACAAGACTCACCTAAGAGAAGACTCACCCACCAGCCCTGTTAGGGATGAGAAGGAACGCTGCTCGGGTCCCAGACGTTCACCGTATACACCAGGAAATTCAATTTGTCATAAAGCTAAATATTTCCCACAAAGGAGAACAATTCACCTGGGCATTATTCCTTGCCATCCTCCTCTGCACCCATAGTGTGCAATAGCAATAAATATTCATGGCTATCAGGGGGTGGAATGGGGAAGATGACTTGTTCTTAGGAAGTAAAAGAAAAGATGTAATTAAAAGATGGTAAACATCTGAAGTCTCAGTTAGTTAGCTTGACCAGTTTGTGAGATCTGGGAGAAAAGAAGGGGCCTTGGAGATCTGCAGAAAGGTCAGAGGGGGCGTGATGTGGGCAAGGGGCGGGAGTCTTTGAGAGGAGCCGGGGAAGCAACATTCCAAATAGGCTTTTTTAAATTCACTTGGGTTTGCATAATATGTCTCTTGAAAGAGTTAGAAGCCCAATATATAAAAAGCTGACTATTTATATATTTGATTCCTTAAAAGCAATTAGGAATACAAAGCAGATGGTCCAGCATTGTAGATTTCCCTTTTCATATTGCTTAAACACTAGAGATCAATAAGTCTAATATAAACAGATGATTTCCATAGCAGGGTTTATAATTAGCTGGCACTGAATGTGTCCAAACTCTAAAATAATTAGCAGAAGCATGTGGCACACCATTAAAACCTTGTGGCTTGTCTGCATTTACATTTATAATTATTAAAGTTAATTATGATGCTTGTGGTGTGGTTCCAAGCTCCTTTACAACTTAGATTAAATATTTTTTTAATCCCATAACTTCCTTTCTAACCTTCCTTGAGCCTCTGGAAAACAGTGAAATCAGACAACATTAGGAATGTATAGCTGAGATTTTTTTGCTCTGAAGAGGAAAATCTGTCTTTATCATGAAAGATAGGTTCTTCTTAAAGAGCTGGCAGCTTTCTCAACTGATAACAATATTTCAATCTTGAATTTTAATTTGTTCATAATGATGGGATAGGCAGAACAACAATGCTTACAAGTCTTTGGAGTGAAAGCTGTCATTCTGAAAGCTAAATGAATGGCAAGTTAGGGCCAATGTAGTCTCCTCAATTTATTATACAGTAATAGAGGATTTTAAATAACACATATAATGTTCTTGATTCAAGGTCTAAAGATACTCTATTTTAGAGTGCAGGTCGCAGTTCACAGGAAGGGAACAAGAAGTTCATCTTATTTTTAAAGTTCATATCCCCTGAAAGGGTATTTATTAATAGTAAATTCCTCTCCTGTATTGGGAGCCCTGAATACAACAAAAAGTATAACACAGACCTTACTTTCTCAGCCAGAACAATGAGAATCTCAGTCTCACCAACAGTCAGAAGAGCACATTTCTTTAAAATATGCATCAAGAAATATGATCACCTGTTTTTGTAGATCTTATACTCAGGTGTCATCTATTGTCCTTGCAACAACTGGCCAGTATTCTTAATATAAATCTCCGTAAATATGGAGATTTTTCCATGTTTGGTCAAGAATATTTTATAAATATTTGTGTGCTATATGCTCTCTAATGAATCAGGCCAAATTTAAAGACACAGGCTTTAACATATTTACAAATCAGAAAAGTAATATTAAATATTTTATTTTCCACATCTGCTCATAGATATCTGTTACTATATTCAAGTTATTTGTACTCAATAAATGTAAAAAAAATGTACTTTCTTTATAAAAGAACCCGTTGACTTATATAGTTTAAAGTGATTATGTAACTTTTATCTGTGGTGCTTTTCATTTGCTAGAATTTTATGTATCATACAAAGTTAGCATCCTGCAAAAACAAAAATCCTGCTTTCAGCTATTTTGCTTTTCAGATAATTTCTACTAGATTTTTACATAGGGTTAAATACAGCACTCCATTCACCTTCAAACTGTAAAAGACATTCACTAGAAAATATCTAACTTCCAGCCTCATTTTTCCCCCAGAGAGAGTTTTTTTTAAATAGAAATAACCACATTTCTCATCATGAAGAAAAATCTTTTGTTCCATCACTTTTCCTGATGGATCATTTAGAGGTAAAAAATTAAAATATACTTTATTCAAACTATTAATATCAGAATGAAATTCATGTTAATTTCATAGCTAATGAAATATGTAGAGACATAAAGACATTGTCATTTTAATGTAGTAGATAAAAAGGAAATGATGTAATATCAGCATAGTGATTTTAAGATTACTTATTATTTTAATAAAACTATTAAATAATTATGTCCAATGAAATTTTATGGTTATTATTGGCTAAGAGAGGAACAGAAAATGAAAAAAAGAAGGAAAAGAAACATGAAAAGGAATACAAGAAGGGGTCAAGGAGAAAATTAAGACTGTGGAATCTACATATTAAAAATATGTCTGCTGAAAAAGTTCATGTAATTCCTCCTGCCCATGCTCATACCTGAATAGGGCTCTAATATTCAGTTAAGTATTTCTTTTCCCCAGAGCAAATCTTATTCACACAATGTCCCTAGTATCACTACAATAGAAGAAATGGATTTTAGTACTGTTGTTTTAATTCTCATACGCTATGTTATACTTATGTTACATGTGTGTTACCTGTGTATGACATATATATGCTCTGTGCTGCTTCTCAAAATTTCCTCTGAGGGTAACTGCAAACTGTTATTCATGCATTACTCTCCCTAGAAAAATTTAATTCACATTATAATCTTTCTTAATTGAGGTAACTTAGGGGGAAAAAGTCATTCTTTAAAGTTCTTCTTAAGAGGAAATATTTGTAAGAAATATGTAATATTAATACTTCACATTCCCTACAAATACCAATATTATCATTCACACCATTATAGTAACATGAATTTTACCATTCTTCATCAGTATTATCAACAAGTTACACTTTCTGGGTGTCTGATGTCTTTAAGGCAGCTTATTACGTATTAGAGTCACTAAGATTAACCTCAAATGATTCACAGCCCAATTGGGGACGTGCAAAATGTCGTGAGCAGTAATACAAAGCGGTGCCTGCTCTGGGAAACGCAGAGTATGAACCACATGAAATAGACATTCAGAAAAAAAATAGTCACCCAGGAAACCCTCACTGAAATAATGAAACTTGAAATGTGTTTTTATAGAAGGATAGAATATCAAAAAGCCTAGAGTCTGTGTTATCAGTACAGAATTTTCCAGGCCAAAAAAAAAAAAAAAAAGAATGAATTAAAATATAGAAATATATTCACAGAAGACAAAAAATAAGTTGATTTGAAGAAATAGGCAGATGTCACCTTGAATGAGGTTTCTAAGGAGTTTGTATTTCAATCATCAGGCAACAGAAAACAATTTCTTTTTGGACAGGGCTTGGGTTCTTTTTCTTTACAATGTACATTATCAAAAAAAAAACCAAAAAATCAGCAGTTTTCAACTCCATTTTTCTTGTGTCAATATGGCCTGTAGAGAACAACACTGAGGTCATATCCTCCCCACAGCTCAAGTGTTTTCATTTCTCAAAACTCCAATAAAAAAATGCATATTCCTCTCTCAGAAAACCTACATTCTTCTCCCAACTATTAAGTCTGCTCCATGTCCATCACACACGTTCTGGCCCACACTTCACTTTCCTCTGGCTCAGGCCAGATCAGGAGATATCTGGAATGTGACAAGGTAGTATGAGCCTGCCAGCTCTATTCTGTTAGCAAATTTATTTTCTTCTCTTAGACGGATGATAAAAATGTCACGGTGTGATGCTTTAGCAGGCCCAGGAGCTCCCACCTACAGCTGTGGGGCTTGAGTGGGACCCGAAGCCAAGAATGCCATAAGGAGCGCAGACAGCAACTCCACCATCACTGCTCGCCCTGCATTGCTCATTCCCCTGCTAAATGATGCAATGGGACCCCCTCAGGGATTCTGAGTCTGATCATGTTTTTCTTGCTATTTTTTTACTTCCATCTTCCCTTCACTAAAGCAGCCCAAACTGCTGAATTTTTCATGAAACAGATAATATCATTGTACACAAGATAATGGCATTCAAATACATCCATCTGCTTGTTAGCTCTGACTACATTGATTGCAATTCTACTGAAAGAATATTTACAAAAAAATGATTTTTTCCTGCTTTTGTGGTATTAGAAAAATGCACAGTTTCATAAGGGAACTGCAGAGGGACTCGTATACATACATAAGCTAAGAGGGAAAAATGAACTGAGAAATTAAGCAGTGGTCCCTGGGGCTCATCCAAGAACAACAGTTTACTTTTTCTCAAAGATAGATTTGAAATCCAGATGAGTTTTATGACTCAATGATTTTGTTCTTCCATCAACCAAAGAACGGTTGGTGGAAAACTGAGTTTCATGGATATGATAGACAGGGCCCAGGCAGTTCTCCTAAAGGTTAAAAAATACACAGTCATGTTGCTGTTCATTGCATCTAGGGTGGCTGGCAGTGACTGGTGGAGCAGTATGGACAAAAAGACTCCTTCCTCAAGCTTCTCCTGGTCTCCATGAGTGTTGGAATGAAAAGAAAGATGAAGAGAAGATCAGAGTAGAGGTAAGAAAAGGAGAAGCCAAAGGAAGTGTGTCCTTCTGATCTGGCTTTCATGGCCTAGAATTCAGTTTCTGATCCGATCCCAGGATGAATAATCATCCATCTGATTCAGATAAGGAGAATTCACTAGATTTTTTCACATCTCTTCTCAAAGGCAGAGTTTTTTCCTCTCCCTATCAGGAAATATTACTCAAGAATTCCTACACACTACCCACCCTCAGTCCTTGTATTCATAAATGATGCATTTATTCACTTATTTACTTTTCTATTCTAATTGCCATTCTTATATTCAAAAGTCAAATGGAAAATTAATTCAGCATATTGGTATACGTGTAACCATTATGTCATAAGATGCTGTTTTCTCCATACTTTTTCTTTGTCCTATTCAACCACAGTCATGTCATATTAACCGGTTTGAATTCTTATTTGAATAATTGCTAAGACATTTTCTAACTGGCATGAGATTTTTAATTGAATGTTCAATTAATTCAATTACCCCTAGCTTCCCTAAATTCTAGACAATTACCCCTAGCATCCTTAAACTCTAGACAAAGATTTTTTTAATCCAATATGTAAATGAAACAAGTTTATTTCACTCTATTTTGCCTTCAATTTTCTAAACCAAAAGAAACACCACACTGCACTTAACCTAAACATTTCCTAACCAAAAAAAAGCTCTATCATTCTTTGATACCTATAAGACTTATAGACAGAAACTTACTTTGGAAATTCAGGAAATGTTTTAAAGACTTAGAAATTCTTCCATTATAAAGACGTAATTTTGGTGAAAAACTTAAGAAATACTGCTATAATACACACACATACACATACACACACACACACACACGCACATACCCATCTTGTAAATGATATCCAAATTGGGCAAGAATGGATAGATACAGTGGTGGGTCTTAGAAGTACATTTCATGGAGTGTTATTTTCACAGAAGGGATATGTCTAGCTTCCTGGGATCTGGGATGATTTCTTCTATGTGCTTGGGACCATATGTAGAACCTTGTGAGAACCCAAGAAAATACAGCTGACCCTTGAACAAGGTATATGTTAAGGACATCAACCCTCACAAAGGAAAATTCCCAGATAACTTCTGACTCTCCAAAACAACTACTAATAGCCTACTGTTGACCAGAAGTCTTACTGATAATAAAAACAGTCAATTAGCACATATTTTGCATGTTACATGTATTGTATACTATATTCTTACAATAAAGTAAGCTAGAGAAAAGAAAATGTTATTAAGAAAATCATAAGGAAAATATATTTATTATTAATTAAATGGAAGTAGATCATCATAAGTCTTCATCTTTATCATCTTCACATTGAGTAGGCTGAGGGGGTGGAAGAGGAGGGGTTGGTCTTGCTGTCTCAGGGGTGGCAGAGGTGGAAGAAAATCTGTATATAAGTGAACTGCACAGTTCAAACCATGTTGTTCAAGGATCAACTGTAATTAAAAATGAAGTTAAAATGTATAGTCCTTACTATTTATTGGTAGGTATTTCAGGTTATAGAAAAGGCAACTTCTGCTGTGATCATATGAAAATTGTTTTTCTTCTTAAAACATGTTAGTGATAACATGTTTTATCACTTGTGAAACAGAAAGGCATACAAATTGCTGCCAATGCCCAATGTTCTTGAAACTGATAAAAGGCATTGTGTAGTCTTCTGTATTTTCAAAACAAATTGAAACACTATTTAGAAATTGCTTTGGTCTCAGTTATCTCTTGCTTTTTCTTTAACCAAACGTAATAAAAACCACATGGTGTGTGGATATGCAACCCCCAGGTGTAATGCACAGTTCCTATTTCATTAATGAGAGCACTGCAGACCAACTAAGAGGAGGGAAGTCCCTCTAATATTGTTTCAAATCTTCCCCTTAAATGCGTCTATCTCTTGATGTTGGATCTAGTTCCCATAACTACCACTTCACATGGCCATGCTTTAGCCAATCCTTTGCATAATAAGGTACACTTATTTCTAACAATTAAACTGCCATAATCTCTAAATCAGAGAACACAGGCACCATAATAGCAATAAAATGATCTTCCTTATTTTAAATATCAATGAGAAGAAGGTAATAACCACATGGTTACACCTCACTCAAACATTTTTCCAATGGTTAAATCACTAAAAATTAAATAACCAGGGAGGAAAGTGGATGGCATGGTCATCTATCTCAGTTCCATCAAATGGGATGGAAAAACGGCTACATTTTTTGTATTTTTCTAATATACTTTGAAGTATGTTGTAAGAAATCAATAAATACTGACAATGACAGCAAATAGTCCCATCATAAGTTAGTGGGCTTCCTGTGTACACTATAATGTATGAAGCATTATCTAGTATTTTCACCTTCACCTATATAATGAAATTTATAAATTTGATCTGAATTAGGGATATAAATGTTAATTCTCCACTACAGGTCTGTCTTCCACAGCTGTTTCTGCAAGTTCTTCCTACTCAGCCTGGATAACCAATTCACTGCATCCTCTAATTCCTCTTCTTAGAATGCATATCTAGGTCAGTCTACTTTCTGTCTCTATCCACGTACATCTGTCTCTATAACTGTGACTTTTCCTAATAAAGCATAACTGCTTGTACATAAGTGCAAATAATATTGGGTCTAGGTCCTTTTAGGACATGTGGGACAATTGTTTACAAGTCCTCCAAGTTCCATAATACCAAAAACAAACAAACAAACAGATAATTAATATCTACTTCAAACACATCGTGTTAGCATATGAAGACTATATAGTTCCTACTCTCAGGGAGCCTATAATTTAAAATAATAAACAAGAACAAATAACAGCATGCAATAAAGAAGCACCATAATACAATATATGATTACATTCTAATGCTGTAGAGGTTCAGAGGAAGGAGAAAGTATTTGGGCAGGAGTGGTTAGGGCAGGCTGTATTCAGTGAACATAACAAGGAACAATTTGAATGATAGACAAATAAGGAAGAAAGGAGGGAGGGACTCAGAAATCACACAAACCAACTTTTTCCTATTACAGAGCAGTGACACGACTTTTTCAAGTTGACAGAGAAGTGATGGAAATGCCAAGATAATTTAAGTTCCAACAACCAAGATAGTATTTCCCCCCTACCATATGAGACTACATTTTCTCCAATTTCCAAAAACATATCTCATTCAAGAAAAGGGACGGTGGATCCTAAGATCAATAAAATGCAATCTTTGATAGAGGTTGGCAAACTTTTTCTGTGAAGGTCCAGTCAGATAATAAATATTTTAGGCTTTGTGGAACATGTAGTCTCTTATAGCTACTCCATTCTGCATTTTTAGTGTGAAAAAGCAGCCATATATAATATGTGCACAAATAAACATAACTGAATTCCAATAAAATCTTTATTTACAAAAACAGAAGGCAAACTGGATTGATCCATGAGCCATAGTTGTCCAGCCCCTGTTCTATATTTTATAAAAAATAAGACATAAATTCAAATTAAATTGAATCCAATCCCAATTATACTGTTAAAAAATGTTACATTTGAACCCATTTCTGGCAGAATATGTTCTCTTAACCATTCTTGTTTTTCTTAGAAACTAGGGCAATATCTTACCTGACTTCTCAAGATTTTTTTGTTCAAAATAACTTTAGGAATTAAATAGCTAAGTTAATTACCCTTCTACTAGAAAAGGGTGAGATTGTTTTGCTCACAGTCCAGATTATTCAATAGGTAATATCTGGGTAAGCATTGAATTGGTACTCTAGGAATTAAGCTGATAAAAATCAAGATTTGCAGAAAAGTTAAATTCTGAACTTAATTTGCATATCTTATTATAATATTTGTATTATTTGCTTGTCTTTCATAACCTCCAATTCAGATTAATCTTACCTATTATTTTGGCCTGGCATTTTCCTGAAACTTTCAATACACATTTCCATGGAAGTCAGAAACCCACTCAGAGAAGCTTTTGTTTCCTTAAGGGAATGTACTGTTCTGCCTTCAACCGTCAAGAAGGTTGCTATAAGCATCATATATTAATGACACTTTGCTGAATTTTAGAAATAGATTTATATTATGTAAAACTGAGAGTGTCACAAGGAAAAAAATAGTAATACAATATCTGCATGTAGATCTTACCTCTGTAACTTCTACTTCCTAACCTCTCTGATAAGTCAAAAATCTTTCTACTTGGTGGATACCACAAGTCCTAGAAAGAGATGTTTACAGAGTCCACACAATTCATGCATTTCTGCTACACGGTTAGGAGTTCTTACTCTGAAATTTAAAGCAAGAAAGAGTATTTGAAACTAATTCAGCTGAAGCAAATCTTTGGCCAAAGTTATTATACAGTTAAAGTTCTATAATTAATCACAGAGACATCTTTTATCACAAAAAGTAAAATTTACACAAATACGAGTTTTATAATATTACCTTTTCTTTTGAATGAGTTACAAATATTTTGATAGACTAAGGAGAGCCTAGATGTATGGATTATGCCCAGTTAGTACTGACCCATCCATCATCATACTCTTGGGCTCTTCGTTTTCCTTCCTCAGTAGATTGAACTCGTTGGAAGTACTTGAAATAGGGGTTTATCAAAAGTACTGCCCAAGTGGCTAAAGGTACAGTGTTTCAAGGACAAAACTGGGAGGAGTAAATTCCAAGTAGCCAGAAGGTAATCTCTCTCCAAGTGTTTAGATAGCTCTGAGAGTCACAGCCAGAGAAACCAAGGAAACTAGAAGATTCAGAAGTGGGAGAAGAAAAACCTGGAAGGAAACAAAGGAAAGGCACAAGTCTCCGACTGCTTTTAAGTGGCTGCTGGGGTGGCAGGTAGCCTAGTTTAGAGAGTACACAAAACAGGTGGGGCATGTTCTTTACAATAAACAGAAAATCTCTTTCTTCCTCTTTAAAAGGAGATCAAATAATTTTCTAAGACCCTCTGTCATTCTTGCCTTTTGGGAAATTAAATGAGGATGCATTTTTTTTTCATGTACATTTTGGTATTGAATATAGTGAGGTTGCAAAAATCTCACTAAACTGAATATTTTTTTAAAACTCAAACTAAAATGAAAAAGAATTTTGATACTGGACATAATATCCAAAATGTTCTGAAAAACTATAAATCAGGATACAAAAACTGTGATGTGTACTAAAATAATATAAATTATAATGTAGATCCAATATATAAATACAGTGCAGGATGTGTATGTGTGGAAGGTTTTTTTGTGGGGGTTGGGGTTCTGCCCAAGGCAAAGCTGGGTGCCACTATCAGTGCTCCGCTCAATAGTAAAAAAAAATTCTGCACTTCTCACTAGGGCTGTGAAACACAGTGTGCACTCATCTGGAAAATCCTCAGGCCGAAATAGAGGAATCCCTATTGCTATTCAAACCCTTATGATGATCTAATCTAGAGAGATATTTTTCTTAATGAATGAAAATGGCTTCAAAGGACTATAAACCTATGTTAAATTAGCACCCTGTTAACTTAATACAAATAGCATCTTTAGCCAACTGAAATTAAATGATCCCTAAGAAAGATTATTTTGAGACTTACCAGTCTTTACCTAACTAAAAAGAATTTTTACTTCAAGTGATATATAAATATCATTTAACTTATTAGCTGATGATCAAACGTCAAACAAGTTGACCTACCTAGAACACTACTTCAAATATAGAAATTAGTTTTTTTTTTTAAATCCCTGAATGGCAAATCATCATTAAAAAAAAAAAAGAAGAAGAAGAAGAAAGTCCTTACAATCTTGCTCAGCTCAGGTAACCTGAGGCACCCCACACAGCTGCGTGTAAAATAAAGCCAGAGGGTAAAACCTCAGGACAGCAGAGAGACACTGTTGGGGCCACCAGAAAGAAAGGACAAAAAACCGGCCGGGCGCGGTGGCTCACGCCTGTAATCCTAGCACTCTGGGAGGCCGAAGCAGGTGGATCGCTCAAGGTCAGGAGTTCGAGACCAGCCTGAGCAAGAGCGAGACCCCATCTCTACTAAAAAATAGAAAGAAATTATCTGGCCAAATAAAAATATATATAGAAAAAATTAGCGGGGCATGGTGGCGCATGCCTGTAGTTCCAGCTACTCAGAAGGCTGAGGCAGGAGGATCGCTTAAGCCCAGGAGTTTGAGGTTGCTGTGAGCTAGGCTGATGCCATGGCACTCTAGCCCGAGGAACAGAGCAAGGCTCTGTCTCAAAAAAAAAAAAAAAAAAAAAAGGGAAGGACAAAATACCATGCAAAGCAGATAAAACTATAAAAGCAAAGTGCTTTGAAATTATTTGTTTGGAAATGAATTGTTCTTTAAGTCAAAAGTATTTATAAAATTGCAAGTATTAGCATAAGAAGACGTATTTTAGGAACTAAGACATTGGTTTTCAAATTGCATGTGCAGGAGAATCACAGGGAGGGCTTGTTAAAACAGACTGTTGGGCCCCATTCGAAGTTTCTGAGTCAGTAGTTCGGGGTGAGGTCCAAGAATTTGCATTTCTAGCAAGGTGATGCTGGTGCTGCTTTTCCAGAAACTACTCTTTGAGAAACACTGATTAAAATATAAGACTTCATTTTTTAATTAAAAAAAATTAGAAAAACTGGGAGATGAACAAAGGGACTCACTCAAAATGAGATAACCTAACTCAGTGTTAGATCCCTAAATGGACCTTTTTATACAGTCTCATCCTAAAGTGGTGGTGGTGAGTTGATATTCTCACTATTATTTCAAACTCCTCTTTTTACATGTGTGACTAAATTCCCCTGGAACCTGTTTTTCCAAGCATACAGAGACTTCCTAATATCTGAAATTTACCTGTGATTTTATAATACATTGGCATTATTATTCAATTCAATATGAGTTGTGGTAGCAACCTATAAGTATGCACCTTGCTTTATGAACTGGTTGATAATATATGATCTCTTTAAAAACTATTTAAAGTCAGTCTTTTTGTTTGTGGAGTTGGGTATTTTGTTTTGGTTCTGGGTTTGTTTTTTTTTTTTGTTTTTTCTTTTTTGGTCTGTGTTTAGGTTAGTACATTGAAGCACAATTAAAATGCACAAAGGGACTTCCATTTAAAGGAATCTTATAGAAAATCCTTTTCTTATGTGAATGACTACTGCACACAAATTTCTCTCTCTGATAAGCTGGATTTTCATGCACCGTTTTGGTAAAAGACAAACTTGTCAACACTTGGCTCCAATGATTTCAGATTTGGAAAATTGCTTTCACCTTTTTATGTCTCTCTTGAGGTAATTCTCCTACTTCAAGTTAGCCTCCTAAGTAAAATTTTCACATGTGTTACTTTTAATTTCTTTTCATCCTTGAGAAAATGAAAGTATCAAGAGATTCTTGCCGTTAGAGTAAAGGGCTTGTTTGAAACTCCAATGCTCCAAGCAATGCCCTAAGTAGGTCAAATTTCCAAGCTGTAATTTCAGCAGACAAATTTGCCTAATCCCCCAAGACAATAAAAGAAGATACTTAATGCAAAAGTGTTTCAGCTGTCCAAGCCTGACCTTCAAGGTCTTTGGAGTCTGGTCCAACCCAATCCAACAGCCCCAGGACAAGCGAACATTAGGTTGAGCAGGGATACTCATTCCAACATTCCGAACTGTATTCACATTTTTCTCCGTTTTGAATATTTTCTATCTTATTTATGTTCTATCCATCTTCAAGTCTAACTCTACAAGATCTTGCCCCAAACACTCCACCTCTCAACACTCTCCATTTTCTATATTCTCCCTAAATTGACTTTCTGTAAGGCTCATTATGGCATAAGATCACACACTATCTTGTGAAGGAATTTAACTATTTCACGTGTCTACTTTTGTCCTTAACTATAGAATCAGTTCTTAGATATTAAGAAATATCCATCCCAGGTCCCTACTGGAAAAGGTATGAATTTAGTGCCTATTGTACATCCAGACGCATATATTATAGTCATTATACTCCAGTCAAATGAGCTTCTGTTTCCTGGCAGTTGCTTTACCTCAAGAGGCAAGATGTATATGGTCCATTTTTTTGCCACTGCAGAAGGTGAACAAAGTATTATAGTAACATACGGTAGCTCTGTTCTTAGGATTGCCTGGCCTTTTCTATTAAACTTTCATTGAAAATATCTTGTGCTCCAAATAATTGAAAGCGCCTATGGTGATACAATAATGGATTCCAATGTTATAAAATGGGCATCATATCTCTTCACGCACAGTGTTATGTTTGATAAAACATCCCAACAGAGAGAAGCAATCCCCAAACTCAGCATTACCCAACATGACGGTTAAGAGTCTGGGCTTTGGAATCAGAGATCTAGACTGGAAGAGATACTCCCCTTTCATTGGTGGTTTGATTTAGAACTAGTCACAATCCTTGGATGACAACTAAAATGGGAAGAGAATGACCGCCGCATAAGGCTGCTTTAAAGAAGCAACGTAGATGATGCCTGCAAAGCACTTAGCAATATCTGGTACAAAATAACCATTTGATAAGTGGAGGTTATAATTGTTATTGATGATATTTTAGCCAAAAAATAAAAAACAAAAACAAAAAAATCCCAAAACTATAGCTCACAAATATGGACTGTTGAGACACAAAGAAAACATACAAGAAAAGTAGCTAAATCCAGGGAGTGGCCTGAACAAATCTGGCTATTAATCACAAGTTGCTGAGTTGTCCAGTTTTAGGGACAACCAGAAATCCTTTTGTTGGTGTTTGAAAGACAAAATAGCCCTATGAGAGAGATGGAGTGGGTCGCAGAGTAAACATGGCATCCACGAATGACTTAAAGTCTATCTCTCCTACAGGACTCATGGCGACAGCTTTCATTTTCTTCTAGTTTTCCTTTTAATTCTTTTCCTCGCCTGATTTGCTTTTTCTCCCTCTATCACTGGCCCTAATCAATGCAGCAGGTCAGGTTGAAAGAATGGACAGCCTCCGAGCCACATACATTTAAACCACTTTAATGCAAATATTGATCGTGGGAGCAGAGACACAGGCTGGGTTGCATTTTTTTTAATGGACATGCTTTTTTTCTGGGGCTGCACTACCCACGATAAAATAGATCACCATAGATCAGCATTCCACCATCTTTCTATGTGCAGGAATGCATAAGCAAATGCAAAAGGTGGGCCAGCTTCAACGCTCCAAAGCAGGGCGGACCATATTTGTTTAACCTCTTACACTTTCCTCCTCATACTTCCTAGATGAACTATTTTTATACACACAGAGATAGACTATCAGAATGGGTGTGGTACCTTATGTCACAAGAATAGTTGTGCAACAATGTCCACTATGCTAAGACACTTAATTCCTGTATACGCAAGAGTATCAAAGCATTGTATCAGAAAGCCACTGTCCGAGACATATTTAGCAACAGAATCTAAGTCTGAGTTGAAATCCAAAAGGAGAGATCAAGGGCAGGAAGGAATTCTAAGGGCCACTTTGAAATTCGATACTAAAAAGATCTGATATTCTATCTGTAGGCATTTTTAGGCTGGACTGGAGGGGGGAAAGAAAGAAAGAAAGTAAAAGAAAACCTGTTTGTACAAAGAAAGCTTGCTTGGCCCACTGCCAAGAAAGGAGGCATCACAAACTCCGTAAAGTTTGAAAGCAACACAAACCAACCTAAAACCAAAGAAAGGAGGGGAAAAACAACTGGATTCAAAAGCCCCTAGCCAATACTAGTTGCTTCAAAGCAACACTACTGCTTTCAGATGTTTTTTATTTTATTTTTTTCATAGGTCTGTGGTTATCATTGTTGTTGCCTATTATAACTCTAAAGCAAAATAAAAAGTAGCAACATTCCACTGCATTTACCAAGATGGCTGTGGAGATAGAAATAAGGCCATCCACAACCTTCGTCACCACACGAAGAAGCTTTTTCGCTGCTTCTCCAGAGATCAGCCAGACACCACATCTTTATGCAAAGGGGCAAATGTCATCATAAACAGAGACAAGCAAGATGTGTACACCAGGTGGACAGAATGTTCACGGTGAGCTTATCAGCCTAAAAACTAGAGATAACTGGAGGTGAAGGGGAAACTGAGTGGTATGCAAAGTGGGAGGGAAGCCAGGCGGCATGAAGCCTTTGACCTTGGAAGAGCTGAGTACTAGCGAAGCAGAGGGAGGAGGAGGGAGAACGGAATGAGGAATTCCTCGCTGTAATATATTCGGGTAAAAATGGGGCTGTCATCTTGAGCTACAAGTTAGAAAGTTATTACTTTTAATATGCCACTACCTTAGGCCTATACTGTTATGTAAAAGAAAAATAACCTTGTGTGACAGTTTAACATTGATCGATGTGCCTGCCAAATGCAAAGAGATAAATAAGCAGGTGATGAATAAACAGCACTTCAAGTAAAGACATTACGCTGCATGCATAAAACGGCGCCAGGCACCTAGGAGCTGTGGGTGGCCGAAGGTTGGCCATTTCATGCCCACTCAGTAAAGCAGACTTAATCGCTTCCAATATTTTCTGTTAAAAAGCACGCTTAATGAGCCAATTTCACAAGCCCAGAGAAACTGATTATTATCTCTGAGTTCCAACAGAGTTGGTTGTTTTCCAAGAGCCAATGTTTTTTTCTTTTTTTTTTTTTTTCCTTGACGGGATAAAAAAAAACCTTTTTTAAAAAGAGGGAGAGAGAGGCGTAAGAGAGAGAGCAAGAGAAAAAGGGAGAGAGGAAGAGAGGGAGGACCGAGCCAGCCAGAGGGCACGGAAAGGCGGCTCACGGCGGGCAGGCGGCCACTAGATGGCAGTGTTAGCCCGCAGTCAGCTCCCGGGCCAGGCTCGGACTGGACTGGCGAATCCGGCGGAAAGATGGCACGGTAAATAAAGCTTAAAGCAGCTGCCTGAAGAGTTCATCCCCTACCCTCCGCCCGCCACAGGCCCTTTGTCCACAATTTTTCCATCCTCCAGCCGGTACAAGGCGAGGACACAAAAGGGTCAGTCCCCAAACGACTTCCCTCCCTCTAACAGCCCAGGGCTCTGATTTTTCTTCTATGCAGCCTTGTTTCACAAAGTCCGGGGGTCCTTTTTCCCCCGGGTTAGACCGACTTCTTTGCATTTGTTTGTTTGTTCTTTTTTCTTTTGTTTTTTAAACCCTGAGAGGCCTGCAATCTCTATATCCCTCGCAGGGCTAAGCATGTGACTGCTGAAGGGGTTGACAATCCCAAGAGGATGTAGCAATCTAGTTTTTCACCACCTACTTTAGGGCAGGTTCCTTTTTTCTTGCATACTTTTTTTTTTTCTTTGCACTTTCAGTAAAAAATGTGGACAAAAGAAATTTAACCCTAAAGAAAAAGATTAGGAGTAGGGAAGAGCACCCCTTAGGAAGGCAGCTGTCCTTCAGAGAGTGTCATTATGTGTCTTCCTCCAGCTACACAGCAACATGGTGAAAGCCACAGAAACACAGGGTTATTGTCACCAACTGCAGTTATTCAATTGCCACGAGGAGAGAAGACCCAGCAACTAGACCTCAGCATATAATTAACTCAGATTTTTTTTTAAATTGAAATGAACTGTTGTTAGGTTCTAAATTGAGATGCAAGTTAATTATTTATGAATATTCATAGAAAATTTGAACAATTTCCAAACTTGGCCTTTAGTTTCTCATCAGTTAACCAAATAATTGATGTGTATTCTTTTTGTAAGATAAATTTTTCTAGATGTGCAACGGAATGATCAAATTCATCAAGATTTTTAAGATTCATGTTGAATCAAAAGTGAATGGACTTTGTAAATTAAAGCAAAAATAATTTTCATCTCTTATCTCTTACTTTTAGTCATCTATAACAGAAGCATGCAATGACAGTCAGCAAAGACTGGTCATTTATGGGAAAGAAAACTGAGATATTTGAGGAATGTTCAGAAGCAGATAAAATTCAACTTTCTATATTTGTGGGGGGTAGAGGGAGGAGGTGCAAGGGAGTGGAAGATTGGCATAGAAATGGAATCACAAGGCTAAGAAGGTACCCAGTGTCTAAGAACTTATCACAGGTAATCTTGGTGATGGGGTTCAGGACATGCTACCCCCAAATATGGCACGTAGGCATTTGAAAACACAGCAGAAGCAAGAAGGTCACTCTCACCTTCCCCCGACCCTTCTCCCTTAAAGAAGGTCATAAAACCTACAAAGGTCACTCATTGACCTTCTCCTGTCCTTCTCCCCTGAAGCAGGTCATAAGACCCTCATTTCAAAAGCATCTTCCTTACACCTGGAAGAAAGATGCATTTTTATCTCTGAGGACATGCACACAAAGAAGAATCTGAGCAAACAGGCCTTCTAAGTTCCTCCTGGTTTACTACCATTAAGTCATACTCCCTTTCTCCAATCATACTTCTTCACTCTTCATCAAACCTAAGCGTAAATATATCCAAGTTTGCCTGCTTCCACGGTTATTCATTTCTTTATGAAAGTTCCCAGGTCACATAAAACTTATACAAATTTGCATGATTGTCTCTTGTTTTTTTTTTTTTTTTTTGAGACAGAGTCTCGCTTTGTTGCCCGGGCTAGAGTGAGTGCCGTGGCATCAGCCTAGCTCACAGCAACCTCAAACTCCTGGGCTTAAGGGATCCTACTGCCTCAGCCTCCCGAGTAGCTGGGACTACAGGCATGCACCACCATGCCCGGCTAATTTTTTCTATATTTTTTAGTTGGCCAGATCATTTCTTTCTATTTTTAGTAGAGACGGGGCCTCGCTCTTGCTCAGGCTGGTCTCGAACTCCTGAGCTCAAACAATCCGCCCGCCTCGGCCTCCCAAGTGCTAGGATTACAGGCGTGAGCCACCGCGCCCCGGCCTTGTCTCTTGTTAATCAGTCTTTTGTTACAGTGGCCTCAGCCAGAAAAAGACTTTTTTCCCCTATTGTCATTCAATTACTCAGAACAGAAAGCCCCTAGATGTCCCCAAGTTTCACTCCAATGTTGCTAGCTCCCACTTCCCCTCCCTCACCAAGTGGCCCTGTCCAGCTCCACATTTAAACCTCTTCCATCCCACTGCCCCAGAGCCAGCTATCCAGCCGGAAAAGCTCATCCGTGCTGAAGTAGTAACCAGTAGCCACACTGGATTTTCAATTGACTGTAGCACTTTGTCCCTAAAGCACAACCAGCGTCCATTAGGGCTTCTCAAAAGAAACGTGAAAACCAAGGACACAACTGGATACCTCAGTTAGGTCTGCCATTAAAACCAAAACGCAGCAAAACAAAATACAAAGATAAAAAGGAATGTGTGACAATCCACATCAGAAATCTGTCATTTCAGTGATGTAATTAACTGACAAAAATTCCATCCTGTTACATGCCAGGTATTGTGCTGGGCCTTGCTACAGAGACCAAAGGCTCATGGTTGCCCAAGAGAAGCTCACTGGTTAGTGGTTCCAACCCAGTGATAGAATAGAGAAGCACGTGGTGCCCAGAAGCTGGCCCCTCACCCGGATCCTGGAGGGCCTGAAGGCTATTTCTAAAGGGAGTGGATTGGGGGAGGGTAACTTAGTTTCCTAGGAGTGCCTTAAAAAAATTGTAACACACTAGGTAGCTTAAAACAACAGAAATATATTCTTTCCTGGTTCTGGAGGCTAGAAGTCCGAAGTCAAAGTGTTGGCAGGGTTGGTTCTTTCTCTAGTCTCTGAGGGAGAATTCATTTGCTGCCCCTCTCCTAGCTTCAGATGGTTGCTGGCAATCATTGGCATTCTTTGACTTGTAGATACATCACTCCAGTCTCTGTATCTGTGTTCACATGGCTTTCTCCCCTGTGTGTCTGGGTCTCTGTGTGTCCTTTCCTTTTCCTATAAGACACCCATGATATTGGATTTAGGGCCCATCCTAATCTAGTATGATTTCATCTTAATTAACTATATCTGCAAAGTGTCCATCAACTGATGAATGGGTAAAGAAATTGTGACATATACTCTCACACAATGGAACATTATACAGCCTTAAAAAGGGATGCTGCCATTTGCAACAACATAGATGAACCTGGAGGACATTAGGCTAAATGAAATAACACAGATACAGAAACACAAATACTGTTTGATCTCATCTATATGTGGAATTTTTTTGAAAAAAAGTCAAATACATAGAAACAGAGAGTAGATTACAACAGATGGTTACCAGGGGCAAGGAGAGAGAGGAAATGGGGACAAGTTGCCATTCTATAGGATGAATAAGTCTAGAGATCCAATGTGTAGCATGAGGATTATGGTTAATATTACACTGTGTACTGATAACTTGCTAAGAGTGGATTTTTGGTGCTCTTATCACACACATAGACACACAAATTTAACTATGCAAAGTGATAGATATGTTCATTTGCTTGACTACAGTAATCATTTCACTATGTAAATCAAAATATTATGTTGTGTGCTCGCTTCGGCAGCACATATACTAAAATTGGAACAATACAGAGAAGATTAGCATGGTCCCTGAAATTTAAAAAGAAATTATGTTGTACACCTTAAACATATACAAGTTTAAAATGACCTTATTTCCTAATGAGGTAATATTCTGCGGTTCCTTATGAACATGAATTTTGGAGACACACAATTCATCCCAGTTTAGAGGGCATTTCAGGCAAGGATGCAGACAACACAGAATATCCTAAGAATTTCAGGCTGTTCCTTGCAGTTACAGGGTAAGATGCAAGGGAAATGTGGAGAAAAAGTTGAAAAGGGAAGCTGAAATAGATCAAAAAGGATCTCGTGAGATATTAAAGACTTTGGATTTTGCACTGAAAATAAATGGGTTAAGCAGGCAAATATTAAAAACACCACCACCACTCCAGTAGGAGTATAGATACCTGGAAAGAAGTAAAATGAGAAGCAAAGATACCAGTTAGGGTGTTGTTGCAGCAGTGCAAGCAAGACGAGACTCTATAATATCTCAGTGCCTATGAGGATGAGAGGAGGAAATACATTTGAACTTCTAAAAAAAAAAAAAAATTATAATTGATAGCATTTTAAGTGGGTAGGATTAACAAAATGCTTTTGAGTACTGAACATGTCGAAAGCTGACAAGAGTTCCAAACCTGACCCAGAATTCTGGCCTGAGCAATGAGGTTGGTCATCGTGTCATTAAGCAAAGACAGTCATAGATTTTTTTTAAAAAACAGACTCAAACATATCAGAAATTGACTCACTTGTGTGTGTATACATATAATTGCTCTACAATTGTGTGTGTGTGTGTGTGTGTATAACAGAAGCTGGGACAGAAATACAGTTGTGGAGGGAGAGCCCTCAAGGTAAGCAGACACTCCCTCCGAGGTCGGAGGAAATGTAGAGGACAGGATAGAGTTGGAAGGAAAAAGGAACAGCGCTCAGTGCCAAACACTGAGGAGAAGTCACAACAGGACTGAGCGATTCAAGGTGGCGGGCACGGAATGGAGGATGGTTAGACCGTGAAGTTCCCCTCTCCTGACACTTGGCTGCAAAGGGCAAAGCAGAGACAGCGCAGGTAGTGTGGGGAATATTGGGACAGTAGAGAAGGACGTTATTAAAGAATGGGGTGATGTTTTTGTTTGTTCAAAATAAGAGTGAGTTAAGTATTTTTAGGTACAGATATAAAAAGCCTACATGGAAGAAGAGGACAAAAAGGTAGGATAAAGAAGGAATAATCACCAGTATAAGAGAAGCGGATCTGGAACAAGAGTTGGGCCCTTCTCCCTCCAAAACAAGCCAGACCCAGGTTATCTGTCTCAGAGCTGCTGAGAGGATAACATGAGATGATGATGTGCAACCACTATGACAATCAATTAAGGATGATGCAAATGCAAAGTTATGTTATTAAAGTAATGGTGTTTTCAGTGATGGGGTGTTAGATATGTTTTTTTCTTTTTATTGTGTTGGCATAGTCCACAGAAACTAGAATGGCAACTACACTCTTTCCTGTTTAGGCTGATTGCAGCCATTCTGAGGCTCAGCATATCCAAAACTGATTCCAGGCAGAAAGATTTTCATTTGTACCTTTGGCATGCTTCAATATTCTTCATTTCTCCAGCATGGAAATCATGGCATATGATGCCAAAATTGTATTTTCCAAACCCCATCACAGATTTATGTTCTCTAAATTTTTATCAGAAATATTAAGCTTTCAACAAACCCATCAAGCGGTACAATGAGTAGACATTCCCCTCTCTGTGTGGCATTTTAGTGGATTCCTACTCTGTCATGTCATTGAAAACACCAATAAATACTTAATTAATAACTAAGGTGAAACCTTCACCCTATTCTAAGATCTCTAAACAGTGAAGACACAGCCACAGACAGCAACTTGACCCACTAAAGAGATTATGAAGAGGGAGAGAAAGAGCAGTGTATCCACTCTAGATAGAACACTTCATTAAAAATAATCCTTAATAAATATTAAAACAAAAGTACTTCTTTCTCATTTACCAGCAACCCACTCACCTTTTACTCATTGGTATGTTCAATGACCAGTGTGTCTGCAGTACTTACAGCTACTCGTGTTCTTTCTTAAGTGGTTAGAAAGATGATCACAGAACAAGGTCCTCAATGGCAATAAATAGAACATTGCACGCACTTAATACATGCCAGAAAGAAGGAGTGTGACGTTAAATCAAACAAGACCAAAATTCTGTTTAATTCAGAGAATAAAAATTGAAGCACCAGGCTAAGCATCAGCTCTTTTGCCCCTGTGTATAAAATCTATATGCTGATAATTAATGAACACATAAGGAGAGTTTATATCAAAATACCAAAGGAAGGCCAATACAATGCTAGAACAGTTGAAACTCCTGTTTCATCACAGTTCAAAACAGTTTGAAACATATTCAAACTAGTTTAAATAGATTCTCTGCTTTTGATGTAAATTCAGAAAGAAGTTATTTCTTAGATCTAGGATTTAAACTAGGATGGAAACCAAAACACCAAGGTAATAGGATTTCCAAAAGTGCCAATATAGTGCAGGACAGATAGCTGCAGCTCTAATTATCCATTATTATTACACATTCTATATATGAGTATAGTAAAATTCATGCTCTTCTGTATTCGGAAAACTCTGATAACGGACATAATTAGAAAGAGAAAAGGAAAGTAACTTAACGGTGGCCACAGAATGCATAATTTCCAAAACTGGAAAACATGACAGATTTAGCAACTGAATTTTTCAAATGGAGACTTCTACTTGAAATTTTGAATTACAAGAAATTTCTCTGTAATATTAAGAATTACTCATGATTTTTTAATCCATATAATGAGCAAATGCTGTTTTTACCACTTCTATAGAATTTTTAGAATAAAGATAATTGGTCAAGAGATTACACTTATATTGGGATAAAGATTATATTTAAAGAGAAGCCTATGTTAAAGATCATGATAATCAAAATAATATCTTGCTTAATATATTTTGGAAACAAAACTAACAGGACTGCAGGTATGCTATCACACTCTGCTATGTGAATACTGTAAATTTTTGTCTCTGAAGCATATTGGTATAAACTGCCAAGATTTCCATTTTGAAACAGTCCAGCTTACAACATAGTTTTATAAGATTAAATATATATGTATAATATGTGCACATATGTGTGTGTGTGTCCCCCACAAGGGGTAGGAAGGGAAGACTATGGCTTATTTTTT
>CM052437.1:39780204-39811225 GCA_028533085.1 Varecia variegata
CGGGGGATTGGGAGGGACATGGGCAATATATCTATGCAGAACTTTTGTACCCCCATAATAAGCTGAAATAAAAAAAAAAACAAAAAAAAACAAAAACAAAAACAAAAAAAAAAAAAAAAAAACCAAAAAAAAAAAACCAAAAAACCCTATAGAAATAGAGAAAACATAATATTTAGAATTGAGTCAAACAGCTAAAAGGTACAATTAGATCTTTGCCACAACAGTATTCAGATTTGTGCATTAGGATCATGCAAATATAATAGAACTGGTGCTCAAGTCATTTCGTTACAAGTGGTGACTAAACTCAATGGTTTTCCAATTTCAAATATACATAATATATAATGGACATAATACAGAGTCTTAATAAAGAATGGAAAAGGAAGGAAAGGAGGGAAAAATGGAGGGAAAGGAGAAAGAAGAGGGAAAAAATCTTGCTAAGAAAACATTTTTTGTTTCAGAGAAAAGTATCTTCCAATTGTAATTAAATAACCACAAGGCTTATTTCACTATAATAAACCTATAACTGTCTTTTCAGTTAAACTCCAAACAAGTTCACATTGGAATTTTAAGATAATTTTCCTGTAGGACTTAAATAAAACCCAAATATTTCATATTAATTTTCTTTTTTGTTTCTTTCTTTCTTTTTTTTTTTTTTTTTTGAGACAGGGTCTCACTCTGCTCCCCCAACTAGTAGAGTGCCGTGGCGTCATCATAGCTCACCACAACCTTAAACTCCTGCGCTCAAGCAATCCTCCTGCCTCAGCCTCCCGAGTAGCTGGGACTACAGGCACAGACCCCCACGCCCAGTTAATTTTTCTATTTTCTGTAGAGACAGTGTCTTGCTCTTGGTCAGGCCTGTCTCGAACTCCTGGCCTCAAGTGATCTCCCTGCCTTGGTCTCCCAAAGTGCTAGGATTACAGGCCTAACCCACGGTACCCAGCCTAATTTTCTTAACAGATTATAGATTGACACAATTAAAAATGTAATCAATTTTTCTAACCTATTTCAAAAAGGAAAACATGAAGTTCTCACCTTCTTAGAAATACAAAATCTTCCTCAAGGATGGTTATTTTATTTCATGTCCTTCAAATGGAGTGAAGAAGGCCTAATTAGGTCTTCGTTTAAACGTGGGCACTAAACTTTCTAAACTTTGCAAGAGAGGGTGTAACCACAAGGCCCAGCTCATGGAAATTAAATAACGTAATGCTTGTTGACACTCTCAGGCAGTGACTGCAATAGATGTGCTCAGTGAGCGTTAGTTACCGCTGCCATCTCGATGAGGATCATCATCACACCATCAGAAGTGTCTGGGAATTTGTACATCAAGAGTTTTCTAGAAAAATATTTGACCTCTAGAAAAATTCTGTTCCTCTGGCAAGGATGCCATATAATACAATATATCTGTATTAAAATAAGTCTTTTCAATGAGGGCCAGTGAAATCAGTGATTCTGGGACAATTTTGTCCCCAGGGGACATTTGTCAATGTCTGGAGACATTTGCATTTGTCAAAAAGTCAGGGTGGGGGTGCTGGGGATGCAACTGGCATCTTGTGGCTAGAGATCAGAGACACTGCTAAACATTTTACAATGTACCAGGCAGCACCCCCAACCCCAGCAAAGAATTACTGGGCCCCAATTTTAATAGTGCTGAGACTGAGAAACTCTGCTGTGGCATCAACATAGTCTTAATAAATATATCTGCAAAATATATTCAGCCCTTCACTGAAACAAATAATTCTGAATATCTCTAATGTATTTTTCCCATTTGTATTTAACTGCAATTGGATTCAAACCTATTGTCTTACAAAGCTTAGTTTCATAATCATATTTGTATTGCCCAGTAACATCACGTGCTTAAATAGCCATGAAGTTATCCTTCCTTCTTATATAATCTAGTAGCTTATTTATACCTTCTGGGGAGATTCTTAAGAGGTACTAGCAATTTTTTACAGTTGATATTTTAGTGTCTGGAATGTATATTTTTATCTTAATGATTTCACTAGGAGAAAAAGTACACTGTGAATACACGTTAGCCATATGGAAAAGACAATGAGCTTTAGTAATTAAAACTGAAAAGGTAAAGAACTATGCAGTAATTAGAACACTGATTAATCAGCTGATAATTTTATCTTGATTAATGCTGCTGGTTTCTCTTCTTATTGACCTAGGAAAAGTAGGTTTAGACCAATTAAATATAAATTATTCTCCTCTTTTTACATTCTGGGCAGCTTCCAGTATTCTAAGTCATACTACATTTAAGACGTACCATTGAAATGCTTTTACTAAATTGGGCAGTTCAACAAAAGATAGAATTAGGTTTATGTTCCAAACATACTGATGCTTTTATCTAAGGCTAAATTATATAGAGCTGGTTTATTTCAATATTATCGGGAATATTAAAATTAGTATAAATAGCTATTTTAAAAAATCCTCTGATAACACTCAGTTTTTTAAAAAAACGATTAGATATCTCCTGTATTTTACTAACATGGCAAATCAGAATGACTGAAATTAAGAACTATAACTAGTATTACACGTAGGGTCTATTTTATCCTCATTTCATAGCTGAGGTCTGAGCCACAGAAGGGTAAAAAAGCAGAATGCAGGATTGATGGCAATTGAACTTGAGATTCTGACTCCACTGTCCTGGCTCTGATTTTTGGTTGTTTGGACTCTAGATTTCAGCAACATACCATATGAGAAGAGAGAGTAACTTATCCCTTTTATAGGTAAATGTATGTTCAATAAGCATATCTTTATGACTAATGGTGACTTAAACAACAACTAATGCAGCTCTTGATAATGTTTTGCTGCATGTAAGTATGTAAAATACAACCAGGTGCCTAGTAGGACTTCATAGTCACTGCTAATGATAGGAAGACTGATACAGAAAGTGCTTCCTCAATTAAATATTTAGGTGTGAGATGATTTTAAAAGTGATTTCTTGGATTTTCCCTTAAATAAAAACGCCATCTACTCAATAAAGTTATTCAATACATTTAGCCTCTTGCCAACCCCTGTTCAAGTTGCTATATTTGATACTTGTGGTTATTCATTCACTCATTTGACAGTTACTTCTAGATGATGAATTAACAGCAATGAATAAAACTGTCCTCATGAAGCTTGCAGTCTAATTACACGAAATAAGAACTAAAACTAATGGCATGGTAGAAAAAAATAAAAATGAGGGGCATTTTATTTGAAAGTTCTTTATAGAAGTTAAGGGGGTTCATGTTTGACCTGAACTATTATTTAAACAGAATTTCAACTTCAACATTTATTCAGAATTTTATTGACTATCGTAGTTACATCTAACATGTGTATAGCAGTTGGCAATTAACAAAGTACTTATTTTGTCCCTAGCAAGCTAATCCCTGTGAGTTAGGTCAAACGGTTGTCCCTGATTCACAGAAGAGAAAACTGTGGCTCAAAAAATGTTAGGCTACTTGCCTGAAAATATTGAATAAGTAGAAAAGCTAGGACTGAAAATTTGAGCTGAGGTGGAAAAATCCAGGAAATAAAATACTAACTATAAACACACACTGACAGGATTATATAATAAAGAACCATGTAAACAAATCTCATTTATTCTACAAATATTTACTCTGTCTACTAGGTGGGCCACATGGAGATGCGGCCCTTTATCTGGGCCTTCATGATTGAGTAAACATTCAAATAAATACAGAAAGAGAACATAAGGAGGCAAAGCACAATTACAGCACTTCAAACCAAGACAAGGTGTGAAGCCATGAAAGCATCTGGTACATTTAGGGAATTATGACTGTTCAGGGTAACTAAAGCATAGGGTCAGTGAGGAGGATGTGTTAAATGACAGTCAGGACTATACACTGAAGGATCTATGGGCACTATGCAATGAATACATACTTAATTTCATTGGCTATGTAGAACCATTAAAGGTTTTAAATGGGAGATGTGAATTTTGTGTGATATGATTAATACTGTAGGAAATTAACACTGTCAGCAGAATGAAGGAGGGATTGGCAAGGTAAAAGCTCTTCAATTTGCTTATCTCCTCCAAGCCTCATGGTGTGTGTGTGTGAAGAACAGATAATAAGTCCATATGGCTGAAGGGGAGAGAAATTGGAAGACAAACACAGGAAAGGGGAGACTGGAAAGGTAGATTAGGTCAAGACTCTGTAAGACCTTGATTGCTAATAGTTTAATTTTTATTTTGTAGGCAGGCTTTATAGCACTTCGGATCACGTATGTTACTTGCCCATTTGTATTTATTTCCCTCCATACCTAGCTTTGGATCATTGGCCTGTACATGTGGTAGACAAACAGTAAACTTTTTTATTAACTTATATATGGGACCAAATCTAATCGAAGCCAACAAAGACACAGGTATTTCTGTGCAAATATAATATATGCATTTCTGAAAAAAAGAAAGACCCACATGTTCTACAAAATCAGACAAGAAAAATAAAAATTGATTTTAAGGTAGAATGTTAAGGGAAAAAAAGATGCTGGAACACTAAAATTATAACCCATGAAACTTATAACTAGTGCCTACAATGACAATAAATTAATTCAAGTTTTAAAATATTTGCACAGTTTAAAAGACATGTTAAATACATCATAAGTAAAGAAATATGGGACTTCACTTTTAAATAACAATGAGTGAAAGTAGCTTGAGGGAAGAGGTTGTAAGTAAACGTTGAGGCTGCTGAGGTATATGAAAAGAACAAAATGCATATGGGGAAAATTGCTCCATTAGCTCATCCAAGAAAGAGCACATGGTTATACTGAACCAGGGAAAGCACTTGCAGCCAATAGACTATTTCTCTATGTCTTGCTTGCTCTGCTGGCTTGGGTTTGAGTCTAAATGTTGTTACTTACTGATACAAAATATTAATTGCATATGAACCCACGTGATTTCCATTATAGACAGGTTATCATTCCCATCTTTACAAAATGTGTAAGAGCTAATTAACATCACAGAACAGCACACACAGAGCAGGATAGACCAGATCTGGAATTATTGAAAGAATCTTCTAACACCAACTAAGCAGATTCTTTTCTTTCCTTTTTTAAAATAAATATACATTGAAGAATATTTATAACATGTGAATGAAAAACAGTAAAACAGCCACGCAGTCACCGTCCAGCTTAAAAATAACATTATCACTATTTTTGAAGCCACCTCCCTGATCACATCCCCATCAGTACCCCACACTCACAGGTAACCACCATCCTGAGTCCATATCATGCCCTTACCTTATTTATAGTTTATTCTAATATTAATATATTGTTTGATTTTGCATGTTATGTTTTGTTTTATAAATTTTATGTTGAACATAATCCCTATGCCCTGGTGTGTTCACTCGACATTGTGCTTTTTACACTTAATTGTGATGATGTATGTAGTTGTAGCAAGCCCATTTGCACTACTGTATGATACTGCATTTCATGAATATATCAAAATTCATTTATCCATCCTACTGATAATGGACATTTGGGATATTTTCCACTGTTCTTGTTATTATAAACAAGACATTTATGCATATTCATGTCTCCAGGTACATATGTACAGCATTTCTCTTAGATAAATACTGCTGGATTGTAGGGAATCGGCATGTTTCACTTAATAACATAATACAGATTGATTTCTAAGGTGTTTCTATTTTCATTTCCAAATACATTATATGAGAGTTCCTATTCCTCCACATTTCTACCAGTACAAGATATTGTAGACTTTTGACTTCTACTAATCTGGTAACTGTAAATGGTATCTTCGTTGAAATTATAATTTGTATTTTCATGACTGCTAATGAAGTCAAACCTCTTTCGCCTGCTTGCCAATTATGCATCTTTTAATGTGAAATGCAAAGTCTTTCTTTCCTCTGGCATTGTCTTCTACATATAAATTTGTATAATATCTTTGTATATTATGGATTCTAATTCTTTGTCAATGTGAATATATATGTTTTTAATACATTCTTCCCATTTGTAGTCTAGTTTCACTTTATGATATCTACTGAAATAGATATTCATAATTTTTGTGCAGTTTACCTTTGTAGTCTGATTTTTTTTTATTAAGAAATTTCTCTTTACTCAAAGACATAAATATATTCTCCTATATTGCCCTCCAAAATTTTAGAAAATTCACATTGAAGTAGGTTTTTAACACACAGAACTAATTTTTGTATACGGTGTGACATAAAGAGTGAGGTAAGGTAGGATTTTTTTTCCCCTGTATTGATAAGGAATTGTCTCAGCACACCTTATTGCAGTTAATACTTTCTCCCACTGACTTGTAATGCCAGTGCTAGCTTAAAGAAAGCAAAGGTCTGTTTCTGGGCTGTCTTCTGTTCCATGGCCTATTTGTCTAAACTTGTACAAACAACATGAATCTTAATTGCTGTAACTTCATAATAAGAAACAATATCAGGTAGGGCATGTCCTCCAATCTTGTTCTTCCTCTGCAGGAGGGTCTTGGTTCTTCTTGCCCACTGTTTTTCCATACACATTTTAAAATCATATTATCCATGTCCATACTGAAAAAAAAAACTTTCAATATTTCACCATTAAATATTATGCTACTATTTTTTATAGAAAACCTTTATCTGCCTAAGAAATTTTTTTCTATCTGCTTTGCTAAAACAGAAAAATTATCATTAAGTTTTATCAAGTAATTTTTCTAGAACTTTAAGTTGATCCTATTCTTTTTTTCATGCTGTACCACTTTACATTCCTATCAAGAAAACCTGGCCAGGCTCCGTGGCCCAGGCCTGTAATCCTAACACTCTGGGAGGGCAAGGAGGGAGGATCCCTTGAGTTCAGGAGTTCAAGACCAGCCTGAGCAAGAGTGAGAGACCCTGTTTCTACAAAAATAGAAAAATTGGCCGGGTGTGGTGGCACGTGCCCATAGTCACCAGCTACTCAGGAGGCTGAGGCAAGAGAATAGCTTCAGCCCAGCAGTTTGAGGTTCCAGTGAGCTATGATGACACCACTGCACTCTACCCAGGGCAACAAAGTGAGACTATCTCAAAAAAAAAAAAAGAAAAGAAAAAAGAAAAAAACCCACTTGGCTTTGACCCAATGTTTATACATTGCTAGATTCATTCTGCTAATACTTTAAGTTTTTTAATCTAAATTCATGATGAAATCGGTTTATAACTATCCTTTCTTATACTGCCTGTCTCAAAAAATAAGTTAGAGAGTAGACTTTTTCCCTTTTGAAAGAATTTTATAAGATTGGAATTTTCAGTTGTTTAAAGCTTTGGTAAAAGATTTCAACAAAATTATGTGGTGATTTTTGAAAAGATGATTAACTACTGATCTAAATCTTTAGTAGACATAGAGCATTCATATGTTCTATTGTTTTTTGTTTTTTGTTTTCCTGCTTTGATAACTTATGTTAAGAACGTTATTTCACGTGGCCTCAGGCTTGGTGGCATGAAGGTCTTCATAGTATCCTTTTGTTATCTTTTTAAACCCTGCTGAAATTTTTCATTTTCTAATCATTCTTAATACTATTTATTTTTGTCCTCTTTCATTTTGTCTTAAACACTCTTTTCTGGTCTTTACAAAGAACCAACTTTGGACTTATTTATTTTTGCCTACATTTCTTTTTATAGTATTTTATTAATTAGACCTCTTACGTGCGTTATTTTCTTCCTTCTAATATCTTTGGACTTTAGAAATTTTTCTTTAGAGATTTTAATAAACATACTTAACTTAAAGCCAACATATGTTGTGAAGTCTCAGAGATGTTCTCCACCTCCTTCTACCTAC
This sequence comes from Varecia variegata, assembly GCA_028533085.1. Taxonomy (NCBI): domain Eukaryota; kingdom Metazoa; phylum Chordata; class Mammalia; order Primates; family Lemuridae; genus Varecia; species Varecia variegata. Next base: position 39,787,963 of record CM052437.1, read on the forward strand.
CACCAAAGTTTTGTATAGGAAATTTCTCCTGTTTATGGACGTTTATTTTTAGTTCACCCTTAAACTGGAAATGCACCCTTAAACTGGAAATGCAGTCCAGTATCATGCAATAATCTCCCAGAAGGCAGTAGATTCGTTTTAAGTCCTGAGTACCTTGCTGAGACATCAAAACAAAAGATCAACATCACTCTGGTTATGCAAAGGCCACCTATGCAAAAGCCAGCTCTAGTACTAGCTTACCTATCTTTACCTATTCCCACCTTCACTTTATTTGTGAAGTCTGAGGAAACCAAATGTCTTGCTAGCTCTGCAATGCAAGTTTAAAGTTTTATTTCACCTTTAAATTTAAACATTTTCACTGGAAGTGTGGTTCAGGGTATCTATTCTACATATTATCAGAAGGAAAGTCAAGATGCCCTTTCCTCTCCATTGGTTTATCTGATAGTGCTGGATGAATATTGGTTGAATGTGTGAAAAAGTCGTCAATAATCAGCTCCTCTTATATCCAGGAGTTGGCAAACTTTTTCTGTAAAGGCCCAGATGGTAAATATTGCAGATTTTGAAGTTCATATTATCTCTAACCCAACTACTCAACTCTGCTTTTTTAGCTCAAAATCAGCCACAGAAGATACCTCAACAAATAAGCATGGCTGTGTTCCAAACAAACAAACAAAAAATAACTTTATTTACAAAAACAGACAGTGGGCCAGATTTGCCTTGTGGACTGCAATATGCCAACCCATGCTCTCTGTGTACTACTGTAGCCTTTCTACTGTATCTTTCTAAGTGTTCAACAGAATCACAATATGAAGAAAACATTTTATGAATATAAGCAACTGGTGGGACACATGAAATGTTTTAGGCCAAAAACAAATGAAAAGGAAAAAGAAATCAATCTATCTATGTATTGTCTAAATAAGTAGTGGTGAACACCTACTGTCACGCACACACACAAAAAAATAAACTCTTTACTAAGCACAAGAATAATATCTTGGGAAATAAAATAAGCACCATGAGCATGGCTGAAGTACACCAACTTCTTAGGAAACCAAAGGAGCTGAGAGGACACATTTATTTTCCCAGTTGCCATCTGAGAACTCACATTCCAAGAAACTATCTGGTAATCTCTCATCAGTGGTAAGGTTTGCACTGGGACCTATATAGCTTCAGATATATTGTATAAAATTTTTCAAAGAAAAGAACATACACTGTATTGGAAAAAGAGCGTAAATTATATTACTTGGGATTGGCTATAATGTATGCTCTTGAACTGGGCAACACTTAAGTGATTCTCAGATGGCAAAATTGAGAGTAAAAAGGTTATTCACTTAAAAATGACTCTTTTTGCTGCTCCACAAAATAGACCTTCTAAGTTTAGCAATAAATAGCTTTGTAAGAGGTGAGGCATCCCATGGAGTCATGCTTTAACAGTTTGGTCACTAACCTACCTTGGGCCTTTCAAAAATTTTAGTTATAAATTATAAAACATAAGGAAAGGTTCACAGTTTATAAAATAGTGTTTTACTTTAATATCAAATGACCACAAACAATGACAACTATTCATTTTCATGGACAGCCAAAAAAAAAAAAAAAAAAACAAAAACCAAGCATGACAAAAATATCCAGAAGGATTATATTACCTTTGCAGCTAATATCTTAGGAGAATAAATGCTTGAAGTATTGGCTATGGACATCTGTTCCTTTTAGACATGTTGGTCAACTTTTGTCTGGACTCCATATGATATTTGCTAGTTTGAAGAAGGAAAAATATGAACCACTATTCTAATGCAGCAGTACTCAAATATATTTCAAAATAGTTCAACATAATATGTGTGTATGTGTATTTACTATGTGTGTGTGTGTGTGTGTGTGTGTGTGTGTGTGTGGAGCTCTCAAACTGGGCAGAAATAAAGTCAAGCTTTTTTGGTAAAGTCTAGGCTAGCAGCTAAACACTACCCCACATGGTGTTTCCTGCTTCTCTCCAATGGCACTCTTGGCAATGCCTATGGCAGAAGATGAAACACAGAGACCAGAGGCACCAACCTTCTCTCTCTCGATTTGGATAACTACCCAGTCAGTATATACAGCATTAATTTCCAATTTTTTTAAGAGTTCTACATTTCATACTTTAGGGGAGGAAAAATATCTTTTCTTTCTACCCTTCTAGGTTCTCAGCTGGCATCCCTGTAACAAAAGAAAGATTGATAAGAGAAAAGCATACAAGTTAATTTAATATACGTTTTATGTAAAATGGAAGCCTTCATAAGGAAACGAAGACCCAAAGAAAGGGTTAAACCTGAGTGTTTTTATACTAGGTTTGATGAAGATTGGAGAGTGATATAAAAAGGTGATAGCACAAAAGCTAAGTTTTCCCCAGCTTATCCCCTTTTAGGTGGAATAAACTGGGGAAAACTCAGCTAGGCCTATTCATTCAGATTGCCCTTGGCATCCCTCTGTCTTTGGAGGTAAAGATGTTGCTTTCCTTCAGATACAGGGAAGGTACCTTCACATGAGGGGGTTGTGACCTGCTTCAGAGGAAGGTTAGAGAGCCCGTCCTATATCTTCTTTTTCTCAAATTCCTTCAGTTTAAAATATTCAACATGCCAAGGTGCCAAATTTTGGGGTAACATGTCCTGAACCCCATCAATAACATCTAAACCTCTTATTACTTAAACTATGGACTGAGGACCAGCAGCATTACTCCCGTCCCACCTTTTTCTCCAGGAACCAGCTTTGCATCTATAGATTACCATGATCTTTACTCCAGATGGTAGACGTTACTTAGTACTCATAAAATGTTGAACTTTCTCACTGTATTTTACTGTGTTATGTGTTTTACCTATTGCTTTATCTATGGAGAACTAGAAGTGTCAATACAAGATTTCTCCACCCTGGCTACTCAAAGCAGAGTCTATGAATCAGCACAGTGGTTTCACCAGGAGGCTTAGGAGAAATGCAGAACCTCAGGTCCCAGTCAAAACCTACTCATTCAAAATCTGCATTTTTGAAAGGGATTCAGGTAGTTAAAACACACTTTTCTTGGTGATAGAACATTGATATGCTCTTTTTAATGCAAACACACATGGGACTTATATTACTTTGTCAGTAGAATAGAGTGAAAAGAGTGGTGCAATTTAGAAAAAGCCATTCCAGGCATCCTGATATACCTCCTCACCAGCCTACTGTTTACTTTTAAGAGTTCTACATTTCCTACTGTAGGGGACATTATAAGTTCACCCAAACTTTATAAGTTCACCCAAAATAGGGATCACCCTTCGATCGACAGCAGTTATCATGGTTTAAATTTACTTATTTAGGGAATGTTTGGGATTCATTCACCAGAGATTTTCTTAGCAGATCAATATAGGCTTGCTCCTCTAAAATCAAAGCAATATCTTCTAAAGTAATTTGACCAGTTAAGATTTAAATGTTCAGAAACAAAATTTTTTCTCAAAACAAAAACTCAAGTGAGGTACTAAAATAGTGTATTGTTACTTAAACCCAGAATAAATCAGTCACTATACATAAAAACATTAACCTTAGAAATAATTATGTCTCACTTCCATAAGATTTTAATACAATTCAATCCTTTCAATGAGTGCAATTTAAGCACTAAGAAGGAAGTCACTGGGAAGCCATATTCATAATATAATCTTCCAACAGAATTCATTTTAATTAAAAACCAGGTGGTCCTGAGTTTTTCTCTAAGGCTCTATGTTAAAAAATCCCATTGATCATGCTTTTTATAATGAAAGATTCAACTATAAACCTGGAGGAAAATGGAATAGATGAATCAAAATGTTCTCTCATTCTAGTTAATATAATCTTGGTATCCAATAGGGGTTTATAACACTGAAAGTAAAAACCATAAAGGGAAAAAATTGATAGATTTGTTAATTAAAAATAAAAAAAACTCTATAAAAAAAACCTACATAATTCAAACACATATTTACCTAAATACAAACAAAACTTTTATAAGTAAGTAGTGAAAAGATTACAATATCAAAAGAAATATTGAGGGAAATGACATGATTAGGAATTTCACAAAAGAAAAAATGACCAAAAAACACAGGAAAAATGTTCATCACTTTGGTAATTGAAAAGTGCAAAGCAGAAGAAGATATTGGTAATTATTTTGACTGACATCAAATTTTAATTACATTAGCCAGTGTTTGTAAGAATTGGAGAAATGCTTATTCTGATGCATTGCTGGTAGAAAGGTGAACAATTTGGCAACATGCAAAAGCCTGAAATACTTGCATACCTTTAAAAGAGCAAATCCAAACTTTTATAATTTATCCTTAGAAAATAATCTGATCTGTGCAATGATGCTCAGCGTGTCACTATTGAAAAATTGTAAGCAACCTATATCCCCAATAAGAGTAAGAGAAAGCCATGGTACAAACACTGGAATATGATGCAAAAACTGAACATATTGAAGAAGACCACATAATGACATGAGAAAAAATTCAAAATATATCAATTAGAAAAAAACAAGATTATATATATATCTATATATTATGATCCCTTTTAGGAAAAAAATTATAAATGGATGGATAGCCAAATGAATGGAGAGCAACACAGAAAGTTAGTATATAGATGGATAGATCGATAGATCCATCAATGGACAGAGATATGATAGATGACAAAGACTGGAAGGATATTCAACAAAATCTCAACAATTTTAATTAACTTTGATTGATTTGTCTATAGTATATATCTGTGATTCCCAGTTAAGCCAAACGTTTTTTAGTATGTTAAAAAATTCTTCTTCTGCAACTCATCTAAAACATGTACTTGGTCCACTTTTCTATTAGGATTTTAGCATTTTATTAATTCTTTGACCATAAAGATGCAAAGGCTCTGAAATAGTTGCTGCTAACAGTTTTTACTAGGTTATTTTTCTATAGTTTAATTTATTTTATTTTGCCATTCAGAAATTAATTTATTTTGGAGTCAAACCTATGGATTTTCCCTTTGTGATTTTATTTTATGTTTAAAACTCTTCATTATTACTAAGTCGTCAACTTTATTTTTTATAGTTTCCAGAGATCTTATATTTTTATTTTATATTTATCTCTTTTATCTTGAACTTATATTATGATAAAAGGCAAGAATAGATCCTCATTTAATTTTTTCCTAACTTGTTAATTGTCCCTGAGCTACCAGTTAAATAGTCCATTATTCCCCATTGACTTATGATACCAATTCAATAAGGTTTTACATGTTTGAATCTGTCTTGATTTTCCTTCTTTTCCAATCAGATTTTGTGTGAAAATGATGTTGTCTTAATTATTGTAGTGTAGCAGAAATGAAATATCTCTCTCTGCCATCACTAGGTTTATGGCTGAGGCTTCTATAATTAAAAACAGATTAATAAGTAAAAGCATACAAATATATTTAATATAAATTTTATGTGACATAGGAGTCTTCAGAAATGAAGATTCCCCCTCCCCCCCAAAAAAAAAACTAGGTAAACTTGTGCATTTTTATGCTCAGGTTTGATCAAGAGTGGACAGTTATGAAGAAGTATGACTGGACAAAGGGGATATAATAAAATACTAATAAACTGGGGAAAATATAGGAAGGCTTTTTTGTTCATATTCTCCTCTATGGTCTTGTGCCTTCAGAGATAAGGACATTCCTTTTCTTCTGGTATAGGGAGTGTTACCAAAAGCTCAGCACTTGTCCCCAAGGCCACATCAGCCGAGCAAGGACAAGTGGTTTGAGGAGAAGGAAAGAGAAGTTTATTACTTTGCCGGCAAAGGAGGAGGATGGAGACTCCTGTCTGAAAAATGACATTGTTCTCATAACAATCAGAAATACAGAGCTTTTAAAGGGTAGGTTCTCAGTATCAGGCAATTGCTGTTCAACTACAGTTGATGATCCTGATTTTCCCATCTCTGTCCCATCTATCTGAAGGCAATCCCAATAATCCCGTGACCTCCACCTAGGACCTCCCTCCACCAGGTCTGGGCTGAACCATCTCCTGTAGCACAAAGAATGAAGGACATTACCCTGCCCCTCCCAACCACTGGCCTGAGACATAGGAGAAGGTTTTAGTTCTCAAAAAGGAGTGGAGGAAGTTTTAAAGAGACAGAAAATATTTTTGCCATTTTTCCAGTCCAATCCATCTGTAACATATTCCCCACTGTCAGTATTTGCTTTCCATATCTATGGGAGAAAGGGTGACTACTCTGTAACAGGAGGGTACCTCTCCAATGAGGATTTTGTGGCCTACTTCAGAGGAAGGTCAGAAAATTCCTTCATGACCTGCTTCAGGAGAGGAGGACAGGAAAAGGTCAGAGAGACCTTCCCTCTGCTGTTGTTTTCTCAAATGTCCAGGTGCCATATTTTGGGGCAGTGTGTTCTAAACCCCATCAGTAGTTTTATAAATTATAAGACAATTGTATTGGCTATTTGTTCCTGTTCATTCCAAGAAAGGAACATTAGATTTACTGTGCCAAACTTTAAAAAAGAAAAATTTACAATTTTTTATTAGATTATATCAATTCTACAAATTAATATGTGAAAGACAGACATCTTTTAGTATATTTAGTCTTTTTTTTTTTTTTTTTTTTTTTTTTTGAGACAGAGTCTCACTTTGTTGCCTGGGCTAGAGTGAGTGCCATGGCATCAGCCTAGTTCACAGCAACCTCAAACTCCTGGGCTTAAGCGCTCCTACTGCCTCAGCCTCCCGAGTAGCTGGGACTATAGGCATGCGCCACCATGCCCAGCTAATTTTTTCTATATATATATTTTAGTTGGCCAGATAATTTCTTTCTATTTTTAGTAGAGATGGGGTCTCGCTCTTGCTCAGGCTGGTCTTGAACTCCTGACCTCGAGCGATCCACCCCCCTCGGCCTCCCAGAGTGCTAGGTTTAGTCTTTATTTGATAAAATTGTCTTAGGTCTTGACAAATTTTTATCACTTCCCTTATGTAGTTCCCACATGTTTTTTCTTTCTAATGTTATATCAAGGTATTAATATTTTGCATTTTCATTATATCTTAAATGGGACTTTTTATTATATATTTTTCTAACAAATTGGAAAGCATGAAAGCAATTCACATAAAGAAATTATTCCAAAAAACTTATTTTAAAATAAATTGACATAAAATTTGGAAGAAATAAACAAACTATAAACTTTTCACAAGTACAATGATTAAGTGATCCAGAGTAGACCATAAAAATAACCAAATAAGCAGAAGTATGGTGTGACAAATATCTGCATTCAAAGAGGTAAATTTAGATTCTCTCATAGTTTTCCTCTTCTGAAAATAAGGGAGAATCTCAAAATGAAACTCAAAATCCATTTTATCAAAAATCATCAGACAGCACATACGTTAAAATTCCCACAGAAATATTTAGATTTAAATTTGGATGATCCCATGATATGCTGGTTTATAAGAATCACATTTATAAAGCACAATGTATTAAAATAATCAATTTTCTGGATCACAGGCTATGAGGAATAACTGTCCTGGCCAGGGTATGGGGTGAGGGTTAGGGAGAAGGAAGGAATGCCCTCCCTCTGTGCAGCGTGAATGAAAGCAATATCTCCTAAAGGGAGAGCTTAATTCCTTTGGATTCAGCCCTACAATATAACAGATGTGGAGGTTCCTGTGATGCAAATTGCAGGCAGGATTTAGGCTGGACTAAGAAGACATTCATTATAGAAAAGCAAGATACAACAATTCTTTGGAGATTTGGAGGTGAGCAAATATTCAGAATTACCCATGGTTGCTGCAATTTGACATCAGAAAAATCCATAGTACATGTTCCTAGAAAACACAGTCTGGCTTTCTAGAAACCAAAAAAGAAATCTAGCGCAAAGACGTGTGTATTAGACGTACTTACTGAAAACAGGTATTTGGAATGAGCTCAATCAACCTTGAGCCAAAATACAGAAGGATATGAAGGAATAAATGTCTCAGGTTTGAGAAAGTGTTTTAGTGTTTAAGTCAACTAGCTCACCCACAAATACCCAGATGTTTGTAGAATATGGAATATTGATTATTTTTTAAATGACCACTGAATTCTCATGCCAGTACTTTTAAAAGAAAACCTTTGTAAGACGGGTTCCATCATCTTCAGTCTTAGTAACTGTAGAATACTAAGCATCAGTCAATTGTTACTACAGTGAATTCTGTAAGATTGTAATTTTGAATTGTTTCTAATATTAGCTTGTTTTGTCATTCAATTTTTTTCATCCAAATATCAAAAAAGATTCTAGTCTCTCATGCTTTAACAGTATTTTTAAGGTAAAATAAAATCTAACAGTCTGGGTTAATATTATTAACTAAACATAGAAATAAAGGAAAGTGATATTATTTGCAAATATTCATACTCTAGCTTCACCATTCAATCTACTGTTAACTGCAAATAACCCCAATGTCTTGATTCACTAATGGACAGACCAAGGTCCTTGGCCCCCTAAAGGTTTGCTGAAAAATCACTAACATGAGGCAGATTAATAGAAGAAAAGGTATACACATTTATTTAATGTGTATACACAAGAGGTTTCAGAATGAGTTCATATGCCATCCTGGTAAAACATGTTACGGGGGCGGAGTGGAGTGGGGAATGAGTAGCTCCTGCAACAGAGATTACCTGGTAAATAGCTCTCTTTGGAATTTGAATGAGTCTAAGAGACAGGACTTTATCTTGCAAAAGAGCCTTTTCAGATGTGGTTACATTCTTGGTCTTTTCATAATGGATAAAGGGAAGGGGGAAGAAACAATTGTTCTCCCTGGGTCTGGATCTTAGGCAGATAAAGGAACTTCTACTTCTTCTTGTGCTATGGGACAGAAGGTGAGGAGGGGGGAAGGTCAGAGAGACCTTAAGGCTTCTTCAGTTCAGCAGGTCAAACGTCATATTTTGGGGTATGGGTTTCTGAGCACCAACACTAATAACACCAGATTTAAAATCAAACGTATAAAATTTGTGTTTTTATGAGAAAATGAAACATGAAAAAATGCCTTCCATTCAACAGAAAACATTCAAAACCCTTTCATGAACTAAGAGTGAATTTCCCAAGAAGTTGCATTAATTCATGGTTTCAATAACAACTATACTTCACTTTGCATATCACATTGTTTACTTATGAAAGCTGACAAAACTGAGAAGTTTGTATAGAACTCTGATTTGTCTTCAAACACAGAACTCAACAAAATAACTCAAGGAAAAAGAATGAATACATATTAACCAAAGTTTAGGGAGCATCCTACAACTATTTTCTGAAATAAGAGTTGGCTTGCAAGGTGCAGTATTTTGAGAAAAGACAGATTATGGCTGTGTAACTCATTAGCATTTAGTTTTGATTATGGTTTAAACTCTTTGGTGAACAAATCTGACTTAACCAACAAATCTGAACTAGTAACTGAACCTTAGTGAGAAAAATCAGAGCCCTGGCATAGATTGAAATGAAACACCCTTAGATAGAAAAGAATAGGCGATAGAGATGAGGATGATTCTCATTTACACTGGATTTTTAAAGAAGGACTTTAACAAAGTGACTATGTGTCTTTTTTAACATCAGGGAACAAAGCCAGAGATCTGAGAACAGTTAGTGCTATAAAAAAAAAGGTTAAAAAAATCACCAATTCTGACAAATGTAAGTAGGTATGGCATTAAATAAAAGTGGCTTCTTTAATGGACAATGCTACACTGTTCTCTAAGCTGTCTAATGAGGCAAAGAATAAAAACAGAGCCATTTTAGGAAATGACAGGGCTGAGTTGTATAGTGATCTTTCAGTTGGTGAAGGGATATAAAAATTTATTGAAAAAACTTATTCCTGAAATAGCAGTTTGCTAATATTTCTGAAATATGCAATCCTATTCGTAATTCCTATAACAGTTGATGGACACCAGTAAAACCCAATTTCCTAAGTCAGATACAACCTTTTCCATTATTATATTCCTAGTTCTCAGAAAATGAAGGCAAAAATCATTCATGAACATGTTCATTCAAGACTCACTCTCGTCCACTTATTTGTTCATATTTGTTCAATGTTAGTTATCTTACATTATCAAGCACTAAAAGAAACCAAGAAATGATAATATGCTTATAGTCTTCAAAAGAAAAAGGTTATAATAAACATGATATACAAAAAGATAAAAGCATGATGCAATCCAGTAGATGTAGTAATAATAATAAACTTGGTAAAACAGAAGAGAATAATTGCAACTGGAAAAATAATGTTGAAAAGAAATATATACTCACTCACTACTGTGGCTAAAATTAAAAAGACTAACAACAACAAGTGTTGGTGAGGATGTAGAATTTCTAGAACTCCCATAGATTGCTGATGGGAATGCAAAATAGTACAGCCACTCTGAAAAACAGTTTAATAGTATTTTATAAAATTCAACATGTGTATACCAGCAACCCCATACCTAGATATTTGCCCAAGAGAAATTAAAACTTATGTTCACACAAAAACCCTGAAGGCAAGTGCTCACAGTAGCTTTATTCATAATCACTAAAAACTGAAAAAAAACTAAAAAGGTCACCAAATGGCAACTGGATAAACACATTGTGGTGTATCTATACAGAAAAATATTACTTAGGGAGAATCAGGAAAAAATCTACTGATACATGCAACAACATGAATGAAATTCAAAAGCATTATGGTTAGAGAAACTAGACACAACAAGGCACATGCTCTATGATTCACTAATATGAAATTCTAAAAAAGGCAAAACTATAGTGAAAGACCAGTGCTTGTCAGGGGCCAGTGGCTATATGTAGGAAACTGACTTCAAAGGGGCAGGAGAGAGATTTTCAGGGTAATGGAAATGTTTGATGATTGCAGTAATAGTTATAAGACTATATACATTTGTCAAAATTCATTGAATTATGTATTCAAAATTGGTAAATTTTATTTTACGTAAGTAATATCTCAAAACAGCTGATTTTTTAAAGAAATACAAGAAATAGAAATATTATATGTAAAATTTCTAATCTTTTTTACCTTAAAAATAGGAAAATTAATGAAACAGAAACTTAAGTTATTAAAGAGCATAAAGAAATAATATGAGGTCATAACAAACCTCATAACTATAAATAAATTAAATCAATAAATCTGTACAATGTTATGGATGAACAAACAACCTTGACCTGGTTCTATAATGGAGGTATTAATAGTTGTAAAAAATAGGATCATGGTGCTGTGCGACGGAAAAAGCTATTTTAAGCTTGGATTCCACTCAGCAAGTTACTCTTGTTATGTCTGTGCCACAGGAAACAAATTATAAACAACATCATGATGGGATAGCAGAGAATTCTGATAGAGACAGAGAAAATAGATGGAGGACAGAACATTCAGGTAAGAGAGAGAAGGACAGTTGCATAGTCCAGGCGGAGGAATCATTATCTGGGTTCATAGCCTGTATTTTGGGGAGTTTATTGAAAGAAGCACCTATATGTGGAAATTCATTAAAAAGAAAAGTTATCTGCAGTTAATTTTAATAAAGCAGAAAGAGCAAAAATAAAACACTATGTGAAAAAATTCACAATAAATGTTCTGAAAATAAGAAGTAATTTCTTAGCACATGACAGCCAGGAACAAGAGCGATGTGGGACATACAACTGGATTCATTAAGCTTTCCCAGAAGTTTCTTACTGTGTAAGAGATCGGTTTTCAATGTTTATCCTTTTCCTTTGTTGAATTATTTATGCTTAAGCAAATATATATTAAAATGCACGTAGTTCTCAAGCATATGTGTTTAATTATTCTCAAGCAATTCTTTTGTCATCAAATGTCTACTACTGGACTACATAAACTATATTATAGCAAAGAATAGGAAAATCTTAAAGAATTCTAAGTTTCAAAAAGCAGTAATATGGATCAAATGAGTAATGCAGAGGAATAAGAAAAAACTGAATTGATCAGGAAGATGTTAAAATAAAAAAATAAACAAATATACAAACACACGCAGGTCTGTGGACCTGTGTTTGTATATATGTGTGTAAAATGTCCTGTCCCCTTGCATTATGAAATATTTATAACAAAATTCTCAAAATAGTATATGAGCCCAAATGTGCTGAGCCAATAGTTTGATAGACTTATGTCATTTAGTTTTTAATGTCTTATAATTTATAAAATGACTTGTTACAATAGACTATTAGTATAACACATTGATAGCCTATAGGAACTTAGTTCTCAATGAATGATATCAATATCGTTCATATAAAGTTCAAAATACAAATTGGGTAAAATAGTAACATTGTGAAATAAATGATTAACTAATAGAATGGAAAAGACACATGGATTCAAGGAATACAATTGAAGGAGCTAATAATGACAAGTTGAGTTGGAATAGAAAATGCCTCTGCAAAGTACAAGAATAAATACCCAATTTCTATACCTACCCAAATCAGAAATGTTTAACTAATGAAAGAAAATTTTAAAAATAATTATTTGCAAGAAAATAGAGTCTAAGATCATCTGCGTTATGAAGAAATGAGAAATAAATGTTTTCATCATTTAAAAGATGTGCAAGACACATTTTACTCTTATTAAATAGGTAAAACATATAGTTAAATTATTTATTATAATAAAACCTAGTTCCATCTGGATTAGAAGGCAATAGCTCACTTTTAATGATATGGATTTAGTAGATAGCTTTTTCTAGAAAGAAGGAATTGCACATCTTTGTTACAGATGAATGAAGTATCGAACCAAACACCTCAATGCTAGGTAGATATATAATCCAAATACAGCTGAACTGATGTATATATAGAAATTTGTGCTCTGCCCCACGGAAAAGCTTAATGGTAGACATGTAAGTAAACAGGTTTAAGCTCTGACAAATAGCCAATGTCAAGAAACCATTACTTCTTAGTTTTTTAGGAGAATGGAACACTCTGCTTCCAAGGAGGAAAAACTGGTGGCAGATCCACCAAAGTAGCCTTCTAACCCAAACCATCCATCAGAGGAGAACCATGGACAATGTAAAAAAAAGTCTTATTTCATCAACTCTGCATTCAAGCCCATGATGTTGATCCAGGCTGAGAATTAAGCAAAAAATAATGTGTACCAAAACCAAAATGTTTCTCATCCATATCATTTTGGATTTGACAACTCATGACTTCTTCCCAATTTTTCTCCAGCTTTTCACCTCTACATCTAGGGTTCCTCCAAACAAGAGAGTTCCAAAACCATAATCTACAGACTATAAGGTAGCCATCTGTTTTCTTTTCTTTACCAACAGCAGCAATATTCATTCCCTTCTCTTTCAAACTTCAGAATAGATGCTCTTCATTACCAAACACCACTCATTTTTACAGTATTGTCCAAAAGGTTGAGAGTGTTGCTTTTTAATTACATCCACCTTTCTCCCTGGTTTTTTTATAGAAATCAGAGAGGAAAATAATAGGAAGAAAAATAGAAAATGTTTTGCTCCAGGAACTGCAAACTTAATTCCTACACCTCTGAATCCCCAACTTCTTCTACTCACATACATTTGTTCTACCTCTACAATCATCAATGTTGCTAATGCAACAGCGGGCATACTCGGCCTTCTTCTAAAAGCAACAAGGAGATTGCCCTTTTTCAAAAATTATTCTGTACTGTTCTGTGGCCACAGTAGCACTTTTCACAGTTGGGATTATTCTCCACATTGTTGTATCCAGTCAAAGCCACTCAAGAATTCCTATGGTCCCAGCAGCACTAAAAATACATAACAGCCTCCTTACAATAATGACTGTGAATCACAGCATTCCTCGGCTGACATAAGTAGTTAAAATAGTTGAAAAAAAAAAAAGTTAAATAAAACTTTTTTAAAAGTTCAAGTAAAAAAAAAATGAAAAGGGGGTTGAAAAGGACTCCCCTACCGTCTAACAATATTAAAGTCTGTCTCAAATTTACAAACGTCCTCAGCAACATCAAATGCCGCAGCTTCAAACACAGGCGCCAGCTTCAAGCCCGACAGCTTCAAATGCCGCAGCTTCAAACACGCGCGGCAGCTTCAAACGCGCCAGCTTCAAACAGCCTTGGGGCAGCCATCTTGCACACGCTCCAAGGAGCACAACCTCAGGGCCCTTAGGCGGCCACCCCATCCCAGAGGCCACACAGAGGCTTTGTTGGGGGAAAAATGGAAAGAAGGGAAAAAAAAAAAAAAAAAGAACAAGAAATATAATTTGCAGACGTTAAATTAGCCCATAGAGGGAGCTCATATAGCCCCATAATTTCACAGTAATTGGAATCTCCTGTAATTTAAAATGTAGCCCCATCATTTGTTAGACAGAGCTTCCAGGGGTCAAAGAGAGCATGTCTTACTTCATACCGATCTCTGCATGCCTATAAAATGCAATTCCATTTAGACCCCCTTGACCGTGTGTTTTGTTATCGCAACAAAAAGATGATGATTCTTGGCTACATGTTCTCCAAAACCAGCTCAGAAATTAAAGTGACTCGTCTATGTGTGCTGTTCGGGTGACTCCAACTGAATAAAGACCATGATAAGAATAAAGTTCCAACAATTAGAATTGTCATGGCAATAACCTAAATGTCTCCCATTCACGGCATCCGTTTTAGAAAACTATGTGCTCTCTTTCAACCTTGACGAGAGAAACTCTCGTGGCTATCCATTTCTCTCGCTGTCTAGAGTCCTTAAACCAGAGATGCTGCAATGTGCCTTCAGACAAAAGGATAAAACCGGAAAACGAAATGATATAATGGGAGAGAGCCTTTTCAATAAAACATGAGAGGCACAAAATTCCAAATTCTGTGGAAAGAAAGATTGAGGAGAAAGTCCCCTCAAAAAATAAAAGAAACATCTAAATGTGCAGTTGAAAGTGGACATCTATTATCTGCTCTTGTGAAATACATTTTGAAAGGAAACAATAGTTTACATTGACGGAATTGTTAAATATTTAGAAACCTCAAATTTATGTAAAAGTGAAATGGCTTCTAAAAACATTTAATCTTTAAAATAATGTTATTTCTGTCTTAAATGCAAACCAGGAATGGGAAGAAATCTCAATATAAAGTGCTTAACCAAGAATTTAACCTATGTGGATTTTATTCTATTTGTGATAATCTATTAGGTGCTGAGAAAAAAATATCAATTTCATTTAAATTATTAAATGGTATGCTCCTATGTTATTACTGTTTTGATGTAATATCCCTGCTTGTTTTTGGAGGTATGATTACCTTGTCTTTTTGAGGAATCATTTGCCTGAAGAGGTAGGGCAAATTTCTATTTAAAGCCCATGTTCATCACATCTAGGCAAGATTCCATGTCAGAAATAAAAATTATCTGGATTTTATCACAATTTGCCTTCCTAGTCAACAATATTTTCACTGCCTTATGTGTATCCTGTATTAAAAATGCCTCACTTTTCGGATGTGTCTGATAGTTCCTTGATTTCCAACCCCCATTTCTACCTCAACCAAAAAATAGGCAAAAACCTTGTAGATAGTATTCATTGATATCAATCCCTACAGGATCAGATTTTCCTGGGCATTTAAAGCAAGGTAATCTTTGGAGGCAAGCATTTGGGCCACCAGAAAAGTCATGTTGAACTTGGAGGGTGATGAGAGGCACAAAGGAGAATGCTTAAGGTTTAAGGTCTCAAAACCATGTGTGAAATCGTTCATTAGTGATGGCGTATACTTGCCATGGAACTACAAAGACTTGTCAATTGTGCATCTGTTAAATTCATGAAGAGTGGCAGATAACTTTTTATCAAACACAAGCATCTATGTTCAAGTGTTTATGCTATGCATTATAGAATATAATAATTGGTTAATTATCCTAAAGTTACTAATGATCATGGACAGGAACAAAGGAAATAATGTTTATTTGTGTAAAACAGGATATACAGATAGTTTCTGTCACTTCACAATGAGAAAGTTATGAATCTAGGGGCTTCCACTGAGAAAAAACAGGTGAATAAGAAGTGAGTGTAGCCTCTTTATTTCTAACTTCTTACATTAGAAGAATTTTTCAAGAGTTATAATACTTTACTCCATTATAAGCCTGAGTATCATCCAAAACAGAACAATGTTGTGTAAGAAGCAAGGTAAACGAAAGCCTTTTAAAAGATGATAGTGTTCCTTCTTACCCACCCATAATATTGAGAAGGGATACAATCAAATATAAAAATGAAAAAAGGTAGCGCTTATGCTTCATTTTGAGTTCTGACCAAGCCTGATATCAGAGGGTAGAAGATACACGTTCTATAGGTGGCTATTGACTTCTCACCTCAACAGAATAAATAAGAAATGTTATTTCTGATACTTTTAATAACAACAATAGAAAATAAAGAGAAAACTACAATTATCTGGAATGGTATCAGACTTAGATGGTTTGTTCACTTTTTTTTTTATTAACTGAAAATTAAACAGGAACTCTTTTTGATGGCTTAGTTTTCTTATTTAAAATATTTTAAGAAAACAACTTACAGTTTCTGAATATGTTGAGACCTCTATAGCCTCCCAGATCATCAATATGATTATATGTAATTACTGTTCATATAGAGGAATAAGAGACTCAACTGATGTATCTGGTTCCATAAAACTTATTTTTTCATGAATCTTTGTGGTTCTTGTCATTTGTTTAACCTTAAGTACAAAAGCATTTATGTTATTTGAGAGTTCTAGTTTGTTCAAGTGTATACAAAAACATGCTCTGTGAAAGTTTAGGATGAATTACCACACGATACTCCTGTAAGAACTTTGTAATAAAGGTTCCTACATGCCATCTGGTCAGATGTCTAATCAGCTTCCTGATCATCCAATTCCTAGAACTAGAAACTAGTTCTAGAAACTAGAACTAGAAACTAAAGGTCAAAATTTGTACAGTGAAACAGAATATCAATACAAAAATAGCCTCAGTCATCTGTAATTCTGATCCAGGAAGAGCATACCTTTCTCTAAAGTAGGAATCTAATGACAGAAGACATGGAAATTAATATAAAGCCATTGGTTAGTTATTGTGAAACTTTTGACAGTTAACATTCTAAAGCAATAACTTGTCCTCACTTAAATACATTTAGTTAACATATTAAAAATATTATTTTCTATAAGTTGCTTATTCTTGAGGACTTGTTTTTAGGCAAATAATAGTGGAAGACTAAATCACTAAAATGCATTAATATAAAGAGGTTTTCTTACTCTACTGCATGAAAATCCTGAGAGGAGTCTGTGTAGAATTCATTAATTAAGGTATAGACCATGGTAATATTATCCACGCTAAATAATGCTGACCATACTTCTGACCAAAATATAAAGATACATACTTTAAACCAAAGAGTGGGGAGAAAATGTTTGACAATAAGTGGCATACTTTAATGGGAGGAGATATAGCATGACTATGTAACATTATACCATTATTCTTTCTTTAGAATGTTTCTGAATCTGAGCCTTTTAAATCTAGTGTGGCTACATAATTTATCATCCAAAATTGTACCTTTGGAGCACTAGTAATAATTACTCCCAAACTAAAGGACTAACCCAGACTGGCCCGGGCAAATAAAACTGTATGGTTGCCCTATTCATACCAGAATGATTTCAGATAGCTGCTGTACATGAGAAACTGTGGCCTGCACTGGACGTTCTTTGGAAAATTAGTTATTTGGGGGCTACTCTCTGAAAAATCAGATCTAGATCCAATTTAATAAGTGTAAGTTATAACCTAAGGTTGAAGACTTGAGCTTCTTCATATCTGTAGGAGTTGCTAGGCTGCATGTATACCTAAACACTTTTCACATCTTTCAGTTCCACTGCAATAAAATGCAAAATATAAATGAAAAGTCAAACATTCAGGCATAGTATGTGACTTTATAACTTTGTACCCATAAAGTAAGAAAGGATCATACTTGCCTATAAAGATGCTTCTTTTTTGTGTGTGAGTTACCAGTGAGACATATATATTTAACCAACTGATAGGAGTATATTTTGTTATAAGCTACTCATGAGTTGAAACATGCTTTTTTAGCTTAACCGTTTCAGAACATCTGTGAGATGCAACTACAAAATGGAAATTGCTTAACAAACTATGCATTAAGAGAGCTACAATTTTTTTTCCCTTTGTCAAGGGAAAATAAAATAAATTTTCCATCAGTCACAATGAAAGCTAGAGGGACTGATTATTCAAAATACAGTAGCACCTACATTTCTCCAAATATTCCCCAAGACGTGGCATTTGTGCTGAGTATTCAATAATTTCCTCAAGCTATACACCTGAAAAAATATATGTCTCAAGTCTGGTGTTCATAATCTGGTAGACAACCACATGTGTTCACAGCCCATATCTTTGAGACAATTATTCTCCTGGGTATGCAAATATACTGGGCTTGCAACATGTTTATTCAAAAGAGTGGGCAAGAATGTTTCTTATGTGAGCATCTGCAAGTTTCTACTGGAAATCTGCATACAACAATACATTTCCCCATGAATTCATTTTTTTAAAAAAATCACAGTTACACATATTTTAAGGCTTTATCAAGAGTTAAGGAAACACAATTTAGTAGCAATTTTTCATCAAGAAAAGCATAAGAAAGAAACAAAATTAAAGAGTATGTTAGAACTTATTACACCTGGTTTATTGCTTGGATCTTTGCATGACCTAAAGACACAAAAATCTAAACACCTAGATGTTTCTAACCCACCAGCCTGTTCACCATACCCTAGCCACATGCTATCCCACTGCTAATTCTAGATTTAGTGTCGCAAATATTCGGCTATTTCCTCTTTTCATTATCAACCTGCTCACTTATCCCTGGGCATAGATAAATTTAAAACTGTTTGAAAAAAGCTTTCAAAAACTCAAAATATTCACCACAGTAAAATATATTATTATAGATATATCAGAAATGGATACTTAACGTATCAAATATATACAAAGGAGTATATATAAATATAATATTTGAAAAAGACAATAAGTGCTATATACATATATGTACAAACACTAAACCTTATTGATTCACTGTAATATTTGTATATAACTAAAATTATGTACACAAACAACATTGTACCCAAAAAAGAATGAAACAACCATTTGTCTCAAACATCCAGGAAATAGTTTAACCATGTAGTATAACCACACCAAAAAAAATTTAAATAACTTTTCAAAAGTATATCTCATAAGCCCATATTTTTCCCCAATACATTAAAAGCAAAATGATAGGGAATTTCTATTTTCAATATAATGAATTATTTTATTTAGATGACATTTTAAATAAATACAGTGATTTAAAAAAAAACCCTGGGTCACATATTAAATCAAATGAAAATTAGAAAATATTTTGAACTGAACAAAAATGAAAATACTACATATCAAAAGTAGGAGGGGACAGTTAAGCCATGCTTAGAGAAATAATTTATAACCTTAAATGAAAAGTTAAAAAAAAGCTAACATCAATGTTCAAGCATACTTCTAAAAATATTAAAGAATAGCAAATTAAATGTACAAAAAATAAGGAAACAATAAATATAAGAAAAAATGAACTAGAAAAAAATAATACAGAGGAGATGAACAAAGCCAAAATTTGGTTCTTCGAAAAGAATTCTAATTTTCTTAATCAGTCTTAAGAAAATATATAAGTAGCCAACATTAAGAATAAATATATTAACATTATTCATTACCCTATAAACCACAGAAAGATCATAAAAGAGTATCTGAGAAACTCTATGTCAGAGGTTGGTAAACTATGGCCTGCTGTGCAAATTCAGCCCAGCACCTATTTTTGGACATCCATGAGCTGAGAATGGTTTATATATTTTTAACTGGTTAAAAAAAATAAGAATAATATATCATGATATGTTAACATTATGTGAAATTTAAATTTCAATGTCTATAAATAATGTTTTATTGGAACACAGGCACACTTCATTCATATATTATCTATGGCTGCATTCATGCTACAATTAGGGTGGTAAGTAGTTATGAAAGGTACTGTATGGACCACAAAGCCTAAAATATTTTACCATCTGGCCCTTTATAGAAAAATTTTTGCAGACATTTGCAATTAAATTTAAATATTTAGATTAAAATATTTATTTAAATATTAAAAATATTTAGATTAAATGAAAAATTTCTAGAAAAACAAAACTTGCCAAGAAACTACAAGAAGAAATCAGATTCCTAAAATCTACTCTATTAGAAAAAAATACATCAAGAGGAAAGAAAAAGAACAATTTCCCAAATATTATTATAAAAACTTTAAGACAATAATCTGACAAGGACATGGTTAGAAAGAAAAATTATATATCACTCATGAACATATCACTCATGAACATAGATGCAATCATTTAAAACTAAATATATCAAAATAAATTCAGCAATATGTACATAAGATAATGTATTACAACAAAGTTAGTTTAT
This sequence comes from Varecia variegata, assembly GCA_028533085.1. Classification (NCBI taxonomy): domain Eukaryota; kingdom Metazoa; phylum Chordata; class Mammalia; order Primates; family Lemuridae; genus Varecia; species Varecia variegata. The sequence continues at coordinate 39,808,299 of CM052437.1, forward strand.
TCCCAGAGAAAAAGTTTGTTAGGAGTAAAAAATAAAAAATAGTACATGCAAATTATATGATCATCTTAAGAGATATAGACAAAATTTGAGAAAACCCAGTCCAGTCAAAAAAATAGGATTAGTATATTTGGAAGAGAAAGAGATCTCCTTAATCTGATAAGGATTCCAGAACATCTATAGTAAACAATATACTTAAAGGTGAAATACTGCAAGTATTCCTCTGTTATTGGGAATGAAATAAAAATGTATGCTATCACCACTTCTATTCAACAATGTACCTATTACAAGAAGATGAGAAAAAAAAATAAAAGAATTAAGGAGTGTTTAGGAAGAAATAAACTTTTAATATTCTCTGATGATATGATTGTACATGTGGTCAATTCAAACTAATTCACAGTTAAATTAGTTGAGTTAATAAATAAATTTAGTAAGTTTGGTGGCTCCATGGTCAATATTTTAAAAAGTCAATTATATTCCTATATAAAAACAACAAAAATTAGAAAAATAAAGTTAAAAAAAACCTTTGCAATAGTATAAAAAACTTCAAATACCTAGAATTAAACTAACGAAAGCTTTACAAATCCTCTACACAAATAAGGTTATTGAAAATAATTGTAATATTCAAATATATGGAAGAACATGTTAATAAATTTGGTTCAATATTTTTAAAGTCACTTCTCAAATTAATATAGATTTAAAGTAATCCTAATCAACAAATAAACAAAGTGAGAGGATTTACTCTGCTAGACATTTATTGTTATAAATACATGGTAATTAATATCGTGCCATTGGCATGAGATAGACTAAATAGACCAATGAAACAGATTAGAGTCTAGAAACACACTCAATGTGTGGATATTTAATTTATGAGAAGAGTGTTACTATAGATCAATAGGCAGAAGCTGGTCCTTTCAATAAATGATACTGGATCAAATTGATATCCACATGGAACCATATGGATGAACTTTTGTTTCCATCAATGGGAGAGTAAACACTTTATTCTCATAAAGAATAACCAAATAACCAAAAAGTGAGTTAGAATACTTTCAATCTTCTTAAAAGTATCAGCTAACAGGAGAGTGAAGAATTACCAAGCTGGGGTTAAAAGCTATCAGATATGCAGAGAAGAGCTCTTTAGCCATAGAGGCATTTACCTATCTGAAAGAAGTGGTCAGAAGTGAAATAAGATTTGGTTGGTCTTGGTGATTATAGTCCCAAGCCCACCAAACTAGATAAGCCAATTCTATTTTGATTTGGGACTGCGAAGTTTGCATCATTTGATAAACTGGCCCTCATGGAAACTAGAGTCTAATTTTTAATCTTCTGGTTGGCCCAGGAATTTTTAAACATTGAATATGAATAAAGAAAATCAAGATTTGTATCTCCCCCCAGGTGCCAGGCAAAAGAAAACAAAAGTCATAGATAAAGGAAGAAAGCATCATCCTAAACCTCAAAATATTGTTTAAAATAATGTCTTAAATACACATCCAGTATATCAAATACGAAAGAGGTAAGACTCTAAAAGCAAAAATCTGCAGAAAAAATAAGGTAGGTTGGGTGTAGTGGCTCACACCTGTAATCCCAGCACTTTGGAAGGCTGCTTCAGGAGGATCACTTGGGGCCAGGAGTTCAAGACCAGCCTAGGCAACATAAGGAGATCCCATCTCTACAAAAAATAAAAAATTAGCTGGCCCAGTGGCATGCACCTGTAGAGTTTCAGTGTTAACGAAAGTTCAGCACTTGTCTCTGAGGCCATGTCAGAAGAATGAGGACAAGTAGTTTGAAGAGAAGGAAAGAGGAGTTTATTAACTTGCCAGCAAATGAGGAGGTTGGCAGACTCCTGTCTCTTAGCACCAATGTCCTAATAAGCAGAAATACAGAGCTTTTAAAGGGCGGGTTCTCAGCTTCATGCAATTGCTATTCAAGTATAGTTGATGATTCTAATACTTCCATCTCTGCTGAAGACAATCCCCATGAACTCCACCCAGGACCTCCCTAGCACAAGCCATCTTCTATAGCACAAAGCACAAAAGATGATCCCCTGCCCCTCCCAACTGCTGGGCTGAGACAGAGATGCAGGTCCTAGTTCTCCAAAAGGACTGGAGGATATTTTAAAGAGATATAAAACATGTTTGCCATATTTTCAGGCCATTTCTTCTGTTACATATTCCCCACTGTCAATATTTCCATTCCATTTCTGGGGGTGGAGGGGTGACTACTCTGTTACATATCCCCTTTACTCTCTGTTACACCAGCTACTCAGGAGGCTGAGGTGGGAGGATCACTTGAGCCAAGGAGTTTAGGGCTGCAGTGAACTATGACTGTGCCACTGCACTCCAGCCTGGGAGACAAAGTGAGACCCTGTCTCAAAAAGAAAAAAAAAAAAAAAAAGATAGGCAACATTTACAGACCCATAGGAAATCGAGGAGCTATAATTATTAGACACAGTAAAAATTAACACTCGAAAACAACTTATTGTGGTAAAAAAGACAATAATATAATTTGAAAATTTCAGAAATGAAGTAGTGTATATATATTACATGATAGAGCAGGTCTGATAAAAAACCAAATAGAAATTCTAGAAAAGAAAATTGCAAAGACAAAAATTAAGAACTTAATATACAGATGTAAGGACTCATTACATGGACCTGAAGAAATCATTAGAAATGAAAAAAAATCATAAGAAACTACCTACAATTATGCACTGAGAGACAAAAAGAAAACATCATAGTAAGCAAAATACACATACATAATTGAGGGCCTAGAAGGAAACTCCTTCAAAGTTGAAGACTAAGACTCACAAAAGTTTCTTAATATTAAAAATGGACAATAAGACAATGAAATTATATATTTAAAGCACTGATGTAAAACAATGCCAACTTAGAATTTGAAGAACACAATCAGTAAATTTGACCTATTGGCCATAT
>CM052437.1:39811325-39822551 GCA_028533085.1 Varecia variegata
ATACCTATATGATGAGTGCAATGTGCACTGTCTGGGGAATGGGCACGCTTGAAGTTCTGACTTGGGGGGGATGGGGGTGGGGGCGGGGATGGGTGTATACCTACAGGAGGAGTGCGATGTGCACTGTCTGGGGAATGGACACGCTTGAGGTTCGGACTCGGGGGATTGGGAGGGACATGGGCAATATATCTATGCAGAACTTTTGTACCCCCATAATAAGCTGAAAAAAAAAAAAAAAAAAAAAAATTGACCATGTACTCTCTATATACTAGCAAGTCACAAAAAATTTCAAATGTTTAAAATTATAGAATATTTTACCTCTAAATGAAATGTAGCTGTGCTAGAAATCAACAAAATAACTATAACATCACATGTATTTGTAAATTAAGAAACATATTAGGGATTAACTTGTGGATCAAACACAAAGAAGACTGGAAAATATTATTAACTATTAATGAAATACTACATAGAAAAATCTGAGTGATATACCCAAAGCAATAGCCAGAGGATACTTAGAATCTTGGATGTGCATATTAGTAAAATTGAAAATGGAAAATTATTAAGATTATCATCCATCCCAAGAAGAAAAGGAAAAACAAAACAAATTTCAAAGAGAGCTGAAGGAAGAAAATAGCAAAAAGTGAGATTAATAAAGGCAAACATTTCTTTGAGTGACAATTTAATAATCTTTTGTTGCAAATGATCAAGAAAAAAACAATATACAATAAAGTAATATTAGGAATAAAAAAGATTACTCTAACCAAAGATCCAAAAGTCTTTTTTAAAAATAAGCTTTTGTCACAAACAATTATAAAATTCAAAAAAAAAAAAAAAAACAACAACTGTTTTCAGGCACTACTAGCAAAGAACACAGGACTGTAATTCTTCAGAAGGAAAGCACCCACATTAAGCCTCATTATTAACCCTAGCTTTCTCCCTGGGAATATTTTCTAATCTGTTGTACATGAAAGGAATACAACAAACCTCATAGGGCCAAGGAGACGGAGCTGTTAAGGTGTTTGAAATTTGGAAATCATGGAACTAGAAAGCAGAAAGCCAAAGAGCTGGAGGCAGAATCATCAATGTAGTGGAACCATTTAGGCTCTTGGCTGACTCTGAACCTGCATACGCATCAGGTAATATTACAGGAATTCTAGGAGAGATCAGTTACTGAAGGACTGAGATCAAAACAGAGATTTCAGATGTTGTAAAATATAGGATTGATATTGGAGTTCAAGTCCAACCACAGAGGAAAATCTTTGTTGAATATTCAGGAGATTCCTTTGAGATCCCAGAAAAACCATGCCCTAGGAGTAAGGTCTGTACCATAAGATTAAGAACAATATCAAAATACACATCCTATTAAAGCCTAAAATCGGGCCTCTACATGACCTACATTAGCATCCAGAAATGTAATTACTTCCCAAAACAAAATAATTCAACTCTCTTCACTAGAAAATAAAATCCTTAAGATTCTACACAAAATATAACTCACGATGTCAAAAATATAATTAAAAATTGCTAAACATGCAAGGAAGTAGGAGAAAATGACTGATAATCAAAAATAAGTTATTAGACACTTATCCAGAGATTCAGATATTGAAGTTAGAAAATAAGGACTTTGAAATAATTGTGACTAATATGATAAAACTGAGGAAAAGATGGAAAAAATAAAGGAAAATATGATATACTTTGATAGAGCATTATGATCTATAAAAAATAGAATGTGCAGGTAGAACTACAAACTACAATATCAGAAATTAAGAAGTCACTAGATAGATTTAACAGCAGATTATCTATAGCATAAGACAGGATAAGTAAACTATTATAGAAGGCTGGTCAATAGAAAATCCTTAAATTGACTATATAAAGAAAAAAAGAAACCAGAACGGCAATGTAAGAGGGATGTGGAACACTGTAGAAATGCACAACCTTTGAAGTCTAAGATGAACATAAGAGAATATGAGGGACAATATTTAAGAAATAATGTTTAAAAATTAGCATCTGCTTTATATGCTGAAAGATACGGTTTATGATGTCAACCTGCAGACTTAAGTAGCTCAGTGGACCACCAGAAGAATAAGTAAAAGAAAAACCATACCTGGGCATATCATAGTCAATCTGCTAAAAGCCAGAGATAAACAGAATCTTGAAAGCAGCCAGAGAGTGAATGAGGGGGAACTATTGTTCATGTGACAAAGATGAAAATAAGAGTTTACTTCTCAACATTAGCCATAAAAGTCAGAAGACAATGAAATGGCATTGATACAGTTTTGGAAAATAAAATGCCAACCTCAATTTCTATACCCAGCAAATGTACCTTCTTAAAATGAAAAGGAAATAAAGATACATTATCAGAGGAAATTGATTAATATACTCACACTAAAAGAAAGATAAAAGGAATTTCTTCAAACTGAAGTAAAATGATCCCAGATGGAACAAATGTAGAAGGCTTGAACAATTACTAAAATTATTTTAATATACATAGAAAATCATATATGACTACAGAATATACAGTTTTTCAAGTGCATGAGAGAACTTTGAACACACAGAACATACTCTATACACAAAAAGAAATAGAAAATTTCTGTACTCTTAAACCTATTAAAAATTGGAATGCTTTTTAAATTCTTCCCACAAATAAATCTCCATCATGAATAACTTTACTACTGAAGTCTTTCTGACTGCTAAGAAAGAAATGATACCAGTCTTAGACCAAGGCTTTCAGAAAATAAAATAATAATTTTTGAGACTAGCTTAATCTTGAAGCCAAAACATGATAAAGCTATTATAAGAAAGAAAAATTAATCCCTTCTCAGTTTTTTGGCTAAGATCAAATAAGAAAGGAAAATTAAAGCCTAACCATCATGAAATATTAATATAGTGATTCTAAGCAAAATATTATCAAATGAAATCTAGCAGTACATTAAAAAGAATAACACATAACAAAGAGAATCTACTCCCAGGAATGCACAAATTTTAAAAATTGACTAGAAACACCAAATCCAGAAAATTCTAACAACCATTTAAGGAAGAATGTATGCCAATTCTCCACAATCTCTTTCAGAATATTGAAGCAGAGGGAATACTGCCTAACTCATTCTACGAATGCCCTAATATGGAAACTAGACAAAGATATTACAAGAAAAGGAAGCTGCGGGCCAAAGTCTTTGATGAACATACAAGCAAAAATCCTTAATAAAATATTAGCAAGTCGAATCCATAAATATATAGGAATAATTACACATGACCAAGTGTGATTTATCCAAAGTATACAAGACTAGTTCAACATTTGAAAATCAATTAATGTATGCCTTAGTCTATTTTGCATTACTATAACAATACCAGAGACTGGGTAATTTATAAAGAAAAGAAATTTATTTAGCTCCTGGTTCTGGAGGCTGAGAAGTCTAAGAGCATGCTGCCAGCATCTGGTGAGGTCCTTCTTGCTACATCATAATGCGGTAAAAGGCATTATATGGTGAGAAGGTAAGAACATGCATGTTAGTTCAGGTCTCTCTTAGCCAACAATCCCATCATTGGGACCCCACCCTAATGACCTTATCTAATCCTAATTATCTCCAGAGGCCCCACCTCCAATCAATATATGAATTTAGAAATTAAGTCTCCAATGTATGCAATTTGGGGGACATATTCAAACAGTGGCAATGTATCCATCATATTAAAAGGCTAAAGAAGAAAAAAATGCACATGATCACATCAATAGATGTAGAAAAAAAATTTGACAAAATGGAAAACCCATTCATGATTTAAAAAAAATTCTAAATAAATTAAGAATAATAGAGGGAAACTTATTCAACTTGATAAAGACTATCTACTAAAAATCCTACAGCAAACATCATTTTTTTTTTTTTTTGAGACACGGTCTCACTCTATCACCCAGGCTGGAGTACAGTAGAATGATCATAGCTCACTGTAACCTCAAATTCCTGGGCACAAGAGATCTACCTCCTTCAGCCTCCCAAGTAGCTGGGACTACAGGTGTCTACCACCATGCCTGGCTAATATGTTTATTTTTTGTAGAGACAGCGTCTCACTATTTTGCACAGGCTGATCTCAAACTCCTGGCCCCAAGTAATCCTCCTGCCTCAGTCTCCCAAAGTTCTATTTTTTATTTTTTAAATTTTTTTATAGAGACAAGGTCTCACTCTTGCTTAGGTTGGTCTCGAACTCCTGAGCTCAAGCAATCTTCCAGCCTTGGCCTCCCAGACTGCTAGGATTACAGGTGTTAGTCACCACGCCTGGCCCCAAAGTTCTAGAATTGCAGGTGTGAGCAACTGCACCTGGTCAAACAACATACTTAATGGTAAAGAAACTTGACACTTTCCCTGCAATCTTTCCCTTTCAGGAAAAAGGAAAGGTTGTCCCTTCTCACTACTTTTTAACATTGTACTAGAAGTGCCAACTATTGCAATAAGAAAAGAAAAGGCATATAGATTGGAAGGTAGAAATAAAATTATCTTTGTTTGCAGAAGACGTGGTCTTCTGTGAAGGAAATCTGAAAGAATTGAAAAAATATTTCCTAGAAATAATAAGCAATTGTAACAGGGTTGTGGGATACAAGGTTAATACACAAAAGTCAATTGTTTTTCTTTATACCAACAATGAACAAGGAATTTGAAATAAAAACAGTACCTTTTATATCAGCACCCCCAAAAATAAAATACTTAGGTATAAATCTAACAAAGTATGTACAAGATTCATATGAGAAACATGACAAAACTATGATAAAAGAAAATCAAGAAAGAACTAAATAAATGGAGAGATATTCCATGTTCATGGATAAGAAGACTCAAAATTGTCAAAATGTCAGTTTGTCCCAACTTGGTCAATAGATTCAATGCAACCCCAATTAAAATACTAGCAAGTTATTTTGTGACTATCAAAAAACTGATTCTAAAGTTTATATGGAAAGGCAAAAGGCCCAAAATAATTAAAACAATATTGAAAGAGAAGAGTAAAGTTGGAAAACTGACACTACCTGACTTCAAGATATACTATAAAGGTACAATAATAAGACAGTGCAGTATTGATGAAAGAAGAGACAGATTAATATAACTGAATAAAGAGCTCAGAAATAGACCCACATAATTATAGTCAATTGATCTTTGACAAAGGAGCAAAGTCAGTACAATGAAGACAAGATAGTCTTTTTAACATATGGTGCTGGAACAATGGGCTATTCATATGCAAATAAATAAATAAATATATCTAGACACAGACCTTACACTTGTCACTAACATTAACTCAAATGGATCAAAAAATAAATATAAAATACAAAGCTATAAAACCTAGAAGATAATATAAAAGAGAATCTAGATGACCATGGGTTTGGTGATGAATTTTTACTTGCAGCACCAAATGCACAATCTGTGAAAGAAAATTGATAAGCTAAACTTCATTAGAATTAAAAATTTCTGCTTTTGATAGACACTGTCAAGAGAATGAAAAGACAAGCCCTAACCTGAGAGAAAATATTTGCAAAAGACAAATCAGATAAAGGATTTTATCAAAAATATACAAAGAACTTTAAAAATTCAAGATAAGAACACAACCTAATTAAAAATTGGGCCAAAGGCTTTAACAAATACCTTATGAAGGAAGAATATACAGATGGCCAGTAAACATATGAAAAGATGCTGTATATAATATATAATCAGGGAAATGCAAATTAAAATGAAAATGAGAAACCCCTAACTACCTATTAGCATGGCCAAAATCCAGAATACTGACAACACCAAATGCTGGTGAGGATGTGGAACAACCAGAATTCTCCTTCATTACTGGTAGAAATGCAAAATCATATAACCACACTTTGGAAAACAGTTTGGTAGTTTCTTACAAAATTAAACATACTCTTACCATATGACCCAGCAATTGGGCTATTTGGTATTTATCCAAAGAAGTAGACAACTCATGTCCACAAAAGACATACACACACATATTTATTGTAGCTTTATTCATAATTGACAAAATGTGGAAGCAACCTTTAGGAGATAAATGGAGTAAATTTAAACAATGTAATATTATTTAGCATTAAAAAAAGCTATCATGTCATGAAAACACATGAAGAAATCTTAAATGCATATTACTAAATGAAAGGAGCCAATCTGAAAGGCTACACACTGTATGATTTCAATTATATTGACATTCTGGAAAAGGTGAAAGCATGGAGACAGTAAAAAGACCAGTGGTTGCCAAGAGTTTGAGGGAGGAGGGGATTAATAGGCAGAGACAGATGATTTTTAAAGCAATGAAACTACACTGTATGATATTATAATGGCAGACACATGTCATTGTACATTTATCCAAACCTATAGAAAGAACATACAATGCCGAGCGTGAATCCTAATGTAAACTTTAGACTCTGGATAACAATATTTTGTCTATATAGGTTCATCAATTATAACAATTATAAATGTACCACGACTCTGGTAGAGGATTTGATAACATCATAATGAATGTGGAGGGGGCAGGGTATATATGGAAAATTTCTATATCTCCTGCTTAATTTTTCTGTGAACCTACAAATGTTATAAAAATGAAAGCCCATTAAGAAAAAACCACCAAGTCAATTCACTTCCTTAACAACATAAAGATGAAAAATCATATTCACATCTCAATGGATACAGAAAATCACTAACAAAAATTCAAAAATATACTGTTAAAAATTACAAAGCAGTCAGAAAACAATGAACAATAATAACAATAGTAAATTCTTACCTATTAATAATTACTTTAAATGTAAATGGACTAAATTCATAAACCAAAAAAGAGAATGGCTGTGTGGATAAAAAAAAAAAGATCCCCCACGATATGCTGCTATTAATAAGATATTCACTTTATCTTTAAAGGCATATATAGACTTAAAATGAAGGGATGCAAAACAAATATTCAATGCAAATGGAAACCAAAAGAAAGCAGGGATAGCTATACTTATATCGGACAAAATAGACCAAGTCAAAAACTATCATAAAAGGCAACAAAGGTCATTACATAATGATAATAGGGTCATTTTATCAAGAGAATATAACAATTATGTGTGTATGTATGTATGTGTACATAAATATATAGATATATGGATATATACACATGCATGATCCCAACACTGGAGCACTTAAATGTGTACAGTAGATGTTAACAGATTTGAAGAGAGAAATAGACAGCAATTTAATAATAGTAGAGGACCTCAATATCTTATCTTCAACTACAGTTAGATCATCCAGACAGAAAGTCAATAAGGAAACCTTGGACTTGAACTACACATTAGACCAAATGAACATAACATATACAGACCATTCCACTCCAAAGCAGCAGAATACACATTCTTCTCAAGAGCATGAGGAATATTCTCCAGGATAGATCATATGTTAAGCCACAAAACAGGTCATAAATTTAAGAACATTGAAATCATATCAAGTATCTTTTTTGACAACAATAGAATAAGATTAGAACTCAATAACAGGAGGAAAATTGGAAAATTCACAACTATGTGTAAATTAAACAACATTCTTCTGAACAACCAGTGAGGTGAAGAAGATACCAAAAGGGAAACCAAAAAATATCTTGAGACAAATGAAAACAGAGCCACAACATACCAAAATTTATGGGATACGGTAAAAGCATTGTAAAAGGGAAGTTTATAGCAAAAAATGCTTACATTAAAAAAGAAGATAAATCTCAAATAAATAAACTAACATTATACCTCAAGGAACTTGACTAGACAAAGAACAAAATAAGCACAGTAAGTAGAAGAAATAACAAAAATAGTAAAAATCAAAGCAGATTGTTATGAAACAGAGACAATAGAAAATATCAATAAAATTAAAAGTTATTTTTTAAAAAGATAATAAAAACTGACAAACCTTTAGCTAGATTAAGAAACAGAGAGAGAAAAGAAAACTCTAACAGGGGTGGGGAACCTGTGACCTTCTGAATTCAAGGTTGTTCTTTCTAAAGCACAAAAGGAGGCCAGAAAAACTTCATATTTCTGTGATGCACCCCTTTTAAGAAAAGGATTTGTGCTATAAAACGTGGATTCAGTCAAAAGGCTGCACTTAAGGACCCAGAAGGCCGCCTGTGGCCTTAAGGCCTCAGGTTCCTCACCCCTGCAAAGAGACATTACAACTGATTCCACAGAGAGACAAAGGATCATAAGAGACTATTACGAATAATTATACACCAACATATGGGATAACCTAGCAGAAACTGATAAATTTTTAGACAGAGACAACCTACTAAGACTGAATCATAAAAAAAATAGAAAATCTGAACAAGCCGATGACAAGTACGGAGATAGACCAGTAATAAAACATCTATCAAAGGAGAGTCTAGGACCCAATAGCTTCACAATGGAATTCTACCAAACATTTAATGAATAACACCAATCTGTCTCAAATTCCTCCAAAAAATTAGAGGAGGGAGCAGGTCCAAATGCATTGTATTAGGCCAGCATTACCTTAATACCAAAGGCAGACAAGGACACAATAAGAAAAGGAAATTATAGGCCAATATCCCTGAAGACATAGACGCAAAAAACCTCAACAAAATACCAAAAAATCAAATTCAACAGCACATTAAAAGGAGCATACATTGTGATAAAGTGGTATTTATCCATGAAATGCAAGAATGGTTCAACATATGTAAATCAATATGTGTAATATACCACATTAACAGAAAGGACAAAAATGACATGGTCATCCCCATAGATGCAGAAAGAGGACTTAACATAATTCAGTATCATTTCATCATTTTATAAAACCTCTCAACCAATTAGGTATAGAAGGTATAGGTACCTCTCAACCAATTAGGTGTAGGTACCTTAACACAATAAAGGCCATATATTACAAGCCCACAGCTAAAATCACACTCAGTGGTGAAAAGTTGAAGCTTTTCCTCTAAGGTAGGGAAAAAGACAAGTACGTCCACTCTTCCACTTCTATTCAACATAATAGTGGAAAGTGTTTAAGTAATTAAGAAAAAAAGAAATAAAAGGCATCCAAATCAGAAAAGAATTAGTTAAATTGTCTCTGTTCACTGACAATGTGATCTTATATCTATGTGATCCTAAAGACTCCACCCAAAATCTGTTGGAACTATTATACAAATTCAGTAAAGTTAAAGGATACAAAAATCAGTAGTGTTTCTATAAACTAACAACAAACTAAGCAAAAAAGAAATCATAAAAGCAATCTATTTATAATAGCATAAAAAGAATAAAATACTTAGGAATAAATTTAACCAAGGAGGTAAAAGACCTGCACACTGAAAATTATAAGACATTGATAAAAGAATTGAAGAAAACACAAATAAATGGAAAGATATCCTATGTTTATGGATTGGAAAACTCCAACAATTTTATATATTGTTAAAATGTCCCCCTACCCAAAGAAATCTATAGATTCAATGTAATTGTAATAAAAATTCCAATGGTATTTTTCACAGTAGAAAAACAACCCTAAATTTTTTATGGAACCACAAAAGACCCCAAATAGCCAAAGCAATCTTGAGCAAAAAATACAAAGCTTGAGGCACAACACTTTCTGATTTCAAACCATATTACAAAGGTATAGTAATCAGAACAGACATGATTCAGCCATAAAAACAGACATATACACTAATGGAACAGAATAGAGAGTCCAAAAACAAATCCTGTGCATTTATATCAATTGATCTTCAACAGAGATGTCAAGAACACACAATGAAAAAAAGGATAGTCTCTTCAGATAAGTAGTATTGGGAAAACTGGATATCCACATGCAGTAGAGTAAAATTGCACCCTTATCTCAAACCATACATGAAAGTCAACTCAAAATGGATTAAAAACTTAAATGTAAGACTTGAAACTGTAAAACTACTGCAAAAAAAAAAATAGAAAAAAGCCTTCTTGACATTGGTCTCAGAAATATTTTTTTTGATCTGACCCCAAAAGCATAGGCAACAAAAGTAGAAATAAACAAATGAGATTACATCAAACTAAAAAGCTTCTACACAGCAAAGGAAACAGATAGACAACCTATGGAATGAGAGAAAACATTTACAAACCATCCATGTCGTAAGGGGTTAATATCCAAAATATGTAAAGAACTAAACAACTTAACAGCAAAAAAACCCACATAACCTGATTTAAAAATGGGCAAAGGACCTGAATAGACATTTCTCAAAAGAAGACATACAAATGGCCAACAGGTATATGAAAAACTGCTTAACATCACTAATTATCAGGGAAACACAAATCAAAACCACAATGACATGTCACCTCACACCTGTTAGAATGGCTATTATCAAAAAGACAAAAGATAACAGGTGTTGGCAAGGTTGTAGAGAAAAGGGAAACTTTGTAACTTTATACACTGTTGATAGGAATGCAAATTGGTATCGCCATTATGGATAATAATATGAAGATTTATCAGAAGAATAAAAAATAGGACTACCACTTGTTTTAGCAATCCCTCTTCTGAGTATATATCCAAAGGAAATGAAATCAGTATTTTGAAGAAATATCTGTACTCCCATGGTTATTTCAGCATGATCTACCACAGCCAAGACATGGAATCAAAGTGTCCAATAGATGAATGAATTTTAAAAATGTGGTATGTATATATACAATAGAATATTATTCAGCTATTAAAAAGGGGGAAATTCTGTCATTTGTGGCAATATGAATGAATCTGAAGGACATAAAACTTAGTGAAATAAGCCAGGTGTGAAAAAATACTGTATTATCTCACTTATAAGTAGAAACTAAATATGTGAAACTTGTAGAATCAGAGTAGAGTTGTGGTTGCCAGGGGCTGGAAATTGGTGGAAATGGGAAATGTTGGTCAAAGTATACAAAGTTTCAGTGAAGATAAAAATGTTCTGGAGATCTATTGTACAGCATGGTGACATAGTTAATAATAATGTATTCTACACTTGAAAATTGCTCAAAGAGATCTTCAATGTCCTCACCATCAAAAATTGAAAACTATATGAGGCAATGAATATGTTTATTATCTTGATTCAATCATTTCTCAATATATATATATATAAATATCACATTATACTCTATAAATATGTAATGGTTATTTGCTAATTATACCTAAATAAAGCAAGGGAAAAGACTCCTCAAATTAATAAATAAATGTTGTAAAGTTCTAGTCATTGCAATAAAGTAAAAAGAAAAAATATATATATAATTAGAGGAAAAAAATCACACAACTGCCA
>CM052437.1:39822651-39872651 GCA_028533085.1 Varecia variegata
ACAGGCATGCGCCACCATGCCCGGCTAATTTTTTCTATATATATTTTAGTTGGCCAGCTAATTTCTTTCTATTTTTTAGTAGAGACGGGGTCTCGCTCATTGCTCAGGCTGGTCTCGAACTCCTGACCTTGAGCGATCCACCCGCCTCGGCCTCCCAGAGTGCTAGGATTACAGGCGTGAGCCACCGCGCCCGGCCTGCCATTATTTATTAACAACATATTTATGGATATAAAAAAATCAAATTCAGTTAATTTAATTTATTTAACAATAAGCTACTAATATATTAATTATTCATAAATCAGTAATTATTCAATATTGACATTCAACATTAATAATTATTAATATGAGTGATCATTAAAAATGAGCAATTCAGCAAGGGTGCCAGATATGGGATAAATATTCAGAAATCATTTTTTCTTTGTACTAGTAATTAACAATTAGAAAATAGATATTTGGAAATGATACAAATTAAAATTGCACAAAAACCCACCCAATATACAGAAATCCTTTTATAAAACATTGGTAAGAGAAATTTTTAGAAGGCCTAAAAAAGCATGGGATATAATGTTTAAGTAGAAATGTAAGTAAGAATGATAAAGCAATGTAGTGGAACAAATATAAAAGTCTGGTACTTCTCATAAGCAAGATTGATTATAAACCTTCAGTAATTAAAATATTGTAGTATTCCTCCAAAGATGGATGCACAGACTAATAGAACAAAACATAAAATATAGAAAACAGAACAAGTCTATCTTTCAAATATTGGTTATGGGTCAAAAGTGAAAATGTGAAAAATATGAACCTTGATTTATATGCCTACTGTGAAAGATAAAAAAGTTTCTATAAGTTAACACAGACTAATATGTTGATCTTTTCTACTAGGACACAAAAAGCCCACTGTAAAGGAAAAGATGGATAAATTAAACTATGTTAAAATTAATATCTTCTTTGCATCAAAAGACACCATTAAGAGAATAAAAGTATAAGCTACACAATAGAATAAGATATCTGCAATATACATACCTAACAAAGAAACTGAATTTAGAATATATAAGAAACTCCTATATAGCACTAAACGAAGAAGAAAATAGAAAAATGGGCAAGTAGCTTGAACAGACACTTTGCAAATGAAAAGATTAAGATAACTAATAAACATATGAAAACAACTACATTATTTATCTGAGAAATACAAATTAACACAGTAAGATATCACTACACACTCTTCAGAATGGCTAAAATTAGAAAACACTGACAATTCAAAGTGATGATGAGAATGTGAAATAACTGGAACTCCCATACTCTGAGAATGGCACTCTCAACTCATACAACTACTTTGGACAACCAGGAGCATTTCCTAAGTTGGATATGTACACATAACATGACTCAGCAGGCTTACTCCCAGGTACATCAGAAATTTCCCAAAAACTAAGTATTAGAGCATTAATTCACTATTTGTCAAAAACTGGAAACACATAAGTATCTATTAAGAATCTCTATAGATATATAAACATAAAAGAATAGTAAAATAGCTTTAATAATAAAATACTGCTATACACAACCACATGGATGAGTTTCAGAAACATGATGTTGAGCAAAATTGGCTAGACATAAAAGAATAGCTAATAAATGAACCATCTATACAAAATTCAAATATAGGCATAATGTAGAAGTTTAGAATAATCTAATAACCAAGAATATGATAGTAATAACTAGAATGTTAGAAGTCAGAAAATAGTTACATTTGGAAGTCAGGGACAATGACAGTGTGGCATAGAGGAGGGCTTCTGGGACCATGGATAACATTGTGTTTCTTGAATGTATAGAGGTCACATGGTTATTTCCCTTTGTAAGAATTCATTTAGCTATAACAATTCACTGAGACACTAATGATTTGTACACTATATATGTTCTACTTCAAATAAAGTTTACTTTTAGCAAAAGATAATATTTCTTCATAATCTCTTATTTAGAAAAAGTTAATTCTAATGTATATATTTTGAATCTAGCATTTTATTTATTTATTCGATACGTATTTATAGAGCATCTGAAAATCACATTGTTAGAATTTTCCCCTTGTTACTAAATACTCTTTGAAACTTATTTTTAATGACTGCATAATACATCAAAATATGTGTGATTTTATAATTTCTTTACTTTTTTTTAACTACTGAGCATTTGCATGGTTTACAATTTTACACTATTATAAATAGTACTGAAATGAATATCCTTATACTTTAATTTTTGACAATCCTTAAAAATTACCACCTACATTTACTGGGTCTAAGGGGTATGAACATTTTTTTCCAGATTGTTGTACAGAAAATGTGTACTGACTTGCAAACCCATAGACTTTCTGCAGTTTTTCCACACAAGTTGTAAAACGGTGAGGTTCATTGTGTAGAATGTGTTTTCTGTATGTCTTAAATATAAGGATCCTTAAAAAGAGTAGCCATTGTTCCTCATCGTATAGAATCATAATTAGCCCAGATTCCCAACTCGCTTTTTGGTAGCAAAGTCGTTTTAATTTATATAGATGTCATCGCAGGACAGTCATGGTACAAGTGACCAATTCTGTAGAAAGAGCACGGATTGTAAGGAAAGCCAAGACCCATTTTAATCCTAGCCTTCCCACTTGCTACCCATTTGACTTGATAAGTAACTTCAGCTATCTGAGCCTTAGTTTCCACCTTTGTAAAAGAAGATAATCATAATAATATATAGGATTGCTTTGAACACTAAGGATATATATAAAGAGCCTCACATAGTATCTGGCATAGTTATTAATAAATAAGGTCTTTTTCCCTTTTCAATCATGATATGCTTTCAATTATCCATAGTAACAGGTCAAATGGTGTAGATAATTCTAAAACTTTATATCACACCAGACGTTTTACTGCTGATGATAAAATATAAAGCTGATTTACTTCCATTTCTCCACCTATTCCTGCCCTTCCAGCCAAAGTAGGCAGACTGGATAACACAGAAACTGCAGAATCAATCTATAAATAATTAACAGCTGGTCTTAGGTCTTATTTTATGCTCAAAAACCTGAATCATTATGAAATTAAAAGCCCCTTTGCAAGTTCTGTTTTCATTTGGCCTTTAATAAGTAACTTTCAAATGTCTTGCTTTTTTTCAAAGGGCCTTTAAAAATCATACCAGAGGTTAGGAAAGGGTTCCACTTAACAATATTTTTTTTCCATGTGAGTACTATTGTTAAGACAATTACCACTGATCACCTTTTAATGATATTTCAAAACCACTTGAATATTTTTAAAAAGGTCACACAAAGCTACATAACTTATAAAACTGAACAGCAAAAACGGGGCTTCTACATTTGTTCAGACAAGTACCAGGTTTTAGTTCCTACAGGCACACAGACGGTTTTCTCCTTAACAGTTTGCCAAATGTATTTTAGAATGTCCAAAATTTAAAATGTTGATGTATGTGAACCAACTACATAATGAAAGAATACATGCACCATTAAAATGATAATGTGAATCACTCTTTATTTCTCTCAAATGTTCAAAGTGCAAGTAACCAGATCACATGGAGAGGATAAGAAAGGTAAATTAGTAATATTTTGAGTGAAAAAGATAGGTAGACATCCCTAAGTCAACACTGACTTGTTTTTTGTTTTTTTTGTTTTTTTAAGAGGATTCTTCTTTTCCTTTTTGTTGCAAATATCAAATTATGACCATGGAATATGTATAACAAGCTCCAATCCAATGCCTGATTATTCAGAGCCTAATCATACAGTTTGTGTTTTACCCCAGCCATTTGCTTCTACTTTTTCTGCCTGCTGCCTGCCTTTTGCCATTTCACTGCTTGTTAGTCTTTGGCCAGAGTATCCCAGAAAAAGGAATTTTAAAAAAGAGGTGGGGGAGGCAGGCCAAACCAATTGAACCTCTTCCAGTTTTGTCTAAAGTTCCTAGAGCAGGAGCTGAGGGTGCATGTGCACATAAGATCTTAGATGATCATTAACTCTCACTGTATCTTCCCAACCCTCCAAACTCAACTCCTACTTTTATTAACACTTTACAGATTTTCATTTCATGGACTTCTATTTCTCAGAGGGGAAGATAGCTACCTGTTTCAAGAAGAAGAAAGAGAGTCTAACATTTTGATTTTGTACTTAGAAAGCCAGTATATTTTGCCTTCCATGTGGTTTGTGCCCTGGAAGAAAATGGCCACTGTTATTTCTGGCCCAGTCATTAAAACATGCTGCATATTTCTTGACTGACTCCTTCAGAATTCATCTTCCTTATATGGAAAAAAAAATTATTAGTAACCATCCTATCTACTTTTCAAGAGTCTTTCGTAGTGATTGGCTGAGATAACAGAAATAAATGTTCTTTGAAAAAGTAACTTAAAGAGCCCTATGTATATGAATAAAAGTGAACAAACAAGACTTATTCTTATGAAAAGATGCAATATAAAAATAAAATCAGAACCTACTGGGCTTGGGTTCAAATTTCAGCCCTCATACTATCTTTGTAACCTTGGGCAAGCTTTTTAACATACCTAATCACCCTTTTCTTGTCTGTAATGAGGATGATGATACTATTATACTAAGTGTTGATAAGGATGCAGAGTTGTTGGAACTCTCATCCCTTGCTAGTGGGAATGCAAAATGTTTCTGGAAAACAGCTTGGCAGTTTCTTATAAAGTTAAACATGCACTTACCATCCGACCCAGCACTGCCACTGCTAGGTATTTTTACCCAACCTAAAATGAAAACTAATGTCACAAAACTTATAGGTGAATCTTTACAGTAGCTTTATGTATTAGTGCCAAATTCTATAAACAACCCAGATGGCTCTTCAACTGATGAATGGATAATCAAATCATGGTACATTCACACAACAGAATACTACTCAGTAGAGAGGAACAAACCATTAACACAAGATGATGAATCTAACATACATTTTGCTAAGTGAAAGAATCCCTACCCCAAAGTGTACATATTGTATTATTCCATTTACATGATATCCTGAAGGGCAAAATTATATGAGTAAGAAAAATCAGTGTCAAGGATACAAGGTGATGGAAGAAGTATATATTTTATGGTGAGGCAGCAGGAGGATATTTTGAGGGCAATGAAACTATTTGGTATCATGACTCTAATGGTGGATAAACAGCTCTATACATTCTTTAAATCCATAGCCTTGTGCATACTACAAAGGATTAATGAATAATTTTTAAAATTCAAGCTGGATGTGGGGGGAACCCAAAGTGGAACAAAAACTACACAAATGAGCCAACCATATTACATATGAAAAACATAACCACCGGGAACCTGGGGGGAAAATTAACCTAAATTACTTTGGAAAACAGTACTTTAGCTGACTATTATAAAGCTAAAGATAAAGGGTACTCTATATAAACACTATATTCTAGTTAAAAAATTTATTTTTTACAGGGTAATGGGTCAGCCAATCTGGAATAAATTTATGTATATACTAAGGTTGATCAAATAGGTAAATATAACATCAAAAATGAGAGCTGGATTTCTCACTGTCAGAGAGAGAAGTTACAAAAAAAGAAGAGAGGAAGGCTAGCCTGACCTTATGGTGCCCCATTGGAATTGGAAGTATCAATATGAACTCATTTTTAAAATATATACACAAATAAATACAGATATAAGATATCTGTATGTATATACATGTGTTCTTACACACACATATTTTCTAGCTTTGTCTACTGAGAGGCCCTAGAAGCAATGGCACCCAGTAGCAATGAGCACACCTGGCATCCAGATCTTAGTTTCTAAATGCTACTCAACAAAAGGAACCATGACTTCTTGGTGAAGTAGTCCCTAGAAGTCTGGGACAGAGAACATTGCAGTGAGTTTAGAGCATCTTGTGGTGTCACAAAGTAGGGAAGTGCTCAAAAAAAGATGGAGCATGTTGAAAGGACACAAGCACCAGTGTGAAAGAGTTCCACATGGCCAAAGCTCGGATAAATCGAGAAACAAAATAAATAATAGTATTACATTATAGCTCAAAGAATAAAATAAGCATACATGAATCCATACTGATATAAATAGGTGAATTAAAAGTAAATGGAGAAAGGATAGTTCTTCCTCATAAAATAATTCCAAGTTATAAGCATAGAAAGAATGCAGGAAATAGAAAAATTACCATTAGGAAAGCACAATAATAATTGTTGCAAGCAAGATCCACCAATGGATGTTAAATAAGTGGGTGAAAATTTGAGGAGGAAAAGAATATTTGCATAGCCTCAAAGAATTTCCCCCATAATATTTATTAATTATAAAGAGGAAAATAGTAACTTAATAATGGAAAACCCAGCAGATACCACCTTAAGATCACCATAATAAGATATATCAACATCATGTATCTCCTGCCTTTATAAATGAGAAGAGCACGGCACTTCTGCAGTATCCTTGTCAAACATGCATAACCTTAATATAATTATGAGAAAACATCAGGCAATACATATTGAGGGTGATTTTACAAAAGAACTGACCAGTACTTTCCAAAGTGTGAAGGTCACAAAAATCAAGGAAAGGCTGAGGAACTGGGATACATGCAAGGAGACTAAGAAGAGATGACAACTACCTGTGTTTTGGGATACTGAATTGGATTCTGCAACAAACAAAAGAAAAAGAATCATAATTTTAAAAATTTATGAGATACGAATAAATTCTGTAGTTTAGGTTATAATACTACGTCAACGTTCATTTCTTAGTTTTCATCACCATATTATGCAAAACGTTAACATTAGGGAAAGCTGAGTGAAGGGTATACAGGAATTACTGTCAATGTCCTAATGCTATTTGGGGTAGAGAACAGTGTTAATTTATTCTAATCACTCTTATGAATAGGAAGCACAGGAATGAATTATAAATCTGAATCAAATAAGAATGTTCATTTACCTGGATTTGAAATGAAGAAAATATCGACCATTTAAAGATAAAAAAATATTTACTCAAAGGGGTGATTATTCTTGGCAATGAGTGTTTAAAAAGAAAACTCAATGCTACCAACATTCCTGAATATGATAAGACCATCTGCATGTTTTTAACAATCAATACATACTCACATACAGTCACTTCAGGACTCATCTCATTGCCAAGATGTGGGGAACAATACAGTTGCTGTATTTTGTCAACTCAGTTCTTTCCCATACTTGATCTTTTAAGTATGATTTTTTAAAGTTCAGTAAAGATAAGTTGTGGGTTCTGTAAAATAGAATACTAGAGAAGACATACAAAAGACATGTGACCTCAACAGCTCCATCTATTATTTGGAAGTGTGTATTTTTCACAAAAGTTTTAAGGGTGAGACATTTTTTTCCTTATTTTTTGACCAAGTTTTATACTTGCATCATAAATGCGTTTTTTTCCTTTAAGTCAAACCCCACATGAACTTTAATTTGACAGTCCCTGTAAAATATATACCTTTATGATGATTTTACCAATTTTAATCTCACTGAATGGAAACCAAGGATTATTATCTCTAGCGTTACCAACTAGAGGGATTTTGGAATGGACATACTTAAAAGTGTAAGATCTCTATCACTTATTCACATGTAGATTTTTAAAGGAAAAAAGGGTATTCAAAACAAGCTATGTCTTCTAAATTTTACAATTCTTTTATAAGTTTTTCCATTTGAATCAATGATTACATGCATACACTAGCAAGTAGAAAACACTGCTTGATTCCTATCATTATGGAAATTAATACAGCCATCATTCTTTTGCTGGTGTGCTCTGCTTTAGACATAAATGAGAATTTATTAGCAGCAATGACTCTTTGATATCCTAATATCTGTTACTGCAGCAATGGTCAAATTGTATTCAGATCCCTTACATGAAGAGGTTCATATTAGACAGAAAAAGTACAGAGAGCAGAAAAAAAAACAACAAAAAACGTCTAGAAATTTTTAGCAAGATATGGTTGCAGTAAATACACTAGATAAAACACACCTTATCAAATATTTATTATGCCATATTAAACTAAAAGTGCCATGTGTAAAGATAAAACTATGAAAATGTCGGTAATGAGACACAGACCATGAACAAGAAATAATTTATTTAAATCCATATCTAATTAAAAAGACAAAATTTTCTATAGCTTAAATCTATTCTATGTAATACACCTCTAGCATTCACTGAATTGAATGACAAAAGAGATTGTGAAAATGCAAAGCTAAAAAATAATATATTAATGGTAATAGCACAATTACCTATTGATTAAATACCATATATCAGTAATATAGGCAGTGCCTACTCTGTTAATTGCTTTAGATATGCCTAATCTTCACAATAACTCTGCAAGTTTGGTATTCTTTCCATTTCACAAATGAAAAAAACTGAGAGTCAGAATTTAAGCAATTTGCCCAAAGTCACACAAGCAGTAATTGTCTAGCTTTCCAGTTCACAGCATCAGTCTCCCCAGATCTCCTACTATTCTTAAGAACTCACAGAAACAGCATTCTAGGTCCCTACCAAGGCATTTCTAATGGACATAGACTGCAATATTCCCAGGTGCAAAGTTTGGCTTCAGCATCCACACTCTGAGGAAATAAAAGTTTAACTCAGATGGAGATTTCTATAAGATACTCCTTTCACTCTTTTCTACACCTCAAGCACATTTTCTGATAATCTGAATTTCTCCAGGCCTCCCCAGTCTTGTAGTACAAATGATGCTACATGTACAGAAATGCTTTCATATCAGTAGCTTATGAGAGGCACTTTCTAGTTCCCTCAAAGATGAACCTGAATCTTTCTTGCCATTCTCAGTTTCACAGGTCCTCACAGCTAGGTTTATGTCCTGCTCCCATTCATGTTGTGTCGTCCATGTCCTACATCAGAATGCCATTCTGCTAGGCATAGTCACTTTCCACCCTCAGTTAGCAGCCAGTCAATGTTGCCATGATGCTAGAAATACATTTTAGTGTGAAATGGAGTTAAGGGTTTAGGGGCTATGGGAAAATGGTTCTCTTCTCCAATCTGTTTCATGCTTTGTCATCTCATCTCTGAATTAGTGAGTATTTTCCTAGAATCTCAAAACTTCCCTCATGAACACCATGCCCTTAGAATCTGGTTCTTAACTCCTTTTCTTCCAGACTTTAAATCAATGCAGAGGCTTAAGATGGAACAGATTCCATTCTCCCCAAATCTATACCCAGCGCATCCTCACACTGCTCAAGATTTGTCCCTCTCTTTTGAGCTTCACAACACACACACACACACACACACACACACACAATCTTACATACACTAAAAACCCACTCAGATAAATTCCTAGAATGATTACCAGCACACCAGTTCCATAATTAGACAAAGTTTAAATTGAAATTTGAGATCATTAATACCCCTACCATCTTTCTCAAACTGGACAGCTCCTACTTATCTTTCAAAACCTCGATGAAGTCTTTCCTAATATCCCCCTAGCATAATTGGTCCCGTGTCCTTTGACAATATCCACATTCTCCATATCATTTTTTATTTTAATGACTTAAGTATCAATTTTTTTTATAGATTCTGAACTCCTGCTGGAGGTTATAGACAATATTTTATTCAGCTAGCACAGTGTTAGCATCCCTACCATAGTTTCTAGCTTAATTAAATTAATGAATAAAATAATTCATTACACAAGCCACACAAGAAAATTGGTCTTAATATTCCATTTTAAAATTTTGGGCTTTGGTTCTTTAGCAGTTAAAATGAAAATTATAATTTTGGTGATGACCAAGCCCTAATGATAAGCTCTAGCTTAGTATAACTGAGTTCAATTTCATTTAAAAACATTTATTGAGTGGCTACATGACAAAGAATATTACTATAAGATTCAGAAACAAAAAATATTAATATAAGGGCTAATAGGATTTGTAATATAACAATTATTAAAACAACACATTATGAAAATAGAGAAAGAAATGAAAATTTTTGATTCAAGTTTTCTCAGGAAAGCTACATCACTACCTATGTTTTTAAAGTGGGAAATCAGGGCATTCTAAGGGAAGAAATACTTGGATCAAAATTCCAAAGGTCGATGAGTATATAGAGTGACCAAGAAATAATAGAGACAAAAATAGCTACTCTTTAGAATATGTGACTGATGAGTGAAGAGAAAAGGCAGTCTAGAAAATGATAGCAATGTAGGAAAAGACAATTGTAGAGAGCACTGATTAAATTGTTTCTATACTGAGAAAGGCCAAAGGTTTTGAAGAGAATGCTCCAATATTTCAGCAAGGTAACACAGTAATATATAGAAATCTATTGGAATTTACAGGGATCTGATACACTTTTAAGACATGTCAATACCAGTACCCTGTTCTCTTACTTTTGGTCCCTAGGAAGAACTCTCAGTTATCCTTCTAATCCTTAGAGTGTGTAAACTGACAATAAATGTAATGCAGGTGACTCTTTGAGGCATGTTCCTCATTCACTAATTTCCCCCAAGGAAGGCAATATCAAAAAGAAGTCACCGAGTATCTCCTTTCCTTCATGATCCATTTGCAAAAGTTAGTTACTTATTTATTATTGGCTCAACTACATTATCCAACTCTGGAAGACAAAGTTTAACAGATCATATGCAGCCATGTCTTGTTAAACAATTAACTGCAATTCATGTGCTAAAAAATAGTTTATTCTAAGTAAAATCATTAAGAGTTCACCTCTTTCTCTCCTCGAGAAGGAGAAATAATCAAGAACAATTTTTGTAAAAAATTCTCAGAGTTTGGTACCTGCTCTCTTTTCCTTATCTTCAAGATGAGATGGCCATGGAGAGAATTATAAGAAAGCTCTGTATGTGGGTTAGTCTAAGAATCCAAATCAGAATTAATAGGGTCTAGGCTAAGCCACTAGGAAAGAAAAGAAGGATAAAGAAGGAAAATCCTTTAGATGTGCAGATTTAGAGCTAGAGAGATTGATCAAGATTCATATTAATTATGAAAGTAATTTGAATCTGAAATGCCTGGAGAAGACTGCCAAAAGCAGAGTGAGATAAGTGCCTGAAGGGAGCCTCTATACCACACGGTCCAGCAGAGAACAGTTAGATAATGAAAAGGAGCTGTAAGATGGAAGAAACAAACCAAGAGAGCATCGCAAGTTTTGTAGAGGTCATCAACATACCATGCATCAGGGAAGGAGATCCTTCAATGTTAGCATGAAGAAGGGAAACACTTACTTTAAGCAGAACTGGTATACTATGCTACTCATGGTCAGCTCACAGCCATAACTGCTGCTGGTGGTCAACCACTACAAGTCCATTTTCTAAACTGATCCTTACTAGTCAACTCCAAAACTGATCAGCCATGTCCTTATCAGGAAATCTCTAGCATCATGATTATTATCATGTTGAATATCCCTGTGAAATTAAATACCAAGTTTGTGTTATGTTATTTTACCTCTTAATGACCTCCTTGAAAAACAATGAGATGAAGAGAGAACAGTGCCCCTTATGTATCTCAAATAAGCAGGTATCTATTAATAAATAATCTTCAGTGGGAAAGAAGAAAGATGCACCAAAAAACCAAAAATCTCTATCTGGACATTGAATATATTTTATCAGGGTTTACACTTCTCACAAATCACCCATTTCTCCTCTACCCATTACCCAGTCAATCTCTTGCTGCTCAAGTTTTTCCAGGTACCAAGAGAAATCTTAAGGCAAGTGAAAAGAGAAATACCTCCTGTATTAGTGGAAGTATAAAGCAAACTTAGCTGTCTGATGTGATTGTTCAGTTTGGGCTGGGCTAGCAAGGTCACTGAAAAACACTAGGCCTTGCTTGGGTTAGCACCAGCTTGAACAGGCAAGCAACATAAACTATGGGTGAAAATAGATCAGTGTTGTGCAGAGTCCCAGAGGACAGGCTGCCGGATGGCTCTGCCACGCCAGATGACCAGCCATGGACATAACTCTAAATAGGAAACTGTGTTTGTCAGGCTTCCCCAGAGATACTGAAATCAATGTTCCATGGACAAGCCCACTGAACTGTCATTAGAGCAGATGGAACCCAGAGTTTCCATCCTCCCCAGCCTTCAGAGTTATTTAAGTTATTCTTTGGGTTAGTTAGACTTGAAACTCTGATTGTCTCTATATCCTGCCCAAATCCTATCTTATTTCCATATTGGAAGGGGGGGGGATTCTCAAAGATAAATTAAATTAAAAATTTGATGAATTAATATAGAATATCTGTGGTGTTCCTGCTTTCTCTGTATAGGTACCCCTCAAAATCCCCATCTCTTTCAATGCTCCCAACACCTGTTCACTTTTTTCCTGGATGTTATTGGTTGATTTAATCTTAATAATTTATTTTGTCTAAAATGCAGCCAAGTTTTAAATTTTAAATTCTAAAGAAAGAACATGTCTACTTGTACTGTGGGGAGCTATGCCTATGTCCCATGGGATGAAACCTTCATAAGAACCTGATACTCTGAAATATAGGTTCTTCTTCCTATAACCAGAAATTACCTTTGTGTATGTAACTGGCATAGCAGACAGAGATCACAGGAGACCCAGTAAGGCTGAGGATTACATTGTTATATTGAATATTTTAGACTCTTTTTCATCTCTAAGATATTGCTAAGAAATTATCTCACCATTTATTTTTCCCAACCTATAGTAATCAATGTTAATAAAATATTCTCTAAGGTGTTTGGTGAAATTTTTAGTTTTGTAAATATACTCTTTAGACCTTAGGCAAGTAAAAGAGGAATAAGCACCCTTTTAGGGAACATGGGCAGATAAATAGCTTCTGACTGAAGAATAACCCTAGAAATTTCAAAAACAGAGCCTCTTGTAGGAATGTCTCCTTAAAAAAACAAATAATACTTGGAATTTCATACACAATAATGATTATACAAAAGTTCTATCAGATTTTACACTGATTGTCAAACCTCTCTAATCATCTACTCTTCTAGACTGTTATAAAATCATTCCCAACATCTTCCCTTAATCCTTCATTGATACTTCCAACTCTTTCTCAGCTTTCTAAATGGCTCAAACACCTAGCATGCTAATATGATTTTAACATACATTGACAGAAATAAGAGGTAATGTATTATGTTGACTCATAAGAAATGATCAGTTTATAGGTCAAAAATTTTTTTAATATTGGCAATTTCATAATTCAAATTCATATACTGAAATATTCAAATATAAATACACATGCACATACATATATACATATCAGAAGTTACCTTTGAGGGAAAGGTACATGAGAGTTTTTTTTCAATTTTCTGTGAATATATAATGATTTCAAAACAAAGTATTTTTATATATATTAGACATATTTTCTGTCCTCATAGATATATTTTAAGTAATTTTTTTTCATAAGGACATTTATCCTTGTGTTTCCAACACACAAAAATCCATTTCTACACGGATATTTTAGATTAAAATACATTTATATTTGTGTGTCTACCCATGTGTAGAGGGAATCTAGAAATGTAGGTTCAGGCACCAGCCTGGCTATTGTGGATCCAGGAACCCTGTCTGCCCACCTGCTGACTGAGGCACCAGGCCAGCTCAGCTGAGAAATCCAGCAGAAAGCCCACCCACTCCTGGTCTCTGCCAGCTATCCCACCTAGAATCTCTGGACGGGTTCCTGGTGAAGGGCTTTTCCTGACAAAGGCACGGTTTAGGGACTAGAAGAGGTGCCTACTTCTTCAAATGCACAGACATTAACACAAAGCCACAAGGGTCACAAATAATCAAAGAAACATGACACTACCAAAGGAACAGAAGACTCAATAAAGTAGAAGAAAGAATGACCAATGTCAGAGAAAGGTCATTTGAAATTATCCAGTCAGAGGAACAAAGAGAAAAAAGAATGAAAAAAAGTAAAGAAAGCCTATGGGACTTATGAACACTATCAAGTAAACCGATATATGCATTATGGACATCCTAAAAGGAGCAAAGAAAGAGAAAAAGACAAAAAGCATATTTAAAGAAATAATTATGGAAAACTTTCCAAATCTGAAGACAGAAATAAACATCTAGCTCTATGAAGCCCAAAGAACCACAAATAGATTAAACGTAAAGAAATTTTCACTGAGACATTATAATCAAATTATCAGAAGTCAAAAATAAGGAACTTTGAAAGCAGCAAGAGAAAAATGAAATGTAACATACAAGGAAACCTCCGTAAGACATAGGCATATTCCTCAACAGAAACTTTGCAGGTCAGGAAACAAAGAGATGATTTATTTTCAAAGTGCTTTAAAAGAAATGGCAACCAAGAATACTATACTTGGCACAGGTGTCCTTCAGAAATGAAGGAGAGATAATGAGTTTCCCAGATAAATAAATGCTAAGGGAGTTCTTCACCACTAGATCTGCCATACAAAATATTCTAAAGGGAGTTCTTCAAGTTGAAATGAAAGGGTGATGACTAACATCATGAAAAGATATGAAAGTTTATAACTAACTGTAAAGAATATAGTAAAATTTTGAATACTATAACTCTTTAATGGCAGCGTGTAAATCACTTTTGACTCTAGTATATAAGTTAAAAGACAAAAGTATTAAAAATAACTATAGGTTTAATTTGTAAATGGATACACAATATAAAAAGATGTAATTGTGACATCAATAATGAATATGATGAGAGAAGTAAAAGTGTATAGATTTTGTATGCACCCAAAGATAAGATGTTACAACTTAAAACAGACTGTTATAACTATGAGATATCTTATACAAGCCTAATGGCTGACCAAAAAGAAAAAAGCCTCTAGTAAACACACGAAAGTGGAATCAAAGCATACCACTATAAAAAAAATGATCAAACCACAAAGGAAAACAACAAGAAAGGAAGAAAGAAACAAAGAAATAAAAACAGTGAGAAAAAGATTATTAAAATGGCAATAGTAAGTCCTTACTTATTGATATTACTTTATATATAATTAGAATTGAACGTTCCCAACACAAATGATATATGTTTGAGGTAATAGGTATGCTAAATACCCTGATCTGATCACCATACTTTACATGTATTGAAACAACATTATATATGCCGTGAATATGTACAAGTATTATGTGTAAATTTAAAGAACTTAAATTAGACAGGAGAGGGCAGAGCAAGATGGCCAAACAGAAACATCCAACAATCATCCTTCTGCACAAACACCAAATTCCACAACTGTTCACACAAGGAAGCACATTGATAAGAACGAAAAATCAGGTGAACAACCACAGTAACAGGTTTTAACATTATATCAAGGAAAGAGACACTGAAGAGAGCAGAAAAGACAGTCCTACATTGCCTATGCCACCCATCCCTCATTCCTTGACAGTGCTGTGCCAGCCCACTGAGTAGAGAAAGAATCTATGTGCCCAAGGGTGGGAGAGTAAAGTGACTGTGGGAATTTGTATTGGAACTCAGGGCTGCCCTGTCACAGGGGAACACAACACAGAGCAGAATGCCACTGGCATCCACAGACATAGCAATTAAACAAGCCTGGCCAGATGGACACCCCCCACTCTGAAACCTGAGTTCCAGATAGATCCACCACTGACTGACAAAAAGCAGCCTGGTGCCTAGAATAAATTCATAAGGCAGTCCAGCCACAAAGCCTGCAGTCTTTGGGCAATTCCTGTGGCTATACTGGCTCTGAGCCAGTCAACTGGAGGAGCATGTAACCTGTGAGACACTAGCAGTGGTGGACAAGCCAGTGATTGTGTCATTCCTCTCCCAGCTATAGGCAGGTGCAACTCAGAGAGAGTCTTCTTCTACTTGGGGGAAGGAAATGGAAGAGTTCAGAGGACTTTTTTTTTCAACATGGATACCAGCTCAGCCACAGTAAAATAAAGTACCTAGCAGACTCCTGAAGTCCCTGAGACCAGGCCTTAGTTTCTGACATTTCTAGACCTACCCTGGGCCAGAAGGAAACACACTGCCCTTAAGGGAAGCACACAGTCCCAGCAAGATACACCACCTGCTGCATAAAGAGCCCTTGGCTATTGAATAGTATCAGAGGTAGCCAGGCAAGAGTCACCACAGACATTAGGTGAAACTTGGCTGGTTGCAGGTGTGACCTGGTGCACTCATAGCTGCAACGGCCACAAGGGAGTTTCCACATCACTCCTCCCCCAACTCCAGCAGCTCAGCACAGAGAGTGAGGGTAAAGAATGAGAGACTTTGCCTGATAATCCAGGGAATTCTCCCATATCTTACCAAAGTTCACCAAGGTGGTACCACCAGGAGTCTGCAAGAGTCACAGCATTATTCTGCTTGAGCCACCCCTAGTACAGTACTGACACAGCTGTATTGTCCAAAGACTTAGATCACAATACCCAATTTCCTTTGAATATTTGAAAAGCTTTCTCAAGAAGGACAGGTTCAAACAAGCCCAGACTATGAAGATTAAAATAAATATATAACACTTCAAACAAGCCCAGACTGTGAAGATTAAAATAAATACATAACTCTTCAATGCCCAGATATTGATGAACATCCATAAACATCAAGAACATCCAGGAAGACATAACCTCACCAAACAGGCTAAATAAGGTACCAGTGACCAATCCTGGAGTGATGGAGATAGGTGACCTTTCAGACAAAGAATTCAAAATACCTGTCCTGGAGAAGCTCAACAAACTTCAAGAAAACACAGGGAAGGAATTAAGAAGCCCATCAGGGAAATTTTGCAAAGAGATTGAAATAATTTAAAAAATCAAGCAGAAATCCTAGAGCTTAAGAATTCAATTGACAAACTGAGAAATGCATCAGAGTTTCTCAACAGCAGAATTGACCAAGAAGAAGAAAGAACTAGTGAGTGTGAAGACAAGCTATTTGCAAATATAGAGTCAAAGGAGAAAAAAAAGAAAAAGAATAAATAAGAATGAAGTGCACCTACAAGATCTAGAAAATAGTCTCAAAAGAATAAATCTTAAGGTTATTGGCCTTAAAGAGATGGTCGAGAGAATGATTGGGTAGAGAATTTATTTAAAGAAATAATAACAGAGAACTTTCCAAGCCTAGAGAATGATATTAACATTCAGGTACAAAAAGATCACAGAACACCAAGCAGATTTAACCCAAACAAATCTACCTCGAGGCATTTAATAATCAAGCTCCTAATGGCCAAGGATAAAGAAAATGTCCTAATGGAAGCAAGAAAAAGGAAAAAAAAATAACATATAACAGAGCTCCAATATGTCTGGCAACAGACATCTCGGTGGAAACCTTACAGGCCAGGGGAGAGTGGCACAACATAGTCCATATTCAATGTGCTGAGGGAAAAAAATCCTTAACCATAGAACATTATGTCCTGCAAAAATATCCTTCAAACCTGAAGGGGTGTTTATTTAAACACTTTCCCAAACAAAACCTGAGGGATTTCATCAACACCAGACCTATCCCACAAGAAATGCGGAAAGATGTTCCTCAATATGAAAGAAAAGGTCATTAATAAACAGTAAGAAACAATTCACTGGTAAGTACACAAATACAGAATATTCTATTGCTGTAATGGCAGTGTATAAATCACTTTTCTTGAGTAGGAAGACTAAAAGACAAACCTATCAAAAATAACTACAACAACTTTTTGAGAGATGGGTAGCATAAAAAGATATGGATGGAAATAGCAAAAAGTTAAAAAGTGAGGAAGGATGAAATTAAAGTGTAGAATTTCTGTTAGATTTCTCTTTGCTTATTTGTTTGTTTGTAAGCAGAATTGTCATATGTTTAAAATAATTGATTATAAAAAATGTTTTTGCAAGCTTCATGGTAACCTCAAATCAAGAAACCTATAACAGATACACAAGATAAAAAGCAAGAAATTAAAACATACTACCAGAGAGAATCACATTTAACAAAGGAATACAAGAAGGAAGAAAGAAATACAGGATCATAAAACAACCAGAAAACAAACAACATGGTGGTAGTAGGTCCTTACCTATCAATAACAACATTGGATGTGAATGGACTAAACATTTTAATCAAAAGACATAGAGTAGCTGAATGGATTAAAAAAAATGAAACCCAACCATATGCTGTCTACAAGAAACCCACTTCACCTATACTGACACACATAGACTAAGTATAAAAGGACATAAAAAAAATTCCATGCAAATGGAAATCAAAAAGACCATGAGTATCTATACTTCTATCAGAAGAGATTTCAAGACAAAGACTGTAAAAAGAGATAAAGAAGGTCATTATATAATGAAAAAGGGGTCAATTCAACAAGAGGACATAACAATTCTAAATATATATGCATCCAACACAGGAGCAACTAGATATATAAAGTAAATATTATCAGAGCTAAACAGAGAAATAGTTTATAATACAATAATCAACACTCTGGACAGATAATCAACAATAAAACATTGGACTTAATCTGCACTATATACCAAATGGACCTAATAGATATTTACAGAATGTTTCATCCATCAGCTTCAGAATACACCTTTTTCTCAGCTCATGGATCATTCTCAAGGATAGACCATATGTTAGGCCATAAAATAAGTCTTTAAAAACTTAAAAACTGGAAATCATATCAAGTATTTTCTCTGACCACAATGGAATAAAACTAGAAATCAGTAACAAGAGAAACGTTGGAAATTATACAAACATATAGAAATTAAACAGTACACTCCTGAATGAAGAGTGGGTCAATAAAGAGATTAAGAAGGAAATTTCAAAATTTCTCAAAACAAACGAAAATGAAAATACAACATACCAAAACCTATGGGAGACACCAAATGCAATAATAAAAGGAAACTTTATAGCAATAAGTGCCTACATCAAAAAAGTAGAAAACCTTCAAAGAAACAAGTTCTTTCTCAAAGAACTAGAGAAACAAGAGCAAACCAAATCCAAAATTAGAAGAAAATAAATAATAAAGATTAGAGCAGAAATAAATGAAACTGGAACCAAACAAATACAAAAAATAAATAAATAAAACAAAAAGTTGGCCTTTGGAAAAGATAAACAAAATTTACACATCCTTAGCAAGAATAACTAAGAAAAAAAGAGAGAATACCCAAATACATAAAATTAGAGATGAAAAAGGAAACATTACAACTGATACTGCAGAAATTCAAAGGATCATTAGCAACTACAATGAGCAACTATATGCCAATAAATTGGAAAGCCTAGAAGAAATGGATAAATTCCTAGACACATATAACCTACCAAGATTGAATCAGGAAGTAATCCAAAACCTGAATAAACCTATAACAAGTAACAAGATAGAAGCAGTAATAAAGTCTCCCATCAAAGGAAAAGCCAGGATCTGATGGCTTCATTGCTGAATTCTAACAAGCATTCAAAGAAGAACTAATACCAATCCTACTTAAACTATTCCCAAAAACTGAGGAGGAGGAAATATTCCCAAACTCATTCTGCCAGGCCTGTATCACCCTGATACCAAAACCAGGCAAAGACACAACAAAAAAAGAAAACTATAGGCCAATATCTCTGATGAACATAGACACAAAAATTTTCAACAAAATACTAATAAACATAAATTAACAACACATTAAAAAGATTATGCATCATGATTAAGTAGGATTCATCTCAAAGATACAAGGATGGTTCAAAATACGCAAATCGATCAATGCGATGCATTGTATCAACAGAACGTTGAAACTAGTAAGAGAAAACATTGGGGAAACCCTTCAGGACATTGCTTTTGGCAATGACTTTTTCAGTAATACCCCCACAGCATAGGCAACCAAAGCAAAATTGGACAAATGCGATCACATCAAGATAAAAAGCTTCTGCACAGCAAACGAAATAACCAACAAAGTGAAAAGACAACTCGCAGAATGGGAGAAAGTATTTGCAAACTATACAACTGAAAAGGGATTAATAACTTGAATATATAAGGAACTCTATCAACACAGTAGGAAAAAATCAAATAATCTCATTAAAAAATGGGCAAAGGATCTGAACAGATATTTCTCAAAAAAAGACATACAAATAATCAACAGGTGTATGGAAAAATGTTCAATATAATTAGTCATCAGAGAAATGCAAATCAAAACTACAACGAGATACCATCTCACCCCAGTTAAAATAGCTTTTATCAAAAAGACAGGAAATAATGAATGCTGGTGAGGATATCGAGAAAGGAGAACACTTCTACATAGTTGGTGGGAATGTAAATTAGGACAACCACTATGGAGAACAGTGTAGAGGTTCCTCAAAAAACTAAAAATAGAACTACCATATGACCCAGCAATCCCACTGCTGGGTATATATCCAAAAGTAGAGAATTCAGTATATAAAAAAGATATTACACATATTCAGTAAAGTTGCAGAATACAAAATCAACATACAAAAATCAGTTGTGTTTTTATATACTGATAACAAACTACTCAGGAAAAAATTAAGAAAACAATCCCATTTAGAGTAGCATCAAAAAGAATAAAATATGTAGGAATAAATTTAACCAAGGCAGTGAAAGTTATATACACTGGAAACCATAAAACATTTATGAAAGAAACTTAAGAAGACACAAATAAATGCAAACATATCCTGGGTTCCTAGACAAGAATTCATATTGTTAAAATGTCCAGACTACCCAAAGTGATTCAAAGCAATCCCTACTAAAATTCCAATGGCATATTTCAGCTAAGTAGAAAAAACAATCCTAAAATTTGTATAAAACCACAAAAGACCCGAAATAGTCAAAGCAATTGAGCAAGAAGAACAAAGCTGGGGATATCATACTTCCTGATTTCAGACTATATTACAAAGTAATAGAAATCAAAATGGCATGGTACTGGCACAAAAACAGACATATAGAAAAATAGGACAAAATAAAGAGCCCAGAAATAAATCCTCATGTTTATAGTCAATCAGTTTTGACAAAGGTGTCAAGAATACACAATGGATAACATAGAATCTCTTCAATAAATGGTGCTAAAAAACTAGATAGTCATATGCAGTAGAATGAAATTGGACTGTTCTCTCAAACCACACACAAAAATCCACTCAAAATGGATTAAAATCTTAAATGTAAAACCAGAAACTATATACTACTACAAGAAAGCATTAGAGAAAAACTTCTTGATATTGTTCTGGGCAATGATTTTTGAATATGATGCCAAAAGCACAGGCAACAAAAGCTAAAATAGACAAATGGTATTGTATCCAACTAAAATCTTCTGCACCTCAAAGGAAACAATCAACAGAATGAAGAGACAATCTCCAGAATGAGACACAATATTTTCAAACTATACATATGATAAAGGGTTAACAATCGATATATAAGGCACTCAAACAGTGTGACAGCAAGAAAACAAATCATCAGATTAAAAAATGGGCAAAGGACCTAAATAGACATGTCTAAACAGACATGCAAATGGCCAAGAGATATATTCAAAGGTGTTCAACATCACTAATCATTAGGGAAATACAAATAAAAAAATCACAATGAGATATCACTTCACACTTATTAGGATAGCTATTATCAAAAAACAGAATAAGTGCTGATAAGAATGTGGAGAAAAGGGAATCCTTGTTCACTGTTGTTAGGAATATAAATTGGTATAGGCCTTATGGAAAACAATATGAAGATTCCTCAAACAGTAAAAAATAGAATTACTACAAGACCTAGCAATCCCACTTCTGTCTATATATAAAAAAATGAAATCAGTATGTCAAAGAGGTATCAGCTCTCCTATGTTTATTGCAGTATTATTCACCATAGTCAAGCTATGGAATCAACCTAGATGTATATCAATAAATGAATGAATAAAGAAAATGGGGAGGAGTATGTGTATGTATACAAAGGGACTTCAAAACTTTCATGGAAAATGTATGTTATGAAAAAAAATGCACATATTTTTCAAATTTTTTTTGCCCCCAGATAAAACTTGAACTACCTTGTTATAACATATCTGAACAAGATTTCATTTGAGGCACTAAGAGGGGTAAGACATCAGTCTGAAAAGAAGCCCCATCAGAGCAACATAGACTCTGCTAAAATTGAAACAAGAACAAATATGAAGCTTGGGTGAAAAAAGTTTGAGACCATCAATGCTTTACAAAAAGTTTATAGGGGCAATTCCCCAAAGAAACCGGCAGTTTACAAATGCGTAACTTGTTCTAAAAGAGATGAGGCACTTTTGAAGATGAACTCTGTAGTAGTAGACCATCCACATCAATTTCCAAGGAAAAATTAATTTTGTTCATGCCCTAATTGAAGAAGACTGAAGATTAATAGCAGAAATAACAGCCAACACCATAGAACATTTCAACTGATTCAGCTTACACAATTCTGACGAGAAATTAAAATTGAGAAAACTTTTAACTCAATGGGTGCCGAAATCATTGCATCCAGATCAGCTGCAGTCAAGAACAGAGCTCTCAATGGAAATTTTAAACAGTGTATGACCAAGATCCTGGAAGTATTCCTTTGAAAAATTGTAACAGGAGATGCAACATGACTTTACCAGTATGATCCTGAAGACAAAGTACAATCAAAGCAATGGCTACCAAGAGGTAGACGGAGTCCAGTCAAAGCAAAAGTGGACTGGTCAAATGCTAAGGTCATGACAACAGTTTTTTGGGATGCTCAAGGGATTTTACTTGTTAACTTTCTGGAGTGCTAAAGAACAATAACATCTGCTTATAATGAGAGTGTTTTGAGAAAGTTAGCCAAAGCCTTAGCAGAAAAATGCACAAGAAAGTTTCACCAGAGTCCTTTTCCAGCACAACAATGCTCCTGCTCATTCCTCTCATTAAACAAGGGCGATTTTGCAAGAGTTTTGATGTGGAAAAAAATGGAATTAAAAGATTAAAATAAAAATAGGCTCTATTTCACAACATAAGCTCAATAAAAGTCAAGGTTCTTTGTACGTGATGATACCAGCCATTTAGTCCATCCATAAAGAACTGAGGGTCCTGGAAATCTAACCATGTTAGTGCAGTCTTTTTTACATCATTAAATGAAGAAAAATGTGTGCCTTTTACAGATTTTGGAACATATCCCTGTAATCCACTGATCAGTTTACTATTTCTATAGTTTTGTCTTTTCTGGAATATCATATAATTGGAATAATATCTAGCCTTTTCACACTGGCTTTGTTTGCAATATGTATTTAAGGTACTTCCATGTCTTTTTTTGTGACTCAATAGTTCATTTCTTATTGATGAATAATATTCTATTGTATGGATGTACTACAGTTTATTTATCCATATATTTGATAAAGATACAAAAATAAATTCCATCATTTTAAAAACTTTTATTTAAAAAATAAAAGTTCATGACCTGGAAAGGAGTGTTTGGCTTTTTTTTAAAGCATGAAACAAAGTTTATTGAAGAAGGACAAGATAGGTTGACAGAGTAAAAGCAAGATACAGTCACCACAGAATGGTGAACAGACCCCCTGTTGTAACAAGAGGTGACAGTTTGGCTTTTTAGGGTCAAGGTTTAAAATAATTGAAATGCTATATATCTTAATAATTTTAAGAAGGATTCAAAGTTTATATGTATCATAAATCAAAACACTTCTAAAGCAACTAAACTGAAATGTTATAAATATACTGTGTTTTAAGTTACTAAATTCCAGGTATGATTTTTTCAAAAGATGTCTTTGCTGATCCAGCGTGAACTGATACACTCAAATAAGATGAACAATGGCCTTTAAATTTGAAAATTGTTGGAAAATATTTTTTGCTTTGCATGTTACCTTAATATCTTGGCTTGAGACTATGATCGTGGAGTCTTCTGTAGAAATAAGGAACTGGACCCACTTTAATAAAGGGTGATTTCTAACATAAAATATAGAAAAGAAGCAGCAAAGGGGGACAAGACAACCCAATGACAGTCAACGTCCACACAAGAAGGGTGTCTAAGTGAGATGGAAAGATGTTCCAATGGGTGCCCAAGCCCTTGGGAGGAGACCATATAAATGGGTAGCAGAGGCATGGTCAGATCAAGAGAATGGCCACATTCATGTATTATGCAAAATAAAATATTTTGAGGATAACAAGAGCCAGCTTTCTCATTTTAAAGAAATTGTTTCCCCTTTGTAATTAAGTGTGTTATGGATAAGTACTTTGGAACTATGTAAAATTCTATTCCTCATCCTACCTGTTCCCAATGGTTTTTAACACCTCTTTATGTTTCTTGCCTGAACTAATTATTATTATGATGGTTGCCAAATGGTGACTTTCTAATCATACCATGCCTTCCACATTGATTAGACAGTATACTAAAAGAAAGACCTTTTTCTTCTCTTCTTTATTCAGTTATTAAATTTTACCGGTGTGGACCCAAGATATCTGTTTTATTCAATAGGTTATAATCTCTTCTATAATTGTTTATTCTTATACTCGAAATTTCCCAGATTTGGCCAGTAGGAGCTTTTTAAAGCTTCCTCCTGTATTCTTTTGAGATATTCTCATCATGTTATGAGAATCTCTATACTTCCTGGTTGATCAAGATATTTCAGGTTCATCTTATTCTTTTCCTACTCCAGCCCTGGAATCAGCCATTTCTCCAAGGAACCTTGGTTCCTTTTAGTGGGCAGTGGTAATTAGAACTCGTAAGTTTTTCTCACTACTTGAAGTATCACTGCTTTCAGGACCTCTCAGTGTTCAGAAAAAAATATACTTATGGATGTATACAAATACATATACATATACATATGAACACACATGTCTACATCTTTATTTATATGTGTAATTATCTAACTGAAACTAAGAGTTTATAGCCATACCTCTAAATCCAGTTCAACACCTAAGGGTTCTTTCTAGCCTTTCTCTTTTCCATAATTTTGTTTCTCTAAGAATGAAAAACATGGCTCTCATTACTCTCAACATATTGTCTTCTTTTTTTCAATATGCACAAATGTACTCAATCTTCCAGCTCTACTTTAATTAAATAATGTAAAACTCACCAGTAATAAGGCAAACTGTTATGTGCTGCCAGATAAAATGCAACAAGGAGACCAAATCATCATTTCTGGGATATTCAGGTTCACAATATATAACCTGGGCCTAATCAATTTGGATCAATTCAAATTGAGGGACAATTGACAAAAGACCTGACCTATAATCTTCAAAAATGTCAAAAACATGACAAAGACAGACAAAGGAACTATTCCAAATTGAAGGAGATTAGGAAGAAAAAATAATAATTTGAAAAAAACTAAAATAAATAAATAAGACAACT
This sequence comes from Varecia variegata, assembly GCA_028533085.1. Lineage (NCBI taxonomy): Eukaryota > Metazoa > Chordata > Mammalia > Primates > Lemuridae > Varecia > Varecia variegata. The sequence goes on from CM052437.1 coordinate 39,847,763, forward strand.
GGATGTAATGCATGATGCACAACAGATTTTTCTGCTATATAGCAAATTATTGAGACAATGGGCAAACTTAAATAAGGTTTCTGGGTAAAATCTAATGTCAGAGTTCTTTGTATTATTCTTACAATGGTTCTGTAAGTCTCAAGTTGCTTTTAAAAAGCTTTCAATAGTATTTTAACTTAAAAATATGGTTTGGCATGTAATGTTAGCATGGTAACATAAGATATAGCAAAGCTAATGAAAATACATTATGCATTATACAAAGGCAAAGCTATTAAATAGTTGCTCAAAAGAAAGAAAATGGATTTTAAAACATTTATGTTGGAACAAGAAAAAAATTAAATACATATATTTGGCAAAGGATTCCTATTTAGAATATACAAAGAAAATTATAGAAATAGAGAGATGGGTAAAAGACCTAAGATGTATTACACAAAAGAGTTTATCCACATGGCCAATAAGCCAATGAAAATGGATTCAAAATTATTAGTTATTAGAGAAATATCAGTTAAAACCACAATGATATACAATTATATACCTACCAAAATAGCTAAAATCAAAAGGATTAACAATGTCAAATGTCAGCAAAAATATTAAACAATTGGAACTATAAAACACTGCTGATGATCACATGAATAGGGTCAATTTCTAAAAATCCTTTGAGCTGCACACTGAATATTTGTGTATTGCAGCATATATATGTTGTAATTATACTTAATTGTAAAGGTTTATAACAATTATTTATCAATTTAAAAGGGATTATGTTTTTATAATATTAATATTTCCCATCCAAAAGCATCATATACATTTCCATTTGTTCTGAACTTGTTTCATGTTTGTTATGATTTTTTTCCCCACAAAGGTACTATATATTACTCATGACATTATTTTAACATTAGATATTTGCCTGAGTAGAAGACTGTCATCGCACCACAAGACGTGTTGTGGGATCTGGCATGCAATTTTAATTCATCAGATTGGCCTCCTCACTTATTCAATTCTGTGCAAACAGTACTATAAATAACATGTAAATTTCTCACTTGAGATAATGAACAAATTTTAATATGGCCTAAAAACTGATAAAGCACTTACTCCAAAAAACTTCAATGCAAACTTCGATGTAATTATATGAATTTCAAAATATATTTAAAGCAATTTGGTTGCTAGTAAACGTGATAAGCAGCATTATAAATGTTCAGAAATGACTATGGGGGAACTAATTAATTTTATACAGTGTAAAATCTCAAAAAGATAAAGAAAATTACCTGCATAAACTCCATTATGTTAAAACAGAAATGCTGAAACGACAGTGCTATTTGTGTTCAGCTCTATTGAACATTGAGAAGGGAAGGAAGAGAAAAGAATTAAAGAAGCTGAGGCTGTGGAGTTATGGACACCTGAATATGAAATGAATTTCCTTGTTGTTCTGGGAATAGAACTGTGAAAAGCATGCATACACACACATACACACACATACACACACACACACACACACAGTTTAAATAACTTAAGTTCCCCAAAGATATTACATTAATATAAAAATTACTAGAATGCTATAGACAAATATAAACTTTTAAAAAATGTTTTAACTTAACCATACATGGAATAATTTTTTATTCAGGAATATACCTCCAATTTTATGAGAAAGATCAGTAGAAAAAATTCTATACAGGTTAAGTATCACTTATCCAAAATGCCTGGGACCAGAAGTGTTTTGGATCACAGATTTTTTTTGGATTTTGGCATATTTGCATATACATAATGAGATATCTTGGGGACAGGACCCAAGTTGAAACACAAAATTCATTTATGTTTCATATAAACCTTATATAACCTTATATAAATAGTTTGAAGGATATTTTATATAATATTGTTAGTAATTTCCTGAATGAAACAAAGTTTGCATGTTGGCTGCAACCAGTCATATGAGGTCAGGTGTGGAATTTGTCATTTGTGGCATCATGTTGGCACTGAAAAAGCTTCAGATTTTGGAGCATTTTGGATTTCAAACTTTCAGATCAGGGATGTTCAACCTGCATTATTTCCATGCAAATAGCTGCTTACCCAAATTTAAAGAAGCTATATATGCTATGAAACATTATAACTGAGACTGATTCAAAAAATAGGTAATGTTACTGGGAGCTCCTCAAGGACAGGGATCACAGGATGTTCATCCCCAGTGCACACTGTAGCATGTGACATACACTAGATACCCAGGTAAGGTTCACTGAGTGAGGAAAAGTGAAATAATAAGAAAGCAACTGAAGCAGCTCTACCAGAGATGGGAAGCTGTCTTTCATGGGATGAATTTACTACTTCCATTATTGGGGCTGCCTCTTTAAGCCTGCTTTTAAGAATTGGAAGTCAAGCCAAGACATCAAGTGCTGGCCAACTCATCACTCATTTAGTTCAGAGTGAATCTTTAAACACTTGTGAAAAATTGATCTTTCCTTCAGATAACAGTATAGGGCAAAGTGTATACCCTTCCTCACAAATAAGTGTCTGTCAAAAAATCATGTAAAGTTTGACCAGGATTTGATTTTTTTTTTAGAAATGTGTACTATCAGAGTTAGAGGCTAAGGTTCCCTTTGCCGTTTAGGGCATCAAGGCCTCTTTCTTTATAGTTTATAAGATGTTGAAGTAAGAATCTCACTGTGTGAAGTAAAATAGGAGAAAATATCCAGCAGAAGATGGTTCTCATGAAAATGCCTCAAATACCATTTAAGTGATTTACTGTACTAATCCCATAAACTGATTTGGGATTAGCTTTTTGGAAGGTGAACAGGGCAGATTTATATCCTAGCTGAAAGCTGAAAGCCAGGAATCAATTTGGACACACTTTGTCCTTTCATTCCTTTTGAGTGCAAGAGCAGCTTGCACTTGGCTCAGTGAGAAATCTAGAAGAGTTGCCTTAAGTTCAAGTCTCCTCTGCTTGCTCTTGTCTTCAAACAGGAGCCACTTTCCGTGAGCCCACAGGGAGACCTGGAGAGGAAGTTAGGCCTTGACAGTGGCCTAAACATTGGAAACATGGTCTGCCAGAATAATTCAAGTATGTGCTTCTTGTGAGGATAACTTTTCTCTTTATATATATAGTTATTCTTCTAGAAGCTATTAAATTGGAAAAAATATAAATCATCCAAATTTTTCAAAATATAAATCTTCCAAATTTACTATAACACAGTGAACCTATGCATTCCATGTGTGGTAAAAGCAAAGAGAAAAGAGAGTCTCTGCAGTATTGTGGTGTATAGGTTGCATGTTTTTGTAACTACATATTCAAAAATATTAACTTGCACATTTTGCTCTTTCATTTTCATTTTCTTGAGTTTGAAAGATTTTTGGTTTCTAAGAATCCTCTAAGAATATACCTTGAATATCCAACTTAATGTCCTTGTCAGCTAACTTGCAGGTACCATATCAGAACTTTACAAAATCAAGGTATAGAAGAAGCATGGTGTGTTAGGTCAAGAACAAGGAAATAGAAGAGCTGAGAAAATTTCTTGTCTACATAAATTGGAAAATAAGTTCCTATGTATTTTTCTCTTCTTTACATGAACCTAAAGTCATGTTAATGCCAATTTCAGTGAAAAGTTGGTCCCAAGTATGCTGAGTCAGAAACAAAGAAATAACACTCAAAAGTGAAACTTTCCACATCCCATCTTCATTCTGATTGTCTAATGCTAATAATTGCTACGTAAGAATAAGAAACAGCCCTTTCTTACTACTTAATAGTATGTATTTATCTATAAAAGTTTCATTTTTTATGCTTTTTAGAATCTTTACTATAAAAACAATATTCTCCAGAATGAAGATTACAAATTGCAAAGCTTTTACCAGTATAAAGTACAGTGAAATGAATTCAAGAACTAGGTATAATTGTCTACTGACAGCTCAGAACATAGCTGAATGTGTGGTTCATTCTACTAATATTGTACCTTCAGAATTAATGAATGTTTGAGAAAAGATGTCTTTTTCATGGATTTTGGGATGACCACATTCAAATACATGAAATCATTTCCCCATTTTGTTCAAAATGACCATTCCCATCATACTGAAAGTACATTTCTAAATGCACCTTATCTTATAGGCTGGCGATGTCACCTCTTATAAATTGGTACATTCAGAATATTGACAGTAGAAAACTATTTCAGAGGTTGTATAATATCACAAGGGAAACAATCAATATTTCCATGTTTTCATTATTTTTTACAATACATTCATTTAAGAAATATTTTAACATAAAGATAATCTCAATCTCTCAGCTATTAGATCTTCATTTCTCCTCTTTAAAACTCTACTAATAAGCTCAACACATACTAACTACTTGAAGAAATATTTTAGTGTATCTTTGCTTTCAATATTCAATTTGGGTATTCTAAATTAAAGTATGAAGGAAAACTAATCAGTATATAATTACTTAAGCTATTGTCTCAATAACCTCAGGAATCAAACAACTCTACACATTAGCATCAATGCTTTGTGCACTTACTTGAATTAGGCAAAATAATCTTAACAGAGAATGTTATGGTAAACCAAAAGGATCTAGAAGTAGAGATAGGGCAGGTGGTCAAGGGTAGAAACACAGAAAGGACACCCATGGCTCCAACCTCAGAAACACATAAAAACTAAGCTAGTCAGCTAGAGGAGAGTTGTATAAAATTATTTTTAATTCAGTGATGAATTAATATACCAAATACTTGAGTATGTCTATCCATCTTTAATTAAATTAATACAAACTTCATTTTGGAGCTTCTTTCATTTTAAAAAGAAAGTAATTTGATATTTACAGTGCATATGATTCTCATATTACTGATTTAGATGTTAACCATAATCAAAAATAAAAATTAATGTTTCCTGACATTAGTTTAGGAGTATTTCATTGTATTTCCATTCTGTGAAAATTATAAACCCATCCATAATCTATACAGAAACTGTTCCCTTCCTGTAGTGCTTGATTACCTAGAACAAGGGTTAGAAAACTATGGCTCATGGGCCAAATCCGGTCCATAGCCTATTTTCTGTGGTCTGTGAGCTAACAATGATGTTTACATTTTTAAAGGGAAGAAGGCAGCAGCAGAAGAGGAGAAAGAGGAAGAGGCAAAAGAAGAAGATGGGGCAGGCTTGTGACCACAAAGCCCAAAATATTTGCTACCTTGTTCTTCACAGAAAATGGTTGTCTTACCCTGACTAGATTATTGCCTTCACCCAACAATCTAGAAATAAACCAAGTCCATGTGCTAATAACTATGAATGTAATATTTCCATTGTATGTTCTATGTTCACAGAATACATGTATAATCTATTCTCAAGACTTTCCCAAATTATTGTCTCCACTCTTGCTCTCTGATGTAAACTTGTGAATATGAGCGTTACGAGCTCATTCACCCAGTCATGTCGGGATGATGTTGCAGAATGTGGCAACTGCAGGATGTGCTTGGACTCACCCACTCTTGGCTTTTCTGACTCCAGTGTCCTCTTATAATATCCAGTTTCAACGACTGAAGCTAGAGGCTTAAAACCAGTTGCTGCCAAGAACATCTGCAGTCAGCCCTACCAAAGCCCTTCCAAAGCCTTTGTTTAGAGGTATGTTGTGCCTCTGAGCCTGTCACAGGAGAACGTTCATTTTTTTACAACCCTATTTAACACCAGATAAATGTATTTTTAGCTACAAGTTGATGAGGTAGCAGTGTCATCCAACAGCTGGACAGGTTAATCCCACAAATACAATATCTAGAGATTGGTGAAAGAGTTCCAGTGTTTTAGTTCTTTTACTGGAAAGTGGCCATTTGAATCCAATGGAGCCTTAGATGTTCTTCAGGCTTCTTGAATTGCTAACTCATTCTCCCTTTCTTTCAATAAAGTATATCTTAAAATAACTTTATCTTTCACCCTAGAGTTCCAGACTCAAATCCAATTCAAGGTACCAATGACTATGTATTATGCCTGACAGGTGGTTAACAAGGTAAGAGAGCACAGACTCTGCAGGCATAAAATCTCAGTAATCCTAAACGCTGAGACACTGGGATAATGGCCACCAAATAAAGGTTTAAACATCCTAAGCTGGAGAAGTTTTCAGATCTGTAGCCGGTGCTGATAATTGCAATTTGTAGGCTCTGCCAGTAATACACTTGGGGTATCAAAAATATTGTGTTTTAAGACATTTTAGATATCCATGCTATACCTAGCATAGCAAGAGTGTCTTCTCTAAAACTTTTAGTTGATCTTTATTCATCCAGGAATTGGGCATAATTTTAAGAATAATGAGGATACTAGGTTGAAATATATATTTTTCCCTAATTCTTTTAACATAATCTTTTACACTGACAGTATACAATTTTATCAAATTTTCTCACATTGACTTTCTGAACAGTGACATATTCAACAAGTTGTTTCATAAAACCCCCCACATACAAGGCACACTTATAGATGATACAGAGGGGTTCCACAACTGAATGAGCTATTATCCTATTGTTAATAGATTTACAATAGCCAAAATTAAATATGTACACAGCTATCTATAATCAAAACAATAAAACTAGTGGCCAAAAGGTGATATAAAGTGCTGTGACTGTTCCAAAAATAAATCAGCTTCTGGATAGGTAAAAAATAGGGAATGCTTCACAGAATGTGATATTTGTACTGATCCCTGAAGGACTGGTAATATTTAATAAGATAATGGAGCAGAAACAAATCTTAGACCAAGAGAATAGCAAGAAAAAAGGAGGAAAGTTGAATGAGCAAAGAGCACATTTGGAAGGGTATACTTGACTACAACGTAAAAAAATGTTTACATAAGGAAAAAGCGGTCAAATTTAATAAGGGAAACTGAATGACTTACTAAGGAGTTTAGAAATTGCTCAGTGGCCAACAGGAAATCACTAAGGTTTTCTGAGAAGGTAATGGTATTATTTATTCAAAATATTTATGAGGTTCTTCCTAACAGGACAGACACAGTTCATGCACCTAAGGATCCTGACATCTAATGGAGGGACAGAAAAAAATAAATACAATATAATATGCTGTGATTTATCATAGAGTTTGGCAGAAATGGTCTTTAGTAAAATTAATCTGGAAACAACTAAAGAATGATGGTGAGAGAGACAGAAGGCAGAGAGGCTACAGCAATGAGAAGCAGTGGGGTGCCCCAGAGAGGCGTCTGAACTTTGGAACTCAATAACTCTAGATTTGAATTCCAGCACAATCACTTACGAGCTGTGTAACCTTGAACAACTTGCTGACCTTTTTTAGGTTGATTTTCCACACCTGAAAGATGAGTTAATACTGCCTACCTCCTAGGGAACTATGAACATTAAATGAGATAATGCATGAAAAGCACCTGGCATCAAGTAGGCAATCAATTGTGTTAGCAATTATTACAATATCCCAGGTAAGAAGTAATGAAAGATGTAGCAGGGCATCGGCAATCAGAACATAAAGGGCAAAGTGTAGGGCAGGTGCACTGCAAAAATACACTCTGTAGCAATGGATCTCAAACTATGTTGTCCCTGTTTTACACAACCCATGTTTTCCAGGTCCCATCCAAAGAGATTTCTATTCCAAAAAATTTAGTTTCATGATTTAGAGAAATTATCAGCATAATAGGGATAATAGCAACAGAAATGGAGAAATCAGAATGACTCATTCAGTCTGGGATATAGCCTGCAGGCCACTGATTATGTGACCAGAAATGTGGTATAAAGTTTATTCCAGAGGGTAAATTTAGGAGGCATCTATGGAAGGATGTGAAAGAACACCATGGGGGTGGGGTGAGGGCAGACTTCAAAGAGAAAAATGAGGGGAGAAAATGGAAGGTGGACAGACCTAGGAGTTTGGATAATGGATACATAGAGTGGATAATGAGTGTTTGGCCAGTGACCGAAAGACAAATACCACATGATCTCACTTATATATGGAATCTAAAAGAGTTGAACTCATAGAAGTAGAGAGCAGAATTGTGGTTACCAGGGGCTGGGAAGATACTGGTCCAAGGATACATAATTTCTGTTAGACAGAAGGAATAAGTTCAAAGATCTATTGTACAACATGGTGACTATAGTTAATAACAATGTATTCTGAAAATCACTAGGAAAGATTTTAAGTGTTCTCACCACAAAAAAAAATTGTTATGTGAGGTAATGCATATGTTAATTAGCTCATTGAGCCATTCCACACTGTGTACATATTTCAAAATATCATGTTGTATACAATATATATAATTTTCTCAATTGAAAAATAAAATATAAATAAATAAGCAAATGAATGGGTGGCTAGTGGAAGAGACCAAGAAAAAGAGAACTGTGAGGAGAAAGGAAAAATGAAAGGAAGTCTCCTTCAGGAGCCAAGGGAAGTGTCACTGTCAAAAAGGATAAAAAGTTCAACAGTGTTAAATGGCACAGAGAGGTCGAAAACTGAGAGCCTCAGGAAGGTTATTAAAGTCGCTTATTAGGTCATCAGCTACATCAGAAGCACAATTTCCAGAGAAGAGATGGGGGTTAGGTTGCAAAGAGTTGATAAGCGAATGAGTGAGAATTAGTACAATGGTTCTAAGACCATTAATTACAATTTTTCTGAAGCAAACAGAATTTCAATTAAAGACCTCATCCCACAGAAATTCTACTTAAATTTCTAACTCCAGTAGCAAAAGAACCATAATTTGGGGGACTGTGAAACCACTCAGATACAACTTTAGGTTGTATAGCTGGAGTTCTCCAGTTCCAAATGAGGACTATCCCCAGTAGCTACAGAGACCAATTCCAAGCCAATTACTTCTGTATGCCTCTGTCCCCTACTTTGTCTGATTTGTGGTGAAGGCTAAGCACAGAGGGAAAACGTCAAATAAAACATTCACTGTCTCCATAAAATACCCTCACAGTACAAGAGGATAATCCTACTTCTTTGAACTAGCTAAAAACTGACCTTCCCTTGCTCAAAACTGCCTGTACGAGTCCCAGGACAGGTTGTTCTGACATTCTTTTAACATCATCTCATCATCACAGCCAAAACTAATCACAAGAATATTACCCGTTGACAGGTGCATTTATTCTGTCAATTAAATCAGATGGTTAAATCGAAATGTGCCCCAAATCTCTCTTGTTTGCATTATCCATATTGGCGTTTCTTGGCCGTGGTTCACTGCTGGCTGGAAGTCGTCCAGCCCCCACAGAGTCACTTTGCAATATTGTGCCAGCAAGTTTCCGAGCTCTGCAGCAGCCACTCCAGCGAGGCCAGAACAGCACTACAGGACTGACCTGGAATGTTATATTGCTTCACTAAGATTTATTAAAAAATGGAAGGAGGGAGACTTAGATCAATGTTTTTGGAATAGGAGAGGATATATCACCTCATGGCTAAGCACAGGTGACACGTGGGCAATGAAGCGAAGATGCTAAAGACAGGCAGTGAGAAAGACACCAGGAAGGATAAAACCAGCCATACGCCTCCAGCTTTCAGCCCCTTCTCTAAAACTCTTCTCCATCAAAGTACCCAAAGAAAAACAGTCTTCTAAACAGACTGTTTTTAAGACCATTTCCCTAAGAAAATATGCAAACATATACATAACAAGCAATGGAAGCGAAATTCTACTAAACTTCATTCCCATCCATGTTCAGCTACCAGCAAGGTCCCCTAACAGGGAGTGAGTTTACACAACATTTTGGCCACCATAACTATTCACAATGAGGCATGCTAAGGTCTATGATTCTAGTCCCTGATGTACAGTTGAAGTGCCAGGAGATTTTGACTTGTGTTTCAAAATCCCTTGCTTTTTTCAGCCAGTGGCACCACCTAAGTATAGCTATACAGATGCCTGGCTTTTGTGGGGTGCATTTAAAAATCAAATAGTCTGCTTTAGAGAGTATGAATGGAAAAGACAAAAATAAAATGGAGAGCGGATGAGTGGAAAAAGAATCTAGGGTATAAACAAGAGTTGATATGTTAAAATGTAACAGTAGAGTCTTTGGAGAATTTGCTGTCCTCTAAAGATAAGTTTGGACATAACTGTAAATTTCATTCTGTGCATTACCTACCTGAAAGGACCTAAGGACCTTTTGAAATTTTTCAGATTGTCAAATAAACATACATGTAGATTACTTTTTAAAGCTCATTATTACATTATCTCACTTAAATATCAGAAAATATTTGTAAACAGTATTTAGCTTCTCTTTATCAATGAATATTATCTGCCCAAGGAACTGAGATGATTTTCCACAATGTTTTGGCTAAAGACAGAGTCAGTGATTTTTTTTTTCTTGGACAAGTTTTTTACCTTTAAAATACAGCATAAGGTTTTAGCCACTCAACTCTCATGGACTCTAATGATTCAGTCCCCACATAGCACTTAAAGAGTTTACGGTCAATCAGATAAATATCTGTTTTGGCCAGTTTGTAAGAGAGGTATTCTACCCACTTGAAAGAAACTATTTTAGCTTATTTTAGAAATCTTTATTTGAGCACTTCTAAAAATATTCATATTCTATGCCCAAGAGAATAATTTGATCTCCAGTTTAGCTAATTAGCATTTAGGACATGGATTACACATAATAAAAACATATATTAAAATTGTCAGGGAAAAAAATAAGCTACCACATGTGCACACTCACCAGTCTAGAGGGTTTATCATCCAGGAGTTTTGAAATGTCACAGCCAGTGCAGCAAGACCTAGTTGCTCTCTGTTGAGGAAGAGGAATGGGAGAAAGATTTCAACAGGACAAGATGTAAAGTAAAGCATAATCCACATTATAAATGATCATTTTTGAAGGGTGCATGCAATAATCAAATACAGTTTATTTCCTAAAGTTTGAGGTCTAGTAAATAATTTTTTATGAAAAATTGATATTAAAATGTCTCTGGGATGTTCCAATGGCCAGGCTAATATAATAGCTACAACTGAAGAGCTAGGCCTAAAGTCAGATGTGAGTGCTCTAGGGGAGGGAAAAATGGCTTTCCTGCCCCTTTCTAGGTTCTTTGGCTGGGCTACAAATGAAATTGACATTAGACCGATTAAGAGGAGAAAAGGCATTTTAATTACATACGTGTGCACACACAGGAGTCCCACAAAAATATGAGATTCAAAGAAGAACCAGATAAGATTGAAACTTACATAGCATCCTGAGCTATAAAAGGAATAGGGTTCGGGGCTTCTGAGGGGTGATAGAGACAAGTTATGGGAGGTTGAGGGGAGGAAATGTATGGTGAATGAAGGTTGTCTTGTTATGCAGATAAAAAGTTCTCAGGGAGAACTAATTGATCAACACTCATGTGTACATATGGTAATAAAACTCAGTGGAAACCAAGCAGGTAGGAGGGGAGAGAACAGAACAGGTAAATTCACACCTAATGGATACAATGCACACTATCTTGGTGATAGGCACGCTTATAACTTTGACCCAAATGGCACAAAAGCGATTCATGTAACCAAAACGTTTGTACCCCCATAATACTCTGAAATAAAAAAAAAATTATCAGGTAATAAAGGTTGTCTAGGAACAGCCCTCTTTCTAACACAGATATTTTTACTAATGCAGATTTCCTTTATAGAAGTAAAATTTCTTTACAAAAGGGCAACTTTTCAGAGCTACTCCTATGTCTGTAGTTTCTCAAAATAATCTGCTCGAGATATGCCAAAGAAGTATATTTTGGGGGCAGCATCTTTTGGTCTCCTACAGTCATATTTTGGTATGACGTGTCCTAAGCCCCAACAGTGCCATATCAAAGGGCACAATTTATAGTAACCTTTTTGTGTTTCAGGTATTATGTGAAGTGCTTTACATACATTATCTTACTTAATTTTTACAAGTCTGTGAAGAATGATTTCTATACCTATTTAATAGACTGGGACTCAAACTGGGACTCAAAAAGTTTCAGTAACTTGACAATAACCTCACAGCATAATTAAAACAGCCAAGACTCAAGCTCAAGTCCTTCTGACAGCAAATCCTTGAAGGAGCCCAGGGAATTTTACCTCAAAATATGGCTCTCTGGTATAATGAGTATTTTGAATTAAAAATCTTTAGAGATCAGCAGGCTTTGGAAGAGACTTTTCCCCTAACTACATAAAGACAGGACAGGCCCACTACAGACAACACCTGTCCTTGTTCCCCTACTTGTTATCTGATCATCCGTTACAGGAAAGAAGACCAAGAATGCAACCACACCCAAGCAGACCCCTTTGCAAGATAAAGATTATCTCCAAAGATCATTTAATACCAAGAAAACTATTTACAAGCTCAGTTCTGCTCCCCAATCTAATCATTATCATTGGTAATCATTTATTGCCCCACAGTAGAATTCTTCTCCCCCTTCCCTTCCATAAACCTGTTTTACCAGGATCCAAGCCCCCATTATTTCTGTAACCTTAAGAGAATATATGTTTCTGGACCCCACTGGGATATTGGGCAATCATTCTGTGAATCTCCTCAAGAGCACAGTAAATAAATTTGTAAACCCTTTCTCTATTAATCTGCCTTATGGTAAGTGGATCTTTCACCAAACTTTCAGGTAGGTTCCAAGAACTGACAGCCTTGGTCCCTGCAGCCTGAATGTCAAACCTCTATATTCTACTGCTACCCTTGAACATGCTTGATGTATCTACATAGAATGGAAATCTTGGTTTTATTATAAATTGCTCAAAATGTTACATCTTGTTAAGATGCAGAAACATACAGTCCCCTTGCATGAGAAAATGACTCCTGATAATTTAAGAACTCTAACTCTTTATTAGAGAGAGAGGGAAGGGGAAGGGGGAGGGTAATATAGAGAAGGGGGAGGGTAATATAGAGAAGAAATCAATGTTATAGTAAACCAAGACTCTTATACTTGGCCACGGTCCTGATTTTGATCATTTGTAGAAGACAGATCTACCTATTTCCTTTCCTTTTTTCCATTAAAGCCTTGATAATTTTTAAGATGAGTCACATGGGAAAAAAATAATGGTTGGGCATGATTTCAAATCAATTAAATTATTCAGACTCTGATAAATAACTGTAACTTACCTCAAGGTTATTGGTTAGTAATTTGGAGTATTGCTATGGTCTGAATGATTGTGTCCTTCTCAAAATTCATATGTTGAAATCCTAACCCCGAAGGTGATGATATTAAGAGGTAGGGCCTTTGGGAGGTGAGTGATTAGGTCATGAGGTCTGAGTCCTCATGAATGGAATTAGTTCCTTTATAAAAAGAGGCCAAAGGGAGAGCTTGTTTGCCCCTTCCACCAAGTGAAGACACAGTGAGAAGGCATCATATATGAGGCACAGAGCAAGCCCTCACCAGACACTGAATCTCCTAGAGTCTTGATTTTGGACTTCCCAGCCTCTAGAACTAGAAGGAAAAAAAATCTGTTGTTTATAAGTTACCTTGTTTATGATAATTTTTAATAGCAGCCCAAACAGACTAAGACAGGTATTCTATTAGCATATATGCTCCATTTTATCCTACCACACTTTAATCCTTCCATACACACATTGTAACAGATCTAATTAACTATATAAATAACATATCTGTTGGTTGAGAAGAAAATAAGAAATCTCTAGGTAATCTCAACCTTTTGAAAGTCAACCCGTGCTACTTATTAGGGGCATCATTTTGGCCTGGACTCTGGATCCTGGAAATTCTTCCATGCATTTTTTTCTACTAATTAAATTCTAGCATGTCTGGATCTAGCTCTAATACAATTATCAAGAGAATTTCACCTCTGTCCTTTTCAGGGCTCACTCTTGATGGAAACATTTTCAGTTCCTCAAGGTTGGCCACATTACTTTGCAGCATATTCAGTTGTAAAAGAAAAAAAAATTTCAATTTCTATATCCCTGCTTCCTATTTTTTGTCCTTCTCCATTGTGGGAAGCCATTAACCAATTTTTTAAAGTATTCACAATAAAACTTCCCCTATATTCATTCTAATGGCAGTGCTATGAACCTATTAGGATGATCTCATTGTGCCCAATACCATCAAATGCTCTCCAATCCTACACATCTAAATCTTCTCTGCAGTTTAGAACTTATTTCAATTCCTGCCTCTTCCATTAATGTCCCCTATAGAGACCTTCCATAACCTCTGCTTTCTCTAACCAGTCATGGCCACTTGTATCACAGATTTTGACATTCAAGTGGGTACAATTCAAGGTCTGGAAATGTTCTTTAATTGTTTGGATGTCTCCCCCAAAATACAAATCTCTCCATCAAGATCATAAACTGAGGGAAACAGACTTTGTTTTGTATTTCTTTCTTATGCTCCTAAGAGAATTCAGTCTCCTAAGAGGAAAAAGTATATTTAAGTCCTTAAAAATCTACCAAATATGTTCCTAGCATGTTGTGAACACAGTAGTGACCCAAAAATAGATGATGAATTTAAATAGAGTCCTATCATTTTGATAGCTTCAATTTTCAAGATTCAGCTTCTTGAAGAAATCCCCTCCATCTTCTGATTATTGGCCAACAGGGAAGACAAATTTGTTGAAACCAACAACTTCTCGTGTGAATGACTAATTTCACTGAATGACTAGACATTCATACTTCCCCAACCCTCTAAGACCACTACATCCCTAGAGGTTAAGAAGACACAAAAAAATAACTGCCATAATGTGAGGCTGGACCACTTAAGATGAGCTTCTCTGTTCTGGCCCTGGTTTATCCAGTGTTGCCTTTGAACACAGCTCACCATAGACATTGGAAGCTGGTTTAAGTGAGTACTTATAAAACCCTTACCAGTGATTTATACACTTTTGAAGAGGACATCAGTCCCATTATGAATTTGATGAAAACTATGTGCTAAAAAAATATAACAGCAAACATTAAAATTCCATCAACAAATTAGGCCTGTGCTTGAATCAGTTTAACACAAACACACCCAACTCAGACGTGACTTTTATTCCTAAGGTCAACTAGGCAACACACCAATGTTGACGTACATAAAACAAGAGAAAAGAGGCCCCTGGAAAATGGCCAGGTTTTTCAGATTCCATCCCATGTGAGTCTTTTTCTTTGGGTTGAGCCTTGGCACCACTCATTAGTGACTTCACTTGGAAGTAAATGGGTATTAACCATCTGACTTTCATTTGTCAGGAGATTTCTGATTTAAAAAAAAAAATTGAAAGCATTGTAAATTCTGGACTACCTATGTTCTCCAAGGGCTTGGCATATGACTAAGCAAACATACTAGCCCAACGGATCCACCTTTCCAAATGAATGGGCCTGGATCCAGAAAACACAAATCTTATAAGGTTGCCTGGACTGCCAGCTGCCTCAATTTTAGCACAACGATTTAATGTATTTTAAATAAATGTAACATAAGGAAAAAATGCTTTGTACAAATTGGTCATCTGTTGTTTTTCTGGCTGGCACCATGATTTATGTAATATATCAGTAGAACGACATCTCTCTATCTGTCTCTTGGATAACAAAGTACATATGGAAGTTTCTTTATAGTGCTTTAACCCCCTGATTACTAGAAAAGTCCTACCGACTATTTATTATATAACATCTAAGTAAGTTAAAGATGCTATCAAATATTGGAGTGTTTTATTTTTTGCCTGGTCTGTTCTTCTTACCCTGGACTCTATCCTGTCCCCACACTAAGCCACAGCATTATTTTTCTCATTGTGTACAAAAGTCAACACTGAAGATTTGGGTGACACCCATCCCTACTCGAACTAGCATTAACTAAATTGTCATAATATACCAAATTAGTCTTTATTGATTTAGTGCTAATTATAAGGGCCACATGTATATATTTACTTTCTATTCCTTTTGTCAAGGAAACAAAATAGAAATAATATCTTCCTTCAGTTTAGCGACACATAATTCTTGTGTTTGGTAGAGCACCAATACCAGTGATGACATCAGCACAATGCACTAGAGCATGAAATAGAATAATTATTTTTAACCTATTTTGGATTACTCCCCCCTACTCCCTCCCACACACACAGTGAAAATCTTATGAAAACTTAGAACCCTCTCCCCAGAGCAATGTATATTTGTTCTTACATAAAATTTTGCATTAAATTTCAAGAGGTTCACAAGTCAGATGAACGTAACAATATGATTTTGTATGTCTTTCAAAGAGAAAGCATTGTTTTAGCTCTCTAATTAATCCCACAGGAATAACATGGTGGATTTGCGTTGTAGCTTGCTTGTAACAATTGTTTCTGGGCTAGCTAGCTTTTTTTGGAGCTAATGAGGAAGGGGGTCAGGGTTCAATTCATTTAGGGGTCAGTTGGTTGTCATACAAAGAAAAGGCCTTTGCCATACTGCTGGCCCGCCATCTTGCAAATTTATGCATTTTTCTCACCAATGAAAGAATGGATGGTTAAGAACAAACCATCAATTCTAGAAATAAAACTCACAAGTGCCTTTCTTTGCTTTGGGGCTATCAATAATTACATAATTATTGGAAGCAGCAATGTGGTATTGTAGAAAGAGAAGAGACTAGAACCAAAGTCTGCCACAAACTAACTGGCTGTGTGACTTTAAGCAAGTTATTTGGTTTCTCTGAGTCTGCTTTCTCATTAAATAAGAAGACCAGACTAGATAACAAGAAAGATTCTAACTCAAAATTTCTAATATTAAGGATCACCACACGTGGAGGAATAACAATGGCATATAGTAGTAAAAATGAAAGTACTTCCTAAATAGGGGACCTCTAACAGTATTCAAATGATTCAACAGTAATACAAAGTACCCAGAGTGAAGCATTCTTATTGCTATCATTGATTGTGGGGAAACTTAATTCACAACAAATGCTACCTACTGATTTACTTTTATAGTTGATCTAGATGAATTTGCATTAATAGACACATATTTCCTGTTGAAGTCTATGCCCTTTAACTCCCAAGGAAGAACATACACATGCACCATTAAATTAACAAAAGAGGAGAATATGATTTTAAAATATTTAAAACCGCCTTGGTTCAACAGAAGGGGCCAGAAGGAGATCCTAAAAGAAACCAGTCTCTTCTATAAGTCAGGAAAATCAGATGGTTTCTCTGCATAGGCTGATGAAGTAAAGTACAGATTAAAGCACAGAGTTAGTTAACTTTCCCTGTTCATGATAAAAAAACATTATCTTTGAAACCTCTCTGTATTTCATTTTTTATGTGCATCACATTTACTAGACACACTGACAAGATGTACACACACAGATAATGGATAGACACTGTTAAGTCATGTTTTGTGAGATTTTTTGGTAATAGCAAAAAAAAAAAATGCCTTCACTTTCATTTGTTTTATAGCCGGCAAATTTGGCTGCAAAACTAATGCCCATTTAAGGGAATATGGTGTGGGACGACTGTGCAACAATATTAAGTGAGGAAGCCATATGTTTCCTAGGCCCGCCATACTGCCCGTGACTGCTCCTCACCCCTGGTGGATTAGCTTTTTCTTCAGATAGGCCTGCAGTGGGTAGAATGCCTTTTTTACAGGTGTTTGATGGAGATCATGCTAAATAAAGGTTTCTAAGGGAAGTGAGGCTGTGTTAAACACCCAGAAACAGCAACTTCCTTTCACTTAAGATACAATCCACAGAGATCTGCTTCAGTCTCTTAATTTGTAGTATTATCATTATGTATCATAAGTGACTGCCTGCCCCTAGACAGCTGAAATAGTGCCCAGAATATTCAGAGCTGTCTGGTTTTGATCATCTTATACTTTGTCTAGAAAAGTATTAGAAGCAAACATATTATAGGACTAGATTATGTCCAAAACTGAAATATATGTCACCAAAAAGAAGTTTTATATTAAATGTCAAGAAAGGGTAAACTTTCTGGTAAAGAGATTAAAAAGTAATGAATCATTAAATACATCCACAATACAAAACCCTTTTTTGCAAGTTGTCATTCTGTTCTCTTGCAATTTGCTGGGTTTTGGCGCGACCTCCAATACAGCAGCAATAGGCAGCAACACACAATATTAAGTCAAGAGGGCCCTTGACTAAGCGGAAGGTTAAACATGGGCACTGACGACACCCATCATCTGAAATTAGGTTATCGTGGCTTCCTTGAGCTCAAGAGAATTCTCTTCCACTGACCCTTTGGCTGCCCAAATTAAAGTGTAGGTGTGCACAGCCTCAGAGAGGAAATCAAACAAGAGAGAGGGTATAAAAACAAGTGGAGAAGCATGAGGTTTATATTTTTATGCTAATGTGTTGGGAAGAAAAGGGCTCCATTTGGGGAGCAGTAAAGAAGGGGATGGGGGGCAGGCTGTGAGCAGATCTCAGTAAAAAACACAGAGGCTTTCTATGCAGATGGGGGATTTAAAAGAAGTAAAATGATAACCACATAGTCAAGAGACTAGAAAAGAGACCTTGATGTTTGATAGTTGTAATAACCTGCAGAGTGCTCTAATGGCTCGGGGATCAGGTGCAGAGCTACAGCAATAACGAGAGCTGAATAATTATCTCGGCCGTATCTGTATCACCAAAGTCCCAGCGTATGAGCTATATAAGGAGGCTTCTGCTGCCTCTCCAAGATTTCCTGAAATGTTAAATCACTGATTTGGGAGCACTTCCAGCATTAGTACTGCCCAGTTAGAAAGAAATAAAGCCCAGAATTCTCCTGTGGCAGTTCTAATGTCTTTGTTAATTATGAATTATGGGTAAACATGCAGGCTCACAGAGGTCACGGCTGTCAGCAACAATAGTTTTCAAGAAGGATTTTTACGAGGGTCTTTTTCACTCCACCATAATGTCCGTTTTATATACATAAACAGAGCCAGGCATACAAAAAATGGTGTTTGCTTTTTAGGGGAGTTGTATTTTTTTTTTTCTCTCTGTGTCTCCCTCCCTCCCCTTGTGCACAGGCATGTAGCTGCAGCCAAAGCAAAGCGGTTCATAACTAGAGTTCTCCTCTGCGACTGACAACAGCTGCACTATTCCAAGGACTAGGCAAAAAGAGTCGCTGGGACTGAAGCTGGGTTAATGACCAGACACTGCAAACCACCTCCTTCTTGTTAATAGAGTAAGCGGCCAGTTGGGTAACCTGTCAGCAATGGTCACCTTTCACATACAATGGAGAAACAAAAGCTGCATACAGTATGCTTGATTAATCTCACTTAAATGGCAATGCTGATCTCAAATCTATCCCAAGAGTGTATATAAACAGGATTAAAATTATATTATGTGTGGATCCAGCCCAACAAAAGCAACTGGCATGAAATCATTTTAATTAGGTGGTAGCGGCTGTAAGTCATTCAACTTTGGCATTAATTCTTTTTGTCCCATCAAAGAACTTCTGGGACCTGCTATAAGACAGTGCAGAATAAAGGAGATATTCAGCGGAGAGTAAATAACTCTTGTGCCTCAGCTTCACCCATAATGTACTGGCATGTTGACGGTAGGCCAGGCTGTACACCCCGATCAAAATTTGATCAGAATATTCAGAAAATCTGTGGCAATCTTTGTGCGTAACTTTTTCCAGGTAGACATTAGATCCAGAAAAATGGCTTGACAAATTTTACTATGCTGACCTTCAAACTGTCAAAGAATGCTAGCATTAGAAGTCACTTTGGAGGCTTTTTTCTCTGTACATAGCAAAGGTAGGTACAATATTGACCTCTGGATGCGAGAGAGCTAGAGTTCAGCACCAGGTGCTCTCCATTTCTCTTTCTGCCCTTTCCTCTGCTAGTCCATTTAATTGACATTTTCTTGCCATGGGGCCTATGAGTACTTCCCAGGTTCTAGCTCAGAACAGATGTTCCCGTAAAAGCCCCACCTCCCATCCAATTTTTCAAGTCATTTGTTTACTTGAATTGACTTTTAAGATGAAAGCCAAGCAGGGTTGTCAATCACACCCCAGAGCACGTAAAAGATGATTTGCTGTAAAGAAACATTCTCTTCACTTTTACAGGGAACACAGAAATGAGATGAAATCAAAGGCCAGAGAGCACGCAGGTAATTCTAATATCCAGCCCAAGTGCTTACCAACAATGCCGTCTTCCTGTACACACCTGAGTTATCTGCAAGTCCTTCCATTTTAAAAAATATCATCCCGTTTTCAACCCTGTTTCCTAGCATCAATAGCACCTAAGAGTTAGCTGATCATTCTCAACCAATTCAGAAGGGTACATAAGGGAGCGGCCCATAGATCTTGCTCCTAGGCCCAATCATCTCTCCCACCCCCAACACTTCCACTGCCTAGCGGGGCTGCCCATGTTACCCTGCCCTGGTAAAGAGAAAGGGCAGCCAAAGGCATGGTACGTTTCTTGTATGAGAACTCATAAGGAATTTAGGAAACCAGTGTGTATCAGGTATCCACCACCATGGGACAGGCATTACCTTCCCATCGTCCTATGAACCTCCACCACACAGTCCCCTAACCCTGGGAACCTTTGAAACAGCACCTATACCTGGACTCTCCAACCCCAGGAATTCTAATGTAACTGCTTATGCAGTCAATACATATTACTATTATCCATCACTACATAGATAATGAAGAGCATCAACCAGTTGGAATGTAAGACGGGAATCTGTCACTGGCTTTAATTGAAAATTCCTAAAATACAGAGATAGATCATTTTCTGACTCAGAGGATAATGATGTATAGGAAATATGACCATAAATATCTTCAAGTTCTGGGGAAGCTTAGTGAATAAACCAGATGATTCTGGATAAGAGGAAAATCTGTGGAAGTGGGAAGAAAGAGAAAATGAAATCCAATCTGAAAACCAAGTGAAAGTTAAGGCAAAGTCTCTTGGGATGACACAGAAGAAATGTGGCTGGGCTTCCTTGACAGCCACGTGGATGTTAAAGAAGGTGGTAATGAGAGAAAAATTCAGAGCGGATAAAATGAGCTAGTTTGCTAGCCAATTTTTGAATAGGAAAAAAATTGTCTTATAGTGTTTATAAATCGAGTTCTCATTTCATAATTTCTCCAGCCTGTTTGGATTATGCACCAGAATGCCAGGCCTCGGAGGACCTCAGGAGTCAGGAGGGAGAAGGTGCAGCTGATCTTGAGGTTGGCAATGGCTATAGTGAGGGAGGCGATTTGATCCACTCAAATATCTCCTCGAATCAAGCTTCTATTTTCTCTCTACTCTCATTTTCACTTCTGCCTTTTAATGTTGCCCGAATCTATTCCAAGTGTCCTTTGCCATGGCAACACCTGCAGGTGAAGGCCCTGCTCCTCACTGCCAGCCTCGCCAGTGATGAAGAGGCAACTAATCACTGCACAAGGAGAGGAGTGCAATCTCCAAGACACCCAGGAACAATTTGAGTATGAGTCTGTCCCTGAAGCACCCTCTTCTCACAGGTGTTTAACCTGTTTAGTTGTTGGGATCATATACCAGGAAAAGGGAAAGTAAACAAAGACCCTTTCCCTGTTGTTTGCATTTTATCACTCATCTTCCCAAGACTGATTCATTCTCTAAATTTGTATTAACAGCCCTAAAGTGACAAAGTTATTTCAGCAGTAGGGCTGAAACAGTGGAGTAGGGCTCCAACAGTGGAGAAGGAGCTCTCTGCTTGCTCTCCCTCCCCTGCACCTCCAAGTCCACGAGGATCTGAGGCCAGCTCCAGTGCTATCCCTTCAATGCCAAGTGACAACAGTCAGGGCCAAGGTGTATGACACTGCTGCCTTCTGGGCCTCTGCCAATCATTCCCCATTTCTGAAAAGAATTTTATTCAGAGATATTTTCAGTCAAACCACCTATGTTTCTTATTCATGCTGTCAATAAAAATAGAATGCTATCCACTTTTGTCTGACTTTGAAGCCTTTCAATTCAGGCTCTTAACACACTTCTTGAACCTTGTCTGGGTGCCAAGTACTGCCTTTCTCCCCCTCTCCCCAGTGGACAAATAGGCAGACAAGAGTCAAGAATCTGACCCAATGCCTGCCTCAAGGGAGTCAACACTAAAGCTAGAAAGAGCCCTGGAGAGCTGGTGTTCTAACCATCCACTTACCCAGCCTCCCTTTGTTGGTTATTATTTCTACAAAGCTTTATACACCTTGGCAGGTCAAGGAGACTACAGGTGGCAAAGTTGTATTGTTACCTGTTGAGACTTGTTGCAAGGTGTTCAGTGTGATTTAAATGCCTATGTAAACTTGCTGTTTCTTTTCATTTACAAAGGTAACACATTATTCTGTAAAGTTTGCAATAGATGGGTCTGACTCTTACCCTGGTTGGGCTAATACAATCAATCATAGGCCTTGAGCTTTTCATAGGGCCGGAACATCTAAATTCACAGTATAAAACATCCATGTCTAATTGTTCTGCTTTCAGGAAGTCCCTTCAAGGAACATAGCTATCAGCGACACTATATTAATTCTGCCACCCAATGTCAAATTAAAACTTTTAATAGGATGTTTTGCTTTGGAAATCTCTAGGGTCAAAGGTCAAGAAGTCAGTGTGTGGCAACTGACTGTCATCTCCTGAATCATCTTGATGGCCCAGAAAATGTTTCAGTGGCCACCATACCTCCCCACTCTACCCCCAGTTCCCATGTAAGGTCAGTGTAACTACCTTCTCCCAGCTTTCTTCAATAGTAAATTCCCTTTTTAGTTGTTGGGATCATTTTCTGTTATTCAAAAATTGATTTTCTATGGGTTTTCAGGTCTTGTTTTAGGAATCCATGATTCAGTCTTAATCACTGGTCCCATCAGTTCTGCCTCCTAAATATCTCACCACCCATCTCCTCCTCTCTAACTCTATTGTCCCCTTAAACAAGCTCTTCCTTGTAATGACACAAGAACTATGTTAGCATTTAAGCTCCTCAGGGGCAAGGATTTTTGCCTGTTTCTTCACTATACAGTTCAAGCATTTAGAACACTGTCTGGTACATAGTAGGCACATAAAAAACATAGATTAAATGATTAAACAATGTCATGAACTAATGAGTGAACAGACAAGTTCAATACTCTTAAAGCCGAATTCCCAGTCTCCAGCCTCACATCCCTCCTCTCCAATCTCTATACCAGAGCCAGAATAGAACTTCTAAAATACACAAATAATCATATAATTCCACCTCTTAACGTTTCTCAGTAACTCATTATCTACTACAAGCTAAAATCTACACCCAACAAATAAGGCTATTTGGGATCTGGCTCCTGTCTCATTCCCAGCCTCCTGTTATTCCTCCCATACACAGCGTGGACTCTAACCACGCCGGGGCACTTCCATTTTCTCTCACACCTGTCTCAAGCACACTATTCTCTTCCACATTCGCTCCCTGTCTGATGCTAACCTCTCTGGTATCATACACTCATTTGCCCTGTTTACCTGTCATTCTCCACTCCTACTTCAGCACTCATGTCCATATTGTTCTTTCTGGCATTTCCTCATCTGTTCATGTTTTCTCTTCTGTGTTTCCATAGTTACATGATTACATGGCTATCTCCCCAATAGACTGAGTCTTCTTTCATTTTGGCATAAGATACACCTAGCACATTATCTGGCACATAGTAAATGTTCAATAAATCAACAATACGTTATCGAATGAGCCCTTGGCACCACTGTAGGAAACTCAATGAATTTAGAATTTAAGATTATTTTAGAAATTCTCTAACCCAACCTTCAGACTTTTGCCCCACCATTTCTTAGCTTGACCACCTGGGGCAAATTTCTTCATCTGTTTCTGTTTCAGTTCTTCATTTGTAAAACTGAGATGGCAATATTACCTCCCTCATAAAGTTGTGACAAGTATCAAATGCATTAATGCACCTGAACTGCTTAGAAAATTTCCTAGTTTGAAGTAATCGCTCAATAAAAGCTTATTATTTAGGAGGGGGAGGAATTAGGAAGAAAGAGATAAGACACAAAACCTCAGATAGGTTAAATTCTTTAAGGACACACTAATAGTATAACCAAGACTAATTAAAGTTTCCAAACCTCTCATGCACAGTATGACTATAATCATATGATGCTAGTTCCCAAATGAATTATGAAAACTTTTAAACATGACATAAAGATACAAACATATTCCATGTAAGAAAAAACATTTAAATTTTGAATTTAAGTTTTTAGATCCCCACTTTATACATTTATGCTATGTACAGAAAGTACAAAAAGACTAATTTAAAATAATGAGTTTGAAAAATAAATACACATACAAGTCCCAGTATTTTCCCATGACCAATAGATCATTGTACATTCTCCATTAAGAAGCAGACTGGTATTTTTCCCATAGAATTATAGTTTGGTTTTCACATGTCTGCTTCTTTTTCTAGATTGTGAGCTAGCTGAAGACAAGAACAGAGAACTTAAATCTTTGGATTTAAGTGCAATTGCCTAATACCATGCTGGGTACTAAATAAATACACAATGGGTATTTCTTATATTCAAAAAGAAGGGGCCATGAGGGTGGGAGGTAAGAAAATGGAGAAGTGTCAGCTTTTATGGAAATTTGAGCTGACTCCCAAGGCCCTCAGCTGAAATATAAATTTGTGTCTCCATGTTTCCCAGAGTTTCAATTATAAAAACTTATATGCAAAAGATGCCCAGATGAATATGTGTTGATCTCTATATCTTAGGGGAATATACACATGGCAATTCTTTTTTTAGAAACTTGCTTGATAAGACATTAGATAAAAAGATACAGATGACCACAGTGGAGATTTGGAAATCATTCAAATGTTGCTCTATACAGGCAGAGCACACTGTCCAGAGCTATTAGCTCTTTAGTTAAAAATCTTAACCTAAGATGATGTCAGCCATATAGAACAAAATCACATATAATTCCTCAAAACACAGCTGCAATAGTTAATATTTATCCTGTTGGAAATAATTTAGACCCATCATTTTAGCTACACTAACGCAGATGGATTAAAGATACGATGAATGAAAGTATTTCCTTAGTAAACACACAAGGACTAGAAAGTTTTTAATCATAAGTCATAATTCCTTTAAGTTTCAACTGACTAGGTTTCCACCCAGCTGTCTGGTATTGAAAGTTAAATGCTCAAACCTGGAGTTCT
>CM052437.1:39875151-39937349 GCA_028533085.1 Varecia variegata
ATTATAATAGAAGAATAACTTTAGGAAACTAGCCAATTTCACAAAGAGGTAAAATAAAGGCCCCTTGGAGCACCTGAAAAAAATCAAGCTGATCGGAGCCCAATAAGAAGGCAATGCTAGAATCCCATTTCTAAAGTAAGGCAGAAATATTTCAGAAATTACACCTGGATTTAAAGAAAAAAGAATATGAGATAATTCTGTTTCTGTAATCTTCATAGGTTGCACATTGCATGAGGTTTCTTCCAAGAAAACAGTTTTGTGGTAAGTTACCTTTTTGTTTTTTTTGTATCCAAGAGATCCACTACCCTTTCCTTTTCTCTGGAAAATCTCATTAATAACATAGGGAAGTATCATAAATTCTGCAATATATCCAAATAATATCATTTTAGGGGGCTGGAGCTGTTTAAATTGATCTTTTCTCTGGTACTTAAAAAATTAAGTAGTCAAACCTGGAACTCAAAAATAATGTAGAATCTAGTCATCTAATATAAACGAAAACAAGTCGAAGGAAAATTGCTTTTTTTTCCTCTGAGGTGTTACGAAGTGTTAGAATTAAGTAATCAGAGTTTGTCTCTTATAACAAGATAGTTACTTGAATGCTATAGGTTACAGCTGGTTGCAATATTCAGTATTTTCTGATTATGTTCTTTTCATAATGAGGTTTCAGCATATACTAATAGTTAACATTTGGCAAGGTACAGCTTTAGAGATTCCACACATAGACCATTAGCAAGGAGCAGGATGTGTCTCATAAAATGGGGGTGAGCATTGTAAGTTTAATTGTATGTATTTCCTTTTTCCAGATCAATCATTTTGCCATTTGCTTATTAATTGCTATTTTACTTAATCTATCTCTGTAGTTACTAGTACAGGCTCTCTCTCTTTGCTCCTTTATCTCTTTAGCATTTCTCTACAGCTCTGCACCTTCATAAACCTTCATAAAGCTCCCACAGCTGTACGTAGAACCACTTTGGGTACCTCTGTCTCCCCTCCCGCCTTCAATGCTTATTTCTCTGCAAAAACCTATGCAGCTGATTTCATTAAGAATATTCTCAAGTATGTTGACATTTTTATTACAACACTTATTTGTTGTCAATTTCAGCAATAGAGTTAGAGCTGTTGAACCGAGAACCTAGAGTCAGCATCTTTGGGGAAGCAGTGTCTGACCGAGAAGAGTAGAGTAGTTTAAGGCTCCTTCCCTGGCTACAGACTCCTTTAGATTCTGACTCCTTAGAGCAGGAGCATCATCAGTTTCACAGCTCTGTGTGCTTGGTCCAAAAAACAAAAAAAAAGGTCACCACCATGTCCACATGACTGCAGGAAGTCATGGTAGAGTTTCACATCCAGAGAAGAGATCTAGTTAAATCAGAACTTAAGGAATTAGGACTCAAAATCTTACTCCCAAGTCACAACATTAATTTGGAAGGTCCACTTAAAATCCTCATTGAGTTTCTTCCTCTGTTTTACTTTGCTGGCTACGTGTCCTTGTGCAAGTTCTTTTTGACATCTCTCAGCTCCAGGTTCCTCATCTCATTTATAAATTGAGGATAATAATAGTATTCCATAGAATTTTGGTGAAAATTAAAGGAGATAAAGTATATGTGGTTCACAGTGTTCGACTCTTAATAAATGTAAGAAATATTACCAGGGTGCCCAGTAACATAGTTTATACTATATGTGTTTGTATATGTATAATGATGAAACTAATCTAGTGGTATTTCTCAAAACTGCTTACCTAGTATCCATATCTCATCTGGGAATTGTGAGCATTTTTAATTATTGCTTGTAAGATCCTTTGGCACCTCCCTTTGGGCACAATGCTTTGTATATTCCTATTGGAATAGGAGAAATATACTTATTATGCATAAGCATTATCTCTTTTTCCTACCAAGGAGATCATAATAGCTAGAAAGCTTGATCCAAATAGAAAAATTGAATACTAGTTCCCTGTGATCATTGCACATGCATTTGTCTAAATTTAAAAGTATGTATCTTAAATTCTTCAATTTGGGAATTTAAGAATGTATCCACTGAACTTCCTGAATAAAAATCTATAGGTATTTTAAGCACATGTTGCATATAATTTAAGCTCAGTAATACAACCTATTATTTGCTTTGATTTTTATTTTTACTATTTGACCAAATAAAGCTGAAACATATGAATTTTCTGACATACTATTTTAAGCTACAATTATATTACCCACTTTTGATCCTCTGTAGTCAATCTGAAATCTGGCACATGATAAAATGAAATCCTCCATATTTTGTGGTGGAGACAGCATGGATTAGACTTAGGGTCAAAAGACCCAGGCTTTCACCCTGGCTTAGCTCTGCACATACCATGTGTCCTCTTGTACGTCACTTCACCTTGCTGAGTCTCAACTTTCTTGCTATGAGATAAGTTACACTAGATCAGGGCTTCTCAGTCTTGCATGTGCATACTCATCACCCGGAGATTTTGATAAAAGGGAGATTCTGATCAGTGGGTCCAGGGTGGAGCCGGAGATTCTGCATTTTTAACAAGCTCCCCGGTAACGCTGATGGAAACTGGTCCACAGGCTACACATTGAGTAGCAACGGATTGGATAAATTCCATCTCAACTAGCTGTGCTTGTACACCATGATGATTCCCATGTTCACCTTTGTGCTCAACAGGCCCCAAAATGCATGAAAGCCAAAGAAGACCTTACAGCCTATTCCTTTTATACACAGCCATATATTTATATATTAATTTAAAGTTACCTAAATATTGATAAAATCTAATGTTTACCTGTTAGAACTGATTTAAGACTTCTATTTTCTTTCACGTATCTCAGTAATTTTTCTGCTGCGTCCTATTCATCAAGTACAGAAAAGCCTCTCAGGCCAGCATGTGCATTTCCAGTTTCAATTGCTACAGTACATGAGTTCTAGATCTTAAAGGCCAAAAAGCATCTATTTGACTAAAGAGCTATAAGGCAGCCATAAAAATTATGGATCACAGAAATAAGCAATTAGTGTTATCTTCAATTGCTTTATTGGCAGTATTCACTCGTTAGAATAGAGGCAGCCGTAAAACAGATTGCAACATACTGTATAACAGCATATGGGATTTTACATTATAATGCTATTCTCTGCCAAGAAGTCATATTTTCATTTGAATGCATGGAACAGATTATCACAGGGTTTCCAGCATTAGAAGTGGATGACCCTCACTTTTTTTGTAGTTGTTGTTAAAAGGCAATTCCTGAAGTTATGACTAAATCAAAATAAGTGCAATTGTGAATAAGGCCATGTTTTATGCCTGCATTCTGGGCCCTTGGAGACTGGGTATGGCATGGAGCTACAGCAGATAATAAAGTCAATCTCTAACGTGGTGGATAGAGGGAGAGTTGAGGGTTTGCCAGTCTTCCAAACCAGCTGGCGTCAGTTCTGGAGGAAGCTGCTCACCCGCCCATCTCATCATAGCTGAAGTGCCACAAAGGACACCACTAGCATGGGGGATAAAAATAAAACAATGAGAATAATAATACAAAAAAGAACCGGATCTTTATTTAACATTGGGAGATGTCTTCTTGACATCCATTCTGCCATTTTAGAGAATGTGTGTGTGGACATGTTTATAGATTACAGATAATGTATATATATACAGGTCTTCAAATACACACACCCTACAACCTGTTTCAGTGGGCCAAGCTCTCAGGAATCACCCACAGGCCTAGAGTTCAAGAGATTCCCCATTCCCTCACACATTTTACTCTTTTTACAAGTTTCAATATGGTACACCTGGAAATAGGGCTAAACGCTCACTCTCCTATTTTAACAGTTCAAGTTGGAAAAAGAGTAGGGAGAAGTACATCTGACAGGTTCTCTTTCCAAGATCAGCCTGTGATGTAGCAAATGAAAGGCTTTGAAAGGCAGGATTGCTAAAAAGGAAGCGTGTGTGGTTTCAAATTAGAAGTCATATTGTTGCACTCACAGTTGATCAAATAAATATTAATCACCAAATGTATTTATGTCACTTCTCACGCAATTGCAATATATTTCAAATGTGTTTTTAAATGGTGGATAAAACACACTGGAAGGGCAAAAAAAAAAATCTTTTTTTATAGAACCTCAGATATGAGGGAGCTAGAGGCATATGTAGTAATTTACCAGAACAAAGGAATATGTTTGAATTAGTTTCTGTGTGTGTTCCTGCTATTTATTCAGATCTAGTAAAATCCAAATAATTTGATAAAGTCTTCTGAGTCCACGTGCAGTCAATTCATGTTAAAAGTAGACTTTAATCAGTTGTAATGTCTCAATGAATTAGTGTATTTACTTAAGTAACTTTCTAGTCTTAAGTCTGTGAAAATTACAAAATTGTAAAGAAATGCAATTCTTATAATTTTAGAAAAAGATTATCCTAAATGATTACAAAGGCAATAATAATGCAAAACAAGGTATCACAGAGCTGACCCTTTCTATATCCCTTGGTTATTTGGAGTAACATTTCCATAATACTTACATTTAAAATTTTTCCTTTCCTTCATCAAAACATTTGGTGAAAAGAGTAATTAGGCTAAAAATGCAAGCATTGTGCAACATAATCCTGCTTATGCTATTTACCAGCCCCTATAGTTTTGTATATTGGTATATTGTTTAAATTCTGCTTTAGCTATTACACATTTATTTATAAAGTTGTGTGAGGACCACAATACCTACAGCGTCCATCCAAATTCTGCTTGAAAAAAAATTTTAAAGTATTTCTCAAGTAATTAGAGTAATTTCTCATGAAAGACTACCTTGTTTTATTTTTAGAGTGAGGAAAGTTGGTATTTTTCCTGGAGCCAAACAAGGGAGCCCCTTTAAAAACTCAAAATGGAAACAGAACTAAAGCAGTAGATAGTTTATACTTTGAGAAAATGCATGCTGACAGATTGAGGGTATTCCACCAATGCATAACATACAGTGAAACATCTTCCTTTTGGTTCAACAATATTTTCCTCAATAGCCAACCAGTTTTCTTAATTTGGCAACTCTTATGGCTCAGGCCTTACTGTTGAGGTGACCCTATTATATAGAAATGCTGAGAAGCAAGCTGTTCCTTAGATTTATAAAATAGCAAACTCAAAGGACCACATATTTTTTAAGTGTCAATGAGTATGTGAGAGTGTGTGTCTGTGTGTGTGTGTGTTTGTGTGTGTTTCACCAAAGAGGGTCTCATTGAGTCAGACAACAGTGATACTAAAAGCTAATAGAGAAAATGTTTTTTACGTACTTATCTTGTCATGCAGTAGTGTTACTTAATTTGGCATTGTTCAGAACAAAATAAAGATGAATAGTGTCTGCTATATAATAACTAGTTTTTCCTTTCCTTGCAATAAAGTAAAGCATTTAAGAAAAAAAAAAAAACCCCACAAGCATCTCAAATAGCCTCTGCTTTACTGCAAAAATAGACTGTGATGAGAGTAACTCTTCCAATCAATTATGCAGCATGGTTTTAAGTGAGGAAAAAATTTCAACATACGTATCACTTCAAAATATATACAGCATATATCTATATGTACAAACTGCGTAAATTTTGAAGGGCTACGAAACACATATTTTGCTACACCAAAGCTCTGACTGTTAAATTGATTGCAACTAAACTATAATTTCTTTTGCTGAAAAACCCGAGCAATGTGAATCTTACTGGAATTATTTAAGCTAGTGGTGTGTGTATACATCTATATGTGTGTGGGTATAAACAACAGGATTTCTACAAATTCTCTTCAGTAGGCTCAGCAACAACTACTCTTCTCTATAAGTAAAATATTGCATTGAAATTGTCTCCTGTAAAAGTGACAATACTAAACAAACATACTTCAAATTCCACAGTGTACACAGGTGGACTCTGAACCCCGTTCCACATAGGAGGTCACTTAGTGTTGTTCACACATTTTACATACGTGCAGTGCAGGGTTCGTTAATAGTCTCCTTTAAGGGGATCCTTTTAAAAGAATGATCTGCCACATTTGCCAGTACAATGTAACTTGAACTTTTTCCTTTCATATATACACACTGTGTACATATATATTTTACATATATGTGTGTGTGTTCATTTGGGCTGAATTCAGGAATGAATATGTGGGCTGAAAGAATTGATCTGTCACAGAGCAACAGATTGCAGCTCTAGACTGCCAACAAATCACAAGCAACAGTAGGTAATGACTAATTGTAACAGGAATGAGGGAACAGAGGGTGGGATTGTTTCAGAAAAGGTAACAAAAAATGATCCTTTCCAAATGAAATCAAACATTTTTTGTTTCGGTATTTGTTACTGTTAAATAACAAGCACAGCACCTTCACTCTTCTCAGTGGTTCCTAGTGATGCTGATCAATTCAGCAGTTTCTAAGAGATTTGCTAATTCTCCATCATAGTTTGCCTTTTCTGTTCCTTTATTGCTAATTAATACTATTCTGTGAGGCACTTTTGAGGTTGCTCAATGAATTAATTTAACACACTCTTTGGAGCAGTACAACCTAAGACTTACAGAAATCCTTAACTGTGACTCCTACTTTGTGGCAATGAATATACAACACAGTCTTGGGGAAAAAAATTAAAAAGGAAAGGGATTTATGAAGATTTACAAGGTCTGGGAAACAGAATGGGCAACCACATCATATTCATCTAATTTATTGATTAGAATGTTGTGCTTTTTAATTATCTATTCAATCTTACTTCCTCAGATTTTCTCGAAATGCTTTTTTCTAATTATCAACATACACAAACATAAATTTGTTTATAACGGAAACTTAACCTTCTACAACTTTATGAAATTACTCAGAGTTTGAAGTGCTTAAAGGAATTAAACCCCACACTAAGATTCAAATACTTCGGGGACTTTCCATTAGTTTTGCTTCGCTGCAATGAAAATTAAGATTTTTCTGTATAGTTGAAGCATAAGGATTTCATGGTTCCCTGTAATTGTACAGATTACAAAGCATATTTCACAGTTACTATACATATTTTAAAGGTCACATTTTAAACTTAAATATTTAATTTCAACTAATATAATATTGCCCTTATATTTATTACAATTTAAAATGTTGAGTTTCTTAATTTCATGATATAGGCTGTTATAATCATCTTCAGGTGATGCAACCCATTTTTTCTCACTGATATTTTAATTCCTCAAATTCTCTGCTTTCTACAAACCCATTTGAACATCAGAATTCATGTCTATTTAATATTTACATCAAATATTCTGTGTCTCCCCATTATTCACAGAAGAAATAAATGAGGAAAGGTAAGGACTGCTCTCCTTTCTTAGACATTGATAGATGTCCCTAAACTAATTTCTCAATAAACTCAACTCTTCCTCTGCTGGAAAGAGAAGAGCAGTTCCAGAATGTCAAGTTCAAAAATTAGCCATTAAAGTAGAAACATGGAAAAGAGAAAGCCTCACTTGCAGAATAAGTATCAGAACCAAATTAGACAGGAGGATGAATAATAATGGTGAACAATGGACTGCAGATCACTGAAGCAATGTACCCAAGGAAGAGGAAGAAGCTAAGGACAAATGAGATGGCACAAGGGCAACAGGAACTTAGTGAGGGGGACCAGGAAAACTAATAATAAGAGGAAAAACTAAAAACGCTGACAAAGAGAAGTAAACCCATTTCAGAAACCCATAAAGTTCTAATAGAAAATCAGAATTATACTCAGCATAATTTTAAATAAATTTT
The DNA here is from genome assembly GCA_028533085.1 of Varecia variegata. Lineage (NCBI taxonomy): Eukaryota > Metazoa > Chordata > Mammalia > Primates > Lemuridae > Varecia > Varecia variegata. The sequence goes on from CM052437.1 coordinate 39,882,844, forward strand.
CCCCTATTTTGCCAAAGTTTCCAATTCTTCAATACTAATAAGTAGCCTAACCTAAGTACTAGTTGATAGGGGCATAGACTTAGAATTTGCCATCAGTTCCTGAGGGTCTTGTACATATAGTTGGTATGCACAGGTGCACCCCTTTGTCACCTATATCCTTTACATTCAAACATGGTGAAAGGGCCTAGCCACTCAACAGTGATAATCCACTGTGGCCAGCACTTACATCTCAGATGATGACAGAGATATTGTGATTAGGAAATGCTAGCACAAAAAGCCAAACACCAGTGTTTTAGACAAGACTCCTTTCATTAGGTGTGACAGAAACAGCATCAGGAATTTTCCTTTTTAACCCAATGACTCAACATAGTAACCACTGGGAATTTTCAAGGACTGATGAAACATCACCTGAAGTAGATCCATTCAATCATTCAATCACTTGTTTATTCATCCATTCAATAAAATATTTATTGAGCACTTACCCACCATGTTCCAGGTGCTATACAGTCTCACAGCCTTGGTGTCTTAAAATCATAACATCACACATATATTGGTGAAAATAACTAGTATAACAATAACAATTATAAGACTTGTATCGCCACCCTTTAACCCATGTTCTGCCTATGCCTGGCCTTTTATGTGGGCCATGTTTATAGCTATTTGATATATTTCATTCCAGGGGATCCTTTTGCTTATACATAACTATATCACTGATAATCAAACTAGAACGTGAGCTTACATGAAGCATTGGTCTCTTAAACTAAAAATATTCCTGGATATGTTTCACCTTAATGTGAGTGAATAACCTCTCAACCCCACCACCAAACCACAGAAAGCCTAGTATGAAAACACTGGCATATTAGGAACAGATTGTGTAAGGCCCTGAAAAGAGAAATAGGAAAAAAGGGAAAACATCCCTTGCTTTATGATTCTATCCAAGTTTCCTTCTCTTTTGCCCCGGATACATAAATTGAAACATTTCAGATCTGAGTGAATTGGTTAGTTCTTCCTTTTATTTGTCTTGCTCAAGTTGCAAAGTGAGATTTTTTCCATCATTTTTTCCTGTAATTTGATGTCGAATCCTTTCAATTCATGATTTTATAGATTTCAACCAAAATGAAGAATCTCCACTTTTGCTTTCTGTCTCCAAGCAACTCTAATAGCGTAACTAAGATTTGGGCCCAGATTATGCTGTGTCCTGGGTATGCCCTCTCCTCTATTTTCTCTAGCTTCACTATTATTCTTTAGAGGTGTTTTAACCAGAAGTGCATTTTCTATTATATAGAGAGTTAAGTTCATACATACAAGTATTTATCACATAGATCCAATAAATATTAAAATAATTATTTGTACCTGTACCCACAAAAAAAATGTTTTCCTCATAAAATTAACTTAAAGCAATTCCAAGAGCTTGGTCAATGTTATTATTCTCATGTATTTAAATAAATAGGTAACTATTGTACTTGTGATCCATTATAAGTCAGCTATGAGCACAATTTGTGGCAGATTTCGGCTAACAAACCCCCAAAATAACAAAATAACAAGTATGTAGCAAAAACCTGACTATACTATTTGATGTAAAATAAATATTAGTAATTTAGTTGCATTTTTCTCCTAAAATGAGCTTGTTTATAAATGTCAGGTAGTCAACTAAATAATTGTAAAAAATGACCAACCCTTTGGAAGGCCTGTGTAAAAACAAAACAAAACCTCACATTTAATCATTGCAGCCAATATTAGAACTTTTTTTGGAGCCATATGGATTTAGATAGGATGAGGGCATAATTGAGCATTTCCTGGGAAAAATTATCCAACCAATCCTTCTTGTTCGCCTTGGTCATCTCAAAATCATAACTGGTGATTTCAAACCACAAGGAAAGTGGGCGGTGGCCTCCAGGTCGCTACTGAGAGCAATGCCCACAGCATTCCTAGGTGCCCCCTTGCTTTTCCAGAGGGGACCCTTGCTCTTAAACCAAATTTTGTATGCATGTGGTTCCTTCCAGTTCACATTGCAGCATATCCAATGTCTCCACTCTAAGGAGCTGTCCTTAGCCACTATGACCTCAGTTCCTGCAGGTGACAGTATGACTTTCTGCTGATTTAATAAAAATCTCCCATTTTATGGCTCCTGTGTACTCTCTGGAGTGTGATCATGTGACCAGTATAATGACAATCTGTCTCCCTGCTAACATTTCTCTACTTTGGTTATTTGTTTGATAAAGTGAGTAGCTTCCCTTTTGTTGCCCTTCATCAGAGCTTAACGTCTTTACTTTGGGATCAATATACTTTATGAATAATTTTATTTCCTTCTATTTTTATGGTCTTTTCTCCTCATTATCATACTGAGTTTATTAGCTGGTGCTGTCAGTATCTTTACCCTGTCATATGTTCCTGAGGTACAGTAAATATCACTTGTGTTGTAATTAATATGCACACCCTCTGCAGTAATTAAAGTACAGACCCCTTCAACCAGCTGAGCTTCCTACACTAATTCCACCTTATCTTCATAATGAACTTATTGTAATCTGAAACTACTACTGAATATTGTTCAGTAAGGCTAGAAGAATGAAATCTAACGAGATGCAATAATATTTGTGAACATGTTAATATAAAAAATGAATTTAATTAGCCTAAATCTAATTAAATTTCTCATACAATTAAAAGCCCCCCTTCCTTCCATTTTTTTAAAACTAACAAGTGCCACACTATTGCCCTTTCAGTTATTCCTACAATGAAGCAGACTGGACAAATGCTTTTTTCCCTGTAAGATACACAGAGCAAGACCGATGGGATCCAGAAACCGGATAATGACATAGTAGAAAAATAGCTGAGTCTCTTTGAGAAACTACTATCTGAAACAGAAGACTTGCAAGAGTTTGAACAAATCAGAAATCTGACCTTTCTAAAAATAGTTTATCAAACCAATCTGCAAATCAAAAATTATATTTTTAAAATATCTCATACCATATGTACTTTGCAAGATGCACTAAGGCACAGTCCCTTTCCCCAAGGAATTTATGTGTATATTTTTGGAGAGTTTTTTTATTGTATATATTTAAGATGTACGACATGATGTTTTGATATACATATACATAGTGAAATGATTGCTACAGTCAAGCAAATTAGCATATTCATCATCTCACATAATTACCTTTTTTGTGTGTATATGGTAAGAGCACCTAAAATCTACTCTCTTAACAAATTTCCAGTACACAATGCAATATTATTAACTGTAGTCCTCATGCTGTACATTAGATCTCTAGACTTATTCATCCTACATAACTGCAACTTTGTACACTTTGACTTACATCTCTCCATGCCCTACCCCGCCCTCGCCCCAGGGTTACTGTTCTGTCTCTATTTATAGTATCTTTTTTTTTTTTTAGATTCCACATATAAGTGAGATCATGCAGTATTTTTCTGTTTGGCTTATTTCACTTCGCATAATGAAGGAGAGCTTATATTTTGATGAAAAAAAGATATATTTAAAGTCAGCAAATATTTATTGGACATCTTCTATAAATAATACAGATAATGGTTGTCATAGAATTTCCAAGCAAGATGAAAAAAGAAAAGTCTAGGACTAAACTTGTACCCTGATAGCCAGGGGAGAGAGCACTTAGGGCAAGACACTGACTGGACCTTCAGATATTCAGTTTTGCTAGGAAAAAAGGTCTGTGTAAATTGGGAATATAATTGTTCCCTGTGACACAAAAGACCAAGTCAAGATACATAAGGGGCACAAAGGAGAAACATGGTGAGGAACTGCGTGCACATTTAATATGACACTTACCTTTTCAGGAAACATTTCAATAAGGAAAGTGAGTGCTTAAAGTACAGACCCACAACAGGCAGAGAGGTGGCAAATGAGCCTGAAAATTGGGTGAAAGGACAGACATGACAACAGTGCCAGTAAGTACGATTGTTTCAAGGTGGAAAGAGGTTACCAGTAGGGTAGAACCCTGCTTTTTAATTATTCACAGTAATGACTTGGATCTTGGAATGAAATGAATCATTTCCAAAATTGTAGTGCAGACAGCACAGCACACACATAGAAATACATCATCCTGAGATTTAAAAGTGGCTTAGTGGTCAAAACACCTGTCAATTAAGATGGTGCATTTACCCCACAGTTGTGTTTTTGTTTCCTTTAAAACCACCCCTGTTTATGGGAGACGAGATCTGTAAGACATGTTACCTAATGGATTACTTGGAAGAAGGTCACCAAGTGATGTCATCCTTGCAGCAGCAGAATCCTCCAAACTCCACCATGGCTGGCACCTGTCTGGCATTCTCAGAGCAATGATGGATTGGCTCCCCAAGAAAATCAACATCTCCTTCTCTACTGTACTTGATATGAACATAGTTGGGAAAGAATAGAGAAGCAGTTAGGGTGGCATCCATGCTATAGTCCCTGTAAAATTATTAGTGGTCTTGTTTTCAGTTATGAGACATCATTTGGCAACACTGCCTACCCACGCCTCTACCACCACTGCTAACACTAGACGTTGATTCTTTCACTGGTATGTTCCCTATTTCATCCTGGGCCTTTAGTTAGAAACTGTACTTTTCTTTTTTCTTAATGCATTAGGTATACAGAAATTTAGGAACCTAGAATCATCGCTTGCCATTTCCTAACAAACAAAATGAAGAAAATTTAAATTGTATGTTAGTTAGCCCAGTCAGAAGACACAGGAATCCTTAGTAGAAACCGGACATAGTCTAGGAAGTTATCCTAAAAAGCAAACTTCCAAGATCTCTTTGCAACATCAAGCTTCAGTGACAAAAGCAAGGAATATGTTGAGATGTATTACTAAAGCTATGCATTACAAATCCAAGGAACTACAGTAAAGTTAGACATTTCTCGCGAAGAATACTCACTATATTTTAAGGAAGATTTAAATGTAATTCAACAGGGCATCACAGAGAAAACTGGATAATACTGACACCAAAGATAAATTGCAAAGAAAATATGGACTGTTTTGCTGCTAAAAAATAAAACTAAAATAGATGTCATCTACCTGATAGGGAAAATGTTTTTTACTGTTGCTCCTGACCATCAAAAGGCAACTTACACAGAAGGAAATCTAACAGGAATGAGTGGAGATCCTAAAAAAATATGCTTTTTAAATTCTTCTTTGATCAAGTTTTGGTTAAGCGTGGCCACTTAAATTCATTAAATCCAGAATGTCAGCCCATGTACAGTGAAGGCAAAACATGGGCGTACTGCTAGGTGTATGTGTGTCTGTATTTGCATGTATGAGGCAGCAAAAATTCAAACTCATAAAATTAAGCAATGTGAAATTTCCTTTGATATGCTTTTCCAATATATTAACTAAAAATATAATCACTTGTCTTAATATATATCTGTTCATCTTTAAGCTTTGTGTTCAATTCACTTTAGGACCTCAACCTAATGCTCAATAATAGTCTCAAAGAACATAAAAAGTTCTAATAATCAGTGTCTGTGTTGCTCATGAATCTGTCTGCATCATTTTTGAAGGATGGGCTTGGCTTGGGAGCAAACATTTTGTGACTCATGATTTATTTTGCATACTCAGAATAGTTTGTGAATGATGCTAACATATATGGATTATTGCACTAATCTAGAAATTATAGTATGATATTTATAATTCAGTGGATACTTCCTCGAAAAAGATGTACTTTTACTTGCTCGTTGGTAAGGTTAGTGCCAAAGTCTAGGAACCTAAGTGGAAGAGAGATGTCAGCTCTATGAATGATTTTTACACCAGTGGTGGGTGTTAGGGAGGTCAATTTCAAACCACCACTTGGTGATATACTCTTGACTGAGTAACAACTTTTTGGCAGGCCGTGTTCAGAAGGACAATGTCATTAAGAAGGATTTCATCATGAGCTTATGATGCCTTCTTCTGCCCCTCTGGGCAGTTTGTTTATGTACTATACCATTGGCCCCTTAACATTACTCAGTTGAAACAAAGACTAAAACACGACAACTGAATGATAAATGAGATGGAAACAGACATAGAAAATTTTAGAAAGCCTATATGAAAAAAACTATTAAAGGAATACATTTATAAAGAAGAGAAAGTTTTTTAAATATGGAAAAGCTAAGCTATTCTAATTCTGTGTGTGTATACACATGTGCATATACTATGTATATATTCTCATTCAAAATATATTCATTTTAATATATATTCTTTAATAATTTACTACTTTTGTATAAAATACAAACAGCAATATTTACCCACTTTTCTGTCCAGCATTGTTGAGATAAATTTAATAATGTAGGCCAGGCGCAGTGGCTCACGCCTGTAATCCTAGCACTCTGGGAGGCTGAGCCGGGCGGATCGTTTGATCTCAGGAAGTTTGAGACCAGCCTGAGCAAGAGTGAGACCCTGTCTCTACTAAAAAAATAGAAAGAAATTAGCTGGACAACTAAAAATATATAGAAAAATTAGCCGGGCACGGTGGCACATGCCTGTAGTCCTAGCTATTCGGGAGGCTGAGGCAGTAGGATCGCTTGAGCCCAGGAGTTTGAGGTTGCTGTGAGCTAGGCTGATGTCAGGGCACTCTAGCCAGGGCAACAGAGTGAGACTCTGTCTCAAAAAAAAAAAAAAAATTAATAATGTATATAAACACTTTAATCTACTAAATGTTAAAATTGTTATAATTTCTTTCTGCAGTTGTCACTTTTCTCCCATCCAAGTACTAACCAGGTCTGACCCTGCTTAGCTTTTGAGATCAGATGAGATTGGGCACATTCAGGGTGGTAAGGCCATAGACATGTCACTTTCCTTTAGTTGTAAAAGCCCTAATTCATGTTACCATGTGTAAAAGAAAAATCAGAAACTCCAGTTTGCCTTCCTTTTATTGTCCAGTTTACAGAATGGAATTCTAAAGTTAAATTTCAATGATTTGAAAACTCCCCCTCAAATTAACACAGAAGTGATGGAAACCATTTTTATCTATACCTATTCAACCCTAATTTAATGGGAGAACGACTTAGAAATTGCAACTTGTAGATATAATGATATCATTGATATTAACTAAGAGATGTCTCACAATGCAGGTAGCTCAAGTAGAATCAATCTGTATTCATACTTTGATTTCTCCAACTTTCTCCATACTTAGCTTCTGTTTCGAATAAAGAATATGCAGAACTGCTCATTGAATGCTCAGCATGTTTGAATATGGCCTCTCAGTCATGTGTTGAGAAATGGAATGGTTAAGATCTTGAAAAATTATTCCCCTGTATGCATTCAGCATTAAGGCAAAGTACCAAAGGATGAGCCAGAACAAATATTTTAATTATAATTCCGTTTTACATGATTTCCTATAGCCAGCATTGTGTATACGCAATAATATTGTTGAAGCCATGGGAAAGGGATCAGATACTTATTTTTAAGCTAAAACATTGTGGGCTTTATGCCTGAATTTTATAAATGATAAGATTACCCATGTACCTTTAAGAAAATACAGAGAAACTTTTCTGGGCCTCGGACAGAAAATATAAGTTGTGAACTTATTTAGTGGCTATACTTTCCAAAGTAGAACAAAGGAAGAGAGTTATTGAGGTAACTAAAACAAAGCAAGAAATATTGCAGGAAAAGAGAAAAATACTTTTCCCTAGTTATGAATCCAGCAGCTCAGAACACATGAAGGAGATGAATGAACAGAAATGGTATATACGGTGGAAGAGATAAATGCTGAGCTGTTACTTCTTGTGATGCTATGAGGTATTTATAACAACAAAAGAACCTCTCAAAAATAAAATCAGTACCCACTTTCTCAGCAACAAACACCTTTCAGGCTCCACTAGCAGTATAATACCTTAAACACTAGTGTGAGTTTAAATATTTAAGTAAAATTAAGTAAAATTTTTTGTTTTATGTAAAAGCTGTGTTTACATTCAGAGGTTATTTTCAGAGTATTATTTCCTTTAATAAGTTTCATTCCTATATCTATGATAATAAAGTAAACCTGGAGAAAAATATTTTCAGCCAGCTTCCCCATCCTGAAACTCTAAACAAATCATAGCATATAAAAATACTTAAGTTTTAGTTTGGTACTTAATTTTTAAAAAGAAAATATTAAAAGTAAATTTTTTCAATAGTTGATTTTTTGTTTTGATCCAAAGAGTATCATGGAGTCCACCTTGAACATACTCTCTTACCTTTCTCATTTAAAAAAATAATAATATGCATGTAGTGCTTGACATTTCCCTTTGTGAGTTGCAAAATCCAGAAATCAGAGGATATCACTGAAACATCTGTTATTTCACATTTTCGATGGAATGACTTCCATGGTCACATGGGCAGAAGACAATTACCACCATGCTTTCAGTGATTAGGGTTATTACACTTTAAACTACAGGCTTTTTGATGTTTCTATTCTCTCTTGACATAGGTATATCCAAAGTGAAACAGAGGTAATAAACTATCTTGCTCTGGCACACCAAGTGGTATCATACTAACTTGAAATATTTCATGTATCTCACAAAGCTCTTGGAATTAAGAAAGTTTTTGCATGCAAAGTAAAACAGAACCTATTTAGTTGTAACCTTGATGCAACATTTTATTAAAGTTAAATCTGAAACATATTTTTTGTCAAACAACACTTTGTCTTCTTTACAATATTAAAGCAACTAGTTGACAAGTGACAAGTTAAGTAAATTATATGTGTGGTAAGCCTTTGTCTTGGTTTGCTTTGGAGGAGTGTGTATGTATATATGTGTGTGTGTGTGTGTGTGTGTTTTCTTTGTTTCTTTGGTTTGTTGTTGTTAAATGAATCCAAACAGTAAATTTGATAGATTAATTTTTTGGCATGGTAGTGAACTAATTAAACAGGTTGTTTTATTTGCAAGTGTTTAGCACACAATCATATAGACACAGTCTAAATGGAGATTTTACATTTTAAAAGATAGAAATTTAGGAGAAACACTATACAAAACTAGGTAGAAATTGAGGGATTCATAAATAATCTATTCTGACTTCTGATTCCAAATCCACTTCCATATTTTTTTCAGAATTTTATGACATTATTTGTTTTTAAAAAAGGCAAAAAAAAAAAAAGAGTAATACCCTCACATTATGTGGTTTAAAAATTAACACTGAATTCACTCCAGTGATTTTATTTTCCACTGGTAGCCACAATACTTTCCCACATGTTCTTTTTAAATGTGTCCTTGACACTACTCCCATCAAGAGATGAAGTCTATATCCCCTCCCTTAAAAATGGGCTGGCTTTGAGACTATTTTGACTAACAAGGTATGGCAGAAGTGATACTATTGACTTTTATGGCTAGGTCATTAAAGGCCCTGAAGCTTCTGCTTTGTTAGCAAAAACAGTTGTTTTTGTAAGCTTGTAAGAAGTCTGACTGCACTGAGGCCACCATGCTACAAGGCAGGCTAAACCCACCCAAAAGGAGAAGCCACATGGAGAGGCCATGAGACTACAGAAGAGTGAGAGATGCCCCCACTTGCTTCAACCTCCCACCTTCCAGCTCCCACACTAGCTCCAGTGACCATCTGGCTGCACCTCCACAAGAGACCCTGACTTACAACCACCCAGTTGAGACCCTTCCTAAATTCCCACTCACAGGAAACCATGAGAAGTAATAAAACAATAGTTATGCTTAACTCTAAAGTTTTGGCAAATTATTTATAGATCATTTGTTTATTAAACAAATGTTTATTCAATGTCCACTTTGTGTTGGACAGTATCCTGGGCACTGATGTTGGAAAGATTTTTTTCTCCCTCAAAGGCGTTTAATTAATCCCTTCATCTTCTGTGCTTCCATGGCTCTTTAGACTCCTAACATAGCATGTATTTCTTTTGTCCATATTGTACAAGTTATATACGTGTTTGATTATAGACTTCTAAATTTAGGATCTGGGTCTTAATCTTCCTGTTCATAGTGCAAATATATGTTTGTTGATTGATACGTAGCACCTATTTGGATATGGAAATTCAATGTAAGAAAATGATACTGTCATCCCCCATGATATTAGTGAAGCTAATAAAGTTTTTAATACATGATTTCTTTAAAATAGTTGAAGTTTTCAACTGAAGGAAAAGAAGTACTTTTTTATTAAGATATTTAAATATATAATCATTCCTTACAGCAGCCAAAAAGAAAGAACATTGTTCAAAGATCCTAATAATTAGCTAATTAGCCTTAACTTATTGAAATAACCATACCTTAACTAGTTTTATTTTATCTGTCAAATAGTTTATTGCTATAGCTACAGATAATTTTGTTCTAATTGTAGCTTAAAACTAAAATGGGCCCTGGATATGATAAAAAGTAGTATCCAGGCCTCCTGGTTACAATATTCCTTCCTACCACTAGTCTATGCTGTTGCACTAAGTACTGAATGCTCGTTTAGTGTCCATAGGAATGTGCAAAAAGATCACTTTTGTCTAAGATTTTTACCTCAGATGGAAAAAAGTCAAATGCCATATTTTTCCTCAGCTTAGAAACAGACAATTTATAAAAAATTCTGTTCACAAAAATATATTTTGAATTCATAAATATAAGTTTTAAAACTATGTCAATTCGAAAAAGAAATTTCAGGAAAATCTTTCTTGGTGGGAGGGAGCCTCCCTTTCTAATTTTGAAAAGAAGCAATGCAATGCTCATAGTTGTGCATTTTTAAAATTTTGAGTGTTTGTTAATTTCTCCTGGTTCTCTGCCCCACTTTGATCAGTATTTAATGAGTTTCCAAATCCTGTGAACTCTGCCTCAGCAACATTTTTCCTACCTAATCCATTTTCTCCCCGTTGTATTAGTATAGTGTAGAACCTTAATGTCTAGAAATGGGATAACAGTCCAGGAAAACATTTATTGAGATCTAGTCTGTGTGATGCCCTGTGCTAAGTGCTTCACATAAGTACCCTATTTAAACCTCACACAAACATGAAAAAATAGATTCTAAAATTATTCTTATTTTACAGATCAGAAAAACCATGGAGGACTTGCAGAACTAAATAATTTGCCCAAGGTCATAGTAGTGGTGGAACCAGCACGTAAATTAAAAGGTATGACTTTACAGCTCAGTATTCTACTTCTCTAAATCATGGCTGGAAGGGATTTTAAAGTCTAGTCTACTTCCTGCTTAAGGCTTCATTTTCCTTTAACATTCATGCAAAGTTGTCACTAACCCATGTTAGAACATCTCCAATGACTGTCATAATAGTCTTCTATCTCTCAACTTCAACTCATCCTATGCTCTGCCAGATTAATTATTTTCTAAAGCTTTTTGTCATTATCTCCCCTTTGCTCAAATGAACAATTCACATTTTTAAACAAGGCACCTACAAACCTTTTCAAACATTCTAAATTCTCTTCAAACCTAGCTACTTACACTCTTCAATTACAACTGCATCCAGAATCCTACTTCCCTGGTTGTCCTCATGGGGATAATATGCTATTTCTTTCATCCTAGAATGTGCTCCTCATTGACTCTATCTCAACATATCCATATTATTCTCATCTTTCAAGAGCCAAGTCAAATGTCTCTCCCCCCAGCAAGCTTTCCCTGTCCTGCTCAGGTAGATGTAATCTCTCTATCTTGGAGACAATATCTGGAGCTCTTTTTCTTTGCTATGCCTCATGTGACAGGGAGTAGGGGCCAAGAAAGATCTAGCAGAGTGAGAAAAAGATCATCTAAGTGCAGAAGTCCATTTCATTAATACAGGTTCTAAGAAACAGTCTAGCCATTGGTAACATGAGAGTAAGGTCTAAAAGGATGCACAAGAGGGTACCAAGAGATTTTCAAGGAACTTCTGGAAGGCAAATCGAAGGAAGAATCCAAAATCAGAAATCGAAAAGTATAATAGTTAAGAGTTAGAGGACCAGAGTACGGAGTCATATACTATGTGTGGTTTCGTCATGGATTCTTCTAGTTTTTATTAGGATGTCCACACATCGCATGGTACTTTAAAGATGTTATGTGGTCTCTTACAATTGATACAACTTTTGCTGCACATTGTTTTCTGTGGTGTATTTTCATTCTATATCTGACAAAACTGAGAGATCAGCAGCTGTGACTGCCTATGCTCTTGAATAATTTATAAATTTTTTTGAGGACAGTCACAATTTTGTCTTAGTGTCCCTCTAAGAAACTTGCAGTATGTTAACATAAAATATGATCAAGAAATATTTGATGGGTGCATGCATGCATGGCTAGGTGGATGAAAGTATTAAAAATAAAACTTGAGTTCCATTATTTCTGAATATATAAGTAATACTTCAAAATTGTATGAATTCGAATGACTGACTTTTAATAAAGCCTTTAGAAGCATTCATACTACCATATTATTACTAATTCTACTGAATATTCTCCAAACTGCACTTAATAGGTTTTCAGTTAATTCAATCAAATATTTGACTGGCTTTAAAAAATAGTTTTTGAAGTTGTTTTTGATGAAGCCATAACTTGAAGTTTGTTACCTGTTAAACTAAAATGAATATTAAGCCTGAAGAACCCCTAAGCAAACAAATCCATTTAGGTGTCATAAGGGACCTCAGCCTTCTTTGACTTGCAAACATAGCAAAGTTTAACTTACGCTATTTCTTGTAAATGCCTATATTAGAGAAAAACAGAACTTAAGTTCAACCAGTCAGAAGTAACTAACAAAGGAATAATTATATAACTAGGGACATTCCAATAAAATAGACCAAATAAGGCAACTATATAACTGTAACCAAATATTTTCTTTGATTTACCTCCATGTTTATCCTATAAAAATCTCCCCCTTGCATTACGTTAGTAGAGCTCCTGAACCACTTTTGGTTTGGAACTGCCCAATTCATGAAGTGTCATTTGTTCAAATAAACACTTTAAAATTTCATTGTGCCTCAGTTTATCTTTTAACATACATGAACTCATTTGATTTTGTTTAATGCAAACATTGAATAAACCTTAAAACTATCACTAGTTCAACATTTTAAGAAGCATTTTATTATTTACAAATATAAAACACCCACCTATTATTATAAAGTGAAATACCCAGGGTAAACTGGCGGTCATCAAGGGACATACAATGACTGTGAAAATTAAGAAAAGTATGTGCAGTTTTTTACTATAAGTTGTGATGATTTTCATGTGTGAAGAAAAATATCCAGTAGAAATATTCAGCCTAAGTGTATGTATGTTACTCTTTCTTAAAAGAAGAAAACACATGACCCAAAATAGTACTGGGTAAAAGCTATAGACTACTAGGTAGTTCATGATGCAAAAAGATTAAAATTTAAAACTGAAATATTTGAGAAATAATTAGCCTTTGGTAAAACTCATTGTCAAGTGGAAATTCATTTTTAATCATGAAATATATTTTTCCTATGCTATTTTAGCTTTGTTTTAATTTGCTATTTAGCAGTGCCCTAAAATATTAATAATTTGTTTAATAAATTCCTTCTAACTCTTAATAGATTTTTAATGAAGAAATCTGTCTTAGAGAGCCATGAGAGAATTGATATTGCATGCTTTCTGAAAGTGTTAAATTATTGACCTGGTGAACAGTTTCATTTGAATCTCTATCCTTTGCTTGCCATTGTCTATGTGCAGATCTTCTTAGAAGCTTTGTGAAATGTAAAAATTACTGATCCTATAAGTCCTAATAACAAGCATTTTAGGAACGAGAAGGAAAATGTCTCATCCAAAGAGTCAATTCACAAAAAAGAAAAATTTTTATTTCAGATTAAAATGTCAAATCATTTATAGTTAGCTTGATAAATGAAATAAGCCCATACTACTTAAAACCTTGAATGAGGGTAGGAAAAAAACATTCCCATGGGAACTCCATTGTTGATCTATTTTCTACGAAACATGCACCTAGCTATTCCTACAGGGTTGCCTAATGCCAGAGCTGTAACAGCTCCAGATAAATCTCTTTCTCCATGCAGATTTTCAGCACATAGGAAGGTCAGCTGTGGAGTTTGAAAGAGTCAAGGTGCATTCTATCAGAATGGCTGGAACGCTGTCTCCCCTGCCATACTCTTCTCTGGTTTATGACAGTAAAACACAATGCTCAGCTTTGAAACTGGGTAAATTTACAGAGAAAGGAAATGTGTGCCACTTTCACAACCTAATCCATTCATGCCCCTGGGAGAAATTTGTAGAGGGATTATCTCTGTAGATTTTGGAGACAAAGTGGATGGTGAAAAGCCTGTGATCTTTGCAATCAGTCAGATCTGGATTTGATCCCTGGCTCCTCCATCTACTAATTATTGGACTTTTGATCATTTGTTTAACAACAGATTCTGTGAATCTGTTTTTTTAGAATGTTGTCAACCTTATAGGATCAGGAGGGAAGATTAAATGAGTAAACTATATGTGTTTTCAAATGCTTGTTTCCCAACCCAACACATACTTGCTGTTTAATAAACAAACACTGGTGGCTGTAGTGGTGGTGACGGTTAACCCCCCTATAAGTTCCAAAGTTAATCCTCCCCTAAAGAAAAGGGTGGCAGATGGAATTGAACCATTGGGAAAGTTCTTAGTAGATGCCATCCTCTTACTCCTCAAGGGCTATTCCAATGTTGAGTTTAAAACGTACAGGTTTGGTTTTAACTTTGGTATGGCCCAGGAACAAAGAGAGTACAGACTGGCCCCAAATGCCCAGAAAGAACCAGTGAGAAATGGACAACATGGGAATGACTGTCAGATTGGGTCAGATATGCATGGGTTCTTTGGGGTCTTTGTTTGGTTTTTATTTTGTATTTTTTTTTAACATTTTTCAACAGAACACCCTTGGGAATCTATTTGAATTTTCTACATCTCTATTTCCTCATCATCGAAATATAAAATAACAACATATAATTAACCCTCAGCAATTCCTTCATGGTAATGTTAGCAACATAGCTTGGATTAAGATCCTTAGACATATTATAAATTATAAACACTATACTTTTTGTGGCTCTGTGTTTCAGAGTTATACAAGCTGTATGTCCCTAGAAATTTGTCCTGAGAGATGCTCTAAGAAAAATAAATAAATAAAAGAGTTAAGTTCCATGGTCAAATACATTTGGGAAACACTAAACTTTATACCTCTTTCTTGAAGAGTCACAATTAATACTGGCATAATAAAAGCTTCAAGAAGTTCTGCAATATAGACATCACAAATGGTGCTGACACATTCTGATGGCTATAGAAACAAGCTCTGATTAACTCACATCTATTGTCAAGGGTTTCTTGGCCCTGCAAAGTGAATCTACCTCATAACTGCTAAGTGGACTTCCATTCTTGTTTTCATCTCAACAAGTTGCCCTGGTTCATCGAAGGAGGTAAATATTAGGAAGAGGGAAAGGACATATATAAGGCCCTTGTTGAGAGCATCAGCATAACTCATGTACATAATGGAGTCTGGATAGGATAGTTTTCACTGATAATCATATACACTTATAGATATGACTTGGGATTCCATGAATATTTAACTATAGACAAATGGACTGAAATCTGAAAATCAAATCAGACCAAATTGGACCAAAATGTGGTTACTAAGAGTTGAATCAGAGATATTACTACTGTACTTTTTAGGACCCAGCCAAGCAGCAAGCCTTGTCTATTGGCCTATTATGTATAAGACATAGTGTCACTCCCTAGGAGAACAGTGATTTATAAGACATATACCTGCTCTCCTAGAAGAGTGCTTACCACATAATAGGCCCCTTATATAAATATTTGCTAAATATAGGAAAAAATTAAAACAGCAGTTTTATTAGGCCCTACAAAAAGGGGATAGATTTACAATCCAAAATGAAGAGAAGCTTATGCATGTATTTTTTAGTTAATGTCTAGTATTAATTGACTTAAATGCACAGCAAATAGTTCAAATTTTCAGTCAGGTTCTAAATTCTCAGTTGTATAAAAAATAATTAAGGATTAGACCAGCAAAAGAGCTAGTTGACATTTGGTATGTTTTCACGCAAAAAACTCCCAATTTTGGTATAAGTCTATGGGTGAATAAATCATGTATCTCATCTAAATAAGTCAAACATCCGGATCATACTTTGAGTGATGACATGGCCAACAGAGCCCAAGAGTGTCCCAGGGAAACATAACTGCATGAATAAACTCAATGACTGCCTAAAGTTTGGGTTAGAGTCCATCGGAGGGATGAGCAAGGACGGTTTTCAGAAGAAAAAGTTTTTCACTAGGGAAGACTATAATTTGAGGATAGAGTGAAGTAAGTAGCCAAAACAGGGGGGAGCCCAAATACAGGGGAGAAAAGCAATCCATAACTTCAAGACCAAGGCTCAATACAGAAACAGAGAGAAAATCAGAAAAGAGCAGGGAAGATCACATTTGATGACACTAAGAAAATGTATATATAGGGTTCCTTATGATTTAGCTGGAGATTAGTTATTTGCCCAAAGAACAGTGGTTTTTGTTATAAGTATATTTTACAGCAGCCATACAGCTTCTGGTATACTGGGAAATTCAAAAAGAAAGAATGAATTCAATCACACAAATTGCTTAGAACAGGGAGAAAATGCATTTATCCTCATGAATGAGTATAGACTGAATGTGTGTCCCCCCAAATTCATATGGTGAAATCCTACACCCCAATGTCATGATATTAGGAGGTAGGGCCTTTAGGCCATGATCAGGTCATAAGAATGGATCCCTCACAAATGGGACTAGTGCCCTTATTTTTAGAAAGGACTCAGAGAGATCCCTGGCTCTCTTCACCACATGAGGATACAGCAAGAACACAGTTGTGTCTGAACCATGAAGTAGGACCTCACCACACACTGACTCTACTGGCGCCTTTATCTAGGATTCTCAGCCTCCAGAACTGTGAGGAAATAAATGCTGTTGTTTAAGTGACCCAGTCTATAGTATTTTTGTTATAGCAGCCTGAACAGACTGAGATATGGTCACTCTAAGATCACAAAGTGGTCAGGACACACTGGATTTAGACAGTGAGATCTGGGATTCACTCTTGGCACAACCAATTTATTTCCAGTTATTTAACTTTAGGCAATTCATTGAAACTCAGTTTTAAAAACTCAACTAGTTAAAAAGAGATATTTTGCAGAGATTATATGATGGTTAAATGAGTCTATAAAAATGCTGCACTCATTAGTTCCCACATAATATGAGCTAAGAAAGTGGTTTTACAAATGTTTCCTTGTCCAAAGATTATATTAGCAAATTGTTTGATAGGATTAGGCCAATACATATCTATATCACCTTTTTCCATTTTCAGGAAAATTTATCTGCCCACTAAATTACAGAGAAATAAAGTTGAACAAGGAGAGTAGTCTGGTGGACTAACTAGATATCTCCCTGACTACAAATTTTGCTGTCATATTATATTGGGCCTAAATATGTTTAAAATTTTAGATGTACTGCAACTTTCCATGCTAGTCAGTGTTTTTGTCTGTTTGATATATGTATATTCTGATATTTGAATATTAGAAAAAGATATTTTCACAAATTATATCTACTCTTTGAATTTTTGGTACTTCAGAGAGACATAAGGAATATTAGGATATCAAAGTGGATTTTTTATGCCAAACTATAGAAGTATAAAGTACTTTTTTGTGTGATCTTGCCCTTAGTAAGACCCAGTCCTTGTTATTCTCTCTTCTCACACATTTTTCTTAAAATATTGTTTCTAGACCATATTTCAGTTTAAAAATGAAAGTACTTTTTAATGGTACCCAATAATATTTATATCTAAGTATGTAATAAAGCATTAGTTGAATGAGTCATGTTAAAATATAACCACAATAATTGTAACCACCTTATTAGTGTGCCTATATAAATGCCAACAAAAATAATGTCAATTTACTTTTCTCATTCTTAAGTCAAACATAAAATTTCCTAATTAAATATTTAGATAAATTTAATACATACATTAAAGAGAAAAAATTCCAGCTTTTTAAATAAAAAATTCCCTCTTATAGAATATTAGTGTTTTAAAAGTTCAAGAATACTTGCTTCTGAAAATGAACATCCCTGTCCATTGGCTGCATTAAATACATGTGTACAATTAAATACATGTGTACTAGTTTCTAATAAACATGACGCTCTGAGGTCAGGCAGTCCAGATCCCAACATTTAGTATTTGTGGTACCTCTATTTGGTTTAGAGTCCACATTTGAAAAGTGGAAATTATCTTGTAAAATTGTGAAGTGCTTTAGCCTAGCACATATTAATAGCACGTAGTAAGGCATCGGTTAATATTATATTAGCTTTATAGTTGTAAAAATGGAACTCTATCCCAATTCTCTTTTTTAACCTATATAATTTAAAAATAATTTAAACTGCAACAGGACCTAGACCTGGCCTGAAATATCGCATTATACTTAATTATAGGTGACCTCTGCTTTGACTCTTTTATAAATGTATCTTTCACACCTGGTTTCAGCCTACTGTCTTATCTTTGTAGGTAAAAGTCCTTCTTCACCCAAATATCTTAAAAGATGCTAAATGACTCAGGTAAAACTTCTCATTTAAGATCATTTTAATTACAGCAGCAACAACAGATATATTCATACAGATATGTTCATTAATTAAAGTATAATTTGTAGTTTTGTCCCTCTGAAAGTTAAGCCAGAAAATTTTAGATTATATTGAGACACGAAGAGAAACACTGCTAAGTCAAATGCTCTATTATTAAAAAATGTCATCCCTTATGAATTTCATAAATAGCAAACCTAGGAACAGAGTAACCATTTTAAAAAGTCTGGAGGGGATTCCATAACAACATTTAAATGCATTACTACTCAAACAATTTGATTGGATTATAAAATATTTAAAGCTGCAGCTGTAGTTGTGGTGTTTACTGTTGATTATTTTGATTTCAAGATCTTCACACAAAAAAGTACAAGTTTACAGAACTATTTATGTTGGACTGATAAATAACTACACTGTAAAATGAAATGTACATAATACTTACATGATAATATTACTTCATTACTTACATGTAAATATTACTTCATAATATTTACATGAAAAGGACAAAATTAGAAATAGCAAAATAGAATCATAGTTCTTTAAAAGTTCTATCTCTGAAGAGGAAGAGTTAGTTACCACAAAACTAAAAAGACCAAATACATGTTCTAGTTTAAAATGTATTAAAAAACTAAGCAAAATACAATAATGTGAGTTCTTGTTATCATAACACTTTATAATAATTTGCCACACCTGATTCTACATATATCTAAGAAGACTTTGCAAACATGAAAGCATTCATGACCTAACAACTATAAAATAATAATTCCTTTATTTTGTTTCTGAAGATCAGGCTGGGATTACTTACAGAGGTTTGACTTCAAAGTGGCAAGTTTTATCAACATATTCTATCATCACATATTTAAAGAAACCCAGTGAATGAACCAAAAAAATAAAGAAAAGAGACAAGAAATATATACATATGTGCTCACTAGGATGGTAAAATAATATGAGGAAAAATATCCAGCTAAATTATTTCTACTGTACCCAACTCTACTTCCTTCCCAAGGCAGAAAATGGAACAATAATGGGCAAAAATTTCGATGGACAAAAGGAAATGCCAGTTTCTAACTGAAGCCTTACCATAAACAGTTACCTATGATAAGCTCTGTCTGTCATAAAAAGTTCAAGTTGCATTGATGGATCTTATATCACTAACAAGGCCTTCCACAAGATGGAGAAACAAATACCTCCAGCATGAAGTTTCTATCTTAAGACTCCTGAAAGCAACTGATTTTAACTCCAGGTTAGCCTTAGTTTTAAATATTCACTGTATCAACCCATCCTCTTTAGCCCAATGCTGATAACAACAGCAGCACTAAAATTTTTTTAAGGTATGATATTAGTTATCAAAAGGTTTTAAAAAATTTTAAAAGCTTCTTTGTGGCTACTACTCCTATTTGACAAATGAACAGGAAACTAATGCTTAACTAATTAAATATCTTGTCCAAGGTGGCACAGCCCGTAAATGAAAAAGCTTAGACCATGTGCTTTTCTGAGTCTGAGTAGAGAAGAGCCATTTGTGGAAGTGGAGAGTGACTCTTTGGCTCTGAAAGTGAACAGATGTAATTTTAAATTCCAGCTTCAACACTTGGGAAAGTCACTTGAGTTCTCTGATCTTCTACTTCCTCATTTGTAAAATAAGGATCATAGCAGTACCTGCTTCATAAGGCTGCTGTAAGGATCAAATAAATTAATGTATGTAAAGTACTATTTTAGAAGCCTAAATAGATCAGAAGTAGGTGAAATGAGCATATGCAAGGTTAATTTTCAAATATAGAATCTCCAGATTACTAGTTATCTAATCTTTAGATAATAATTAGGGATAGAGCTATTATTTGCTAAAATTAGGTTAGGAAGTCATTTATACCTAATGTTGATTAATAATCCAGGTACCTACATAGAATGGAGAAAGAAAATACCAACAAGATAGGAGAGAATTTGTTGAAATATAAGAAATGTTGTTAGAAAAAAGAGAAAGGTAAAGAGATGTTAGTACTGGTCCTACTCCCTCTTTCTCTTGATCAGCTTCCACTGTCTTGCCTCTAGTTTTTCCTTTTCTACTTTTATAATGGGTACTTGTAGCATAAATAAAAGTAAAACTGGCTATGAATTCAGATAACCCAAGTTGAAAACCAGTTATTCATAGGGTAATCTGAAACCTCAATGAATATCTGTGAGACCTTATACATTTATCTGCAAAACAAAGATTACAGCACCTGCTTATAGGTTTCATTATACATGTGAGAGAAATTTGTTATATATGTGTATGTATGTGTGTGTTTTACTATCTAAAATTGGACATACTATATCTAGATGCATACTGTGGACTTCTGGCTGGTTTCCTGCTTTGCATCAATTTATTACTAAACTTTTAAGAATTTTTAAAATATTTAGTTTGTAGTGATGGTATCTAGACATTTCAAAACTTTTCCAGGTTAGCATATTGAATTTTTTATCATATAGATACTTTTCACATTATCTTTTTGAGAAATGAAATGTTTATATAGCTTTATTTTAATGGTTAGGAGAGGGGATGGTTTTGAGTGCTTCTGGGGCACATGTGCAACCTGTATGTTTTACATGCAATCCTATAACATAAAGATTTTTCACATGATAAAGCTCCCCTCTAAAGAGTGAGAAGGACTCGCGAATCACATATGAAAAGTAATCTTGTTATTTTGCAATTGTACCTTGTGAAGATCTAGAAGATATAAATAGACAAATATAATTTGGTAAGATTGGTTATTTCAGAGGTGTAGACTTTGAGCTCTATTAACTAAAGTTGAAATTAGACCACCAGATTTCAACTACCCAGCAGTAATTAATTCTAGCATGTGAAGCTTAATTAAGGAAAAACAAAATATATCGCAAATTGTCGAAAAGGAAAGCCACCAACTGATGACACAGGACTATTTAAATATATTAAAGAAATGGTGCAGTATGTTAAGCATGTAATTCCGCCAAAATTCTCCCAGCTTTATTTTGTCTTCCTTTCCATATCCTTGGCTCTCAAAAATTCATTCTCAGTTCTTTGGCAAAAGAGACTGGAAGAGACCAGAAGGAGGAGAGGGGGAGTGGACAGCTCATGCTAATGCCACTTTTGATTTCATATTTTTTTGAAAAATCCTACTTTGTGCATATAAAATATAGTTCATTTCTTATCCTGAGAGTTACCCTGGCATATGGCTCAATTGGAAACATCAAGGTTTTTAGTTCTTTTTAAAATGGCTTGCCTCTTTTCCAGACTTCTCTTAAGATGTATTGTCAATGCCACTTTTAGAGTCTATCACCCTTATATTGGTAAAATCTTTTTCACTTTCTGGCCAAGAAGGTCCTGACCATGATGGTAGACAAATAGCGAATGGGCAAGTCTGGGACTGATTATGAAAGCATCCACCTAAGCATTTGTGGGTTTTGTTTTTTTGTTTTTGTTTTTGTTTTTGTTTTTGTTTTTCAGGTATGACTGAGCTCATGTTGTTGAAGTTTTTTGTAGTATAAAACTTTCTTACTTTTTATTCTTCTGTTGAGTTAAATAATCCAAATGTATCTATTGAATGCTATAATCATACTCTGAAACTTATGTGCTCATTTGAAGTTCCATGAGTCCAATCTAATCCTGATTCATCTTGATAAAATACCATGCCAATTAACTGATCTTTAAGAACATTCCTACATATCTGAGACTTTTTCAAATCAATGCTGGGCTGGTTTGGTATTGACATGACTAGACTAGCCAATTTCCTAAAGTCTAATTTGGGCTGTAATATTTATTACCTTGTTATATTACCTATCTTGGATGAAGTTTTTGGTTTCAAAAGTATGAAAATATTTGTCCAATTTAATTCATCATGACTGTTCTGCATTAGTATGCAATAAGTCCTAGATAGAGCCAATGGAATTATTGGATAATAGCAGATTCTACCCAAAGAGAGAAAGGAGGATAGCCTAAAAGAATATATCAAATAGGGAAGTTCTGAATGTGAAATAAAAGATAAAGGTGAAAGAAAATGGGAAGGAGATAAGTAGTGTTCTTTAAATTTTTTTCCTAAATGGAAATATAATTTATTTTGGAAATATAATATTTTATAAGAAATATAAGTATTTCTTATGGAAAATATAAAAAATACTATTCTTTGTTTGCAGTGCTAAGAAAGGTTTCAAGGATACTTTATAAAAGTGACTTTCGACTTCTTGCTGGCAATAATTTCTGAGTCCTGAGGCAATTGTCAGTCACTTTTTCAAATTGGAGAATACAGTAATAGTTTTAAAAGTATAACTCTACTTTCACCTCCATATGTATAGTCTAAATCTAAATATCACGTGTAAACAAGTATACATAGAATTTCATGTGACAAAAAAAGTTATAAAAATTCATTCATAATCAGAAACATACAAATGTCTGCATCCAGAAATTTTGAAGGACTGAGCAAGGTTATATTTTTTCTTAGTACATTCTTCATTTATTTTCCATTTTTCTTACCTGGCAGGCAGCTAGTGGCTACAGAGTCAAATAATGAAGTTGTCTTTCATTTGGATATAGTTTATTAATGGCAAAACACTAATCCATTAATCAACTTAAAACGAGTCAGTAAATTAAAAAGAAAATCAGTATCTCCTTTAGTAACAGAGATCACATGCCTCTTAAAAAGGAGCCATTATCTCCCTGGGTTTCTCAGCTGAAGTTAAAAATCTAAAAATGATTTTCATTCATTTCTCATTAATATGCAAAATTATTCAAATTAGATAGTAATTAACCATCTACTCAGTAGAAAACCTTTTCATGATAATTTATGATAAACTCAGTTGCTGCTTTGATTGAGATTGATTTTTGGTGTTGAGAATCTATCATGAATACAAAAAAGCACCTGAAAAAATATTTTTAAACACCTAACTTACTGCTCAGCTAATTACATGGTAGCCATGTTCACAGACTGTTTCAAAGAGAAGCTTATGGACCCAAACTAACACTGAAAAAGCTGTGCATACACTTCCGTGTTTATAGTAAATCTCATCCTAGAGCACAATGTCTTTGGATGCCTTGTTTAGCTGACTCATATCATTTTGGAGTTTATCATTGTTTAATTCAACCAACCGTCACACTCTAGATAAAACTGCCTGGATGATACAGAATTTCAATGAGAAAAGAACTATGGAAATTTTCACAGATTCTCAAGATTGATTTATTTCACAGGATACTTTGTTCAATGGGCTCAGTTATGATTTGTAAACAGATCAGTTTTACTTTCTGCAGATCAGAAAGAGACCTCAGTAGTAGATGATGAAAGGGTGATTATTATGTGCTTGTCAGGCCAGTGGAAGTCATTTTCATTCTCAACAACAAAAGCTGGAGTTGAGTATCAGTGACCATAGGGTATGCAACTGGATCTAAACACTGAAGACAGCTATTCAAAACGGTGCTCCCTGAGAGTAAAAAACCACGGGGACACAGTTAGTGACCTTCTGTTAACACTTTTTAAAAAAACACAAAGGAAAACACCTACTACTTTCAGTACCCACTTGGTTGCAGGGATCAACTATGGGTGAGAATTCCTGTGGCAATAGATGAAAAGGAAAATCTGACTCCGGCTGGGTAGAGATGGTGGCCTCAATCATCCATTTAAAAGCATGTTATTGTGGCATCAGAATAGTACACGTTACATTTTGGCAAGCATTTTCCCTTGGTTTATATTTGTGTGCAGTAAAATTTTAAATATTATTTTATTTGCTCCTCTTTCAGGTATGCTGGACAGATACTAAACTCATTTTCCAGATAAAGAGCGTGAGACCTGAGCAGTGTGACTGTTAATAAGTTAATCAGTTAAATGAGCAGGGACTAGGACTTGGTGTTTTTTCTACTTTTTTTCTTAGGCTACTTTGTGTTTCTTCGAATATCCCCCAAAGATGGCCTACATCAGAATCACCAGGGGTGCTTGTTAGAGACGCCAATTGCTAGGCCCCCTCCCAATTGTACTGTGTCAACCTCTGAAGAAGACATCTAGGTAATTCCATTTTTAAACTAGATGCGCAGGTAATTCCTATGCAGACACACACACACACACACACACACACACACACACAAATTTTTGATACCCTCCCTATAACTTTGCCTCCCCAAACAGTTGATCTCCCACCCCTGCAAAATGTACATTCTATCTTCAGGGAATGGGGCAAATGGGGAGTGATACCCTCGTGTGGATCCACCTGGGGATTTTCTGACAAGGTGAAATATAGGGTAATTAGTAAAATATCCCAAAAACATTGTTCTGAATCTTCCGGGCAATGTCTGAGAAGGGTAATTATAGAATAATGAGCATAAGCCTAAACAAAGAGGGAGAAAAATCTGCACTCAAAAAAGCAACACCTTAAAATTATTTTTGAAAGGTGCCCCAGCAAAACTGAGTGGTGAAATGATTGAAATTTGAAACAACTGCTAGTTCCCATAGGGTACAGTAAGTTCCCAGTATAGATGATATGCATGCACATTCGTTCTGTTAGGATACTAAAACAACAGAATTAGCCATAAGCTAAGAGTTGCTGTGATTTATGTTTTAGAATAGCCCCTCCTTTCCATTTCCTGGTCAGCGTTCTGGACGATTATTCCATTTAGCACACATTCTCTAGTTTGTTTCTTTTGCTTCAAGTCTATTTTACATTTTCCTGTACTGAACTGCATTTGCCATCTGCTGATCCAATTACTTATACAATCCAAATCCTTTTGAGTCTGATTGTTTTGTTCCTCATTATTTGCTCAGCCTCCAGTTTTAGTATCCTCTGTAAACTCTAAAATCTTGTTTTCAATACCTCATCTGAATTTCTTATATACAATACAACCCAATTAGCTCAAACTTTAGGTTTTCCTAAGGCTACTTGTGTTTGAGGGGATTTAGATCAGTTGAGTGGATTTGGATCCTAAGAAAGTCCTGACAATTCACTCTTCTAAGGACAGCTGATCCATCAAGAATTGAGCTATCCTCTTAAAATTGAAAGGAATCAAAAAACAGGAAGGATACAAATTCTAAAGTTCTATATACGAGAACAATATATCATCATCAACATCATCATCTTTTTGTTCCAGCTTTATTGAGGTATAATTGACAAAAAATACTACATTTCTAAGGTATACAATATGATATTTTAATATACATATACATTGTGAAATGATTAGAGCAATTAAGCTAATTAACATATCCATCACTTCACATAGTTATCTTTGCATGTGTTGAGAATATTTAAGATCTACTGTCTTAGCAAATTTTAAGTATAAAATATATTATTTTTAACTATAATCACCATGCTATACATTAGGTCTCCAGAACTTATTCATCTTATAATTGAAAGTTTATACCCTTTGACCAAGAGCTCCCCATTTTCCCCACCCCACGCACTAACCCACCAACCCCCAACTCCTCTACTCTTTGTATGAGTTTTACTTTTTAAAATACCACGTATAAGAGAGATCATGCAGTATTTGTCTTTCTGTGGCTTATTTCACTTAACATAATGTCCTCCAGGTTTATCTATGTTTAAGGCTTAATAATGGTCATATATACACATACATATATATTTTCACTATATACTCACACTGCATTTTCTTTATCCACTTACTCATCAGTGGACACTTACGTTGTATTCATGTCTTGGCTATTGTGAATAATGCTGCAGTGGACATGGAAGTACATATATCTCTTCAGGACAGTGAATTAATTTCCTTCATATCTATATCTATAAGTAAGATAACTGGACCATATGGTATTTCTATTTTTAATTTTTTGAGGAAACTTTATACTGTTTTTTATAATTTACATTCCTACCACCAGTGTAGAAAGGTTCCTTTCCTTACTATCCTCAGTAACACTTGTTATCTTTTTATTTTTTGTTGATAGCCATTCTAACAGGTGTGACGTGAGATCCCAATATGGTTTGATTTCAATTTTCCTGATGATTAGTGATTTTGAGCCCCTTTTAAAATACTTGGACATTTGTATGTCTTCTTTTGAGAAATGTCTGTTCAGGTCCTTTGCCCATTTTTTAATCAGATTATTTGGGGATTTTCACTGCTGAGTTGTATGCATTCCTTATATAATTTCTATATTAATCCCATATCAGGTATATGGTTTGCAAATATTTTCTCCCATTCCATAGTTTGCCTTTTCATTTTGTTGATTGTTTTCTTTGCTGTGCAGAAGCTTATTAGTTTTAGGTAGCTCCACTTGTTTATTTTTGCTTTTGTTGCCTGTGTTTTTGGTGTCATATGCAAAAAAATCATTGCCAAGGTCAATGTTATGGAATTTTTCCTCATGTTTTCATCCAGGAGTTTTACAGTTGTAAAGCCTATGTTTAAGTCTTTATTTATTTTGTATGGTATAAAATAGGGATATATTTCTTTCTTTTTTTCTTTGCATATGTATATTCAGTTTTCACAACACCATTTATTGAAGAGACTATCCTTTTTCTATTGTATGTTCTTGGTAACTTTGACAAAAATTAGTCGAATATATGTGCATGGGTTTATTTCTTGGCTTTCTATTATGTTTCATTGGTCTATATGTCTGTTTTTATGGCAGCACCATGCTGTTTTGATTATTATAGAATTATAAGTTGAAATCGGAAAGTGTGATGCCTACTGCTTTGTCTGTATTACTCAAGGTTGCTATAGCTATACATTGTCTTTGTGGTTCCATACAAATTTTAGGATTATTTTTTCTATTCTATAGATTTTTTTCTTGCAGTATCCTTGTTTGGTTTTGTTATTAGGGTAATGCTAGCCTTGTAAAATAGTTGGAAGTATCTTTTCCTCTTTAACTTTTTTAGAAGAGTTTGAGAAAGACTGTTATTAATTCTTCTTTCAATGTTTGATGGAATTCACCAGCAAAGCCTTCATGTTCTGAGCTTTTTATTTGATGCAACATTTTGATTACCTATTCAATCTTCTTACTCATCATTTATCTGTTCAGATTTTCTCTTCCTTTGTGATTCAGTCTCAGTAGGTTATATGTTTCTAGGAATTTATTCATTTCTTTTAGATTATCTAATTTTTTAGCATATAATCATTCATAGTAGTTTCTTATGATCCATTGTATTACTGTGGATGGAATCAGTTGTAATGTCTCCTCTTTTATTTTTAACATTTTTTAAGTCTTCTCTTTTTTTCTAATTAGTCTAGCTAAAGATTTATCTATTTTGTTTATGTTTTCAAAAATCATCTCTGTTTCATTGATCTTATTTTTTTTTTAGTCTCATTTATTTCTGATTTGATTCTTGTTCTTACCTTCCTCCTACTAACTTTGGCCTTAGTTTGTTCTTCCTTTTTTTGTCCCTGGTGGTGTAAAGTTAAGATTTTTGAGATCTTTCATTGTTCTTCATGTAGGCATTTACTGCTAAATGTCTACATAAATGTCTACATAAATGTCTCTCTTCATATTGCTTTTACTGCATCCATAATTTCAGTATATTGTATTTCAATTTTCACTTGTCTCATGACATTTTATATTTCTTTTGATTTACTGTTTGACCCTTTTGCTGTTCAGGAACATGTTGTTTCATTTTCATATATTTGTGAATTTTCCAGTTTTCTTCCTGTTACTGATTTCTAGTTTTATACTACAGTTTTTGGAAAAGATGCCTGATATGATTACAGTCTTCTTAAATTTGTTATTATGGTTTGTGGCCTAATGATTTGTGTATACCTAAGAAGAATGTGTATTCTGCTATTTGGGGATAAAATGTTCTGTATATATGTCTTTTAGGTCCATTTGGTATAAATGGCAGTTCAAGTCCAATGTTTTGTAATTTCTTTTCTGTCTGGATGACCCATCCATTGTTAAAAATGGTGTATTGAAGTCATCTACTATTATTGTATTGTTGTCTATTTCTCCTTTAAGAGCTTAAATGAGTCTCTTGTAGGCAGCATATTTTTGAGTCTTATTTTTTTAATCCACTCAGCCATTCTGTGTATTTTGATTAGAGAATTTAATCCACTTACATTTAAAGTAATTATTGATAGGTAAAGACTATTGTTATTATATTAATTGTTCCCTGACTATTTTGTAGATTCTTAGTTCCTTTATTTGTCTCTTCCTATCTTCCTTTGTTATTTGATGATTTTCTGTAGTGGTATGCTTTGATTCTCTATCTTTTGTGTATCTACTATAGGTTTCATTTTGTTTTGATTTGGTTTTTTGGTAAGCATGAGGCTTAAATAAAACATTTTATTGTTATAACAGTCTATTTTAAGTTAATAACTGCTTAACTTTGATCACATACAAAACCTCTGCATTTTACTACCTCCAACTCTACATTTTATGTTTCTGATGTCACAATTTACACCTTTTCACATATTTTCATATTGAGTATCCATTAACAAATTATTGTAGCTATAGTTATTTTTAATACCTTTGTCTCTTAATCTTTATACTAGAGTTATAAGTGATTTACCTGCCACCACTACATTATTAGCATATTCGGAATTTCACCTTATACTTGTCTTTGCCAGTGAGTTTTATACCTTCATATGTTTTCATGTTAGTAATTAGTGTTCTTCATTTCAGCTCAAAGAACTACCTTTAGTATTTCTTGTAAGGCATGTCTACTTCCCCAGCTTTTGTTAGTCTGGGAGAGAAATGAAGGAAAGATAAAGAGTGTCCACTTCTGAAAGATATCTTTGCCAGGTAAAGTATTCTTGGTTGGTAGTTTTATTCTTTCAACATGTTGAATATATTGTCCTACTCTCTCCTGGCCTGAAAAAAGAGATAAGTTTATAGGAGTTTCTTTGTATGTGATTAGCCATTTTTTTTGTTTGTTTCTTTCAAAATTCTCTCTTTGTCTTAGACTATTTGGTTTTAATGTGTCTTTGTAGAGTCTTCTTTAGGTTGAAACTATTTGGGACTCTTTGAGCTTCATGTACATGGATATCCATATGTCTTACCCACCCCCTCCAATTTAGGGAGTTTTCAGCTACTTTGTCTTTAAATAAGCTATCTGCTCCTTTCTCTTATCTTTCTGAAAATTCCAATATTCAAAAGTTAGCTCTTTTAATGTTATTCCATATCTTTTCTTCATTTATTATCATTCTTTTTTAATTTTTTATCCTCTCTCTGGATAATTTCAAATAGTCTGTCTTCTAGTTTACAGATTCTTTCTTCTGCTTAAGTCTATTGTCAATGCGTGTGCATGCTCTCTCTATATATATTCATTGATTATGTTCTTCATCTCCAGAATTTCTGTTTGACTCTTTTTTATAATTTCTATCCCTTTATTGAACTTATTTTGTTCATGTATTGTTTTTCTGATTTTGTTGAATTTTCTATCTGCACTCCTTGTAGCTTGCTGAGTTTCCCTAAAATAATTATTTTGAATTGTTTGTAAGACAGTTGGTTGATCTTCATCTGCTTGAAGTTGGCTAATGGAATATATTTGGGTTCCTATGATAGTGTCATTTTTTCCTTGATTTTTGTGTTCCTTTAAATATTCCACTGCTGTCTTTGCATTTGAGGAAGCAGTCACCTCCTCCAGTCTTTTCTGACTCACTTTGAAGAGAAACACCTTCATCAGTCAGCCCAGTTAAAGATTCTGAGACTCTCTCAGACCTTTTCTATGTTTGTGCCTGCTCTATACCTCTTGCTTACTCTTGGGAGGGGATGTACAATATTAAGATTGTATGTCTTTTCTTGGTCCCATAAAGCCAGGTCAGGTGCTGAGAGCCTTCCATTTGTTTTCTTTACAGTAGTTCATTGAAATGCTTAAGTTTGTGTGCCTTCCTCCAATTTGGTAGAGTCAAGCCATCTGTGCAAGATGCTTTCTTTCCCCATACTTGGGGACATGCTCAGGAACCTGGCCCAGGAGAAGAGGATTGATGAACATGGAGCATTTGGGGTGTCCGTGGGCCAGTTGGGGTGGGTTCATAGGCAAAGTGTCCCAAGCTGCTCATGAGCTGGCTTCCTGATGGAGTCCACAGAGTGGTTAATTGGGTCTGTGACCTCTCTTTTCTGTTCTCAGCCTCTTCCAATCTCTCAGCTGTGCCGAACATTTTAGTAATCTGGGTGATGTGAGAAAACAGTGGACTTTTTGGGCAGTATCCTGAATGGCTAGGGTAATGAAGTACTCACTCACTATTTTCTTACTTTCTCCCATGGAAGATATTACAGACTGAGGTGGACTCTCTTGGCACTGGACTGTCCTGCTTTAGGAGAGGGGTGACATAGATAAAGTTAAACCATTTTTCTTAGTCTCTTCAATGTATCATTTTTTTAAATTTTTTTCTGTAAGCTGTGCTGGAATTTTGCTGGACTCCTAGGCTCCTACAAAGGTACTCTTGTTTGTGAGTTGTTGTCAGAATCATTGCATCTATGGGAGGATGATAGCAGAAAGCTCCTCTTCTGCCAACTTGCCGATGTAACTACCATCATATTTATTAATGTTGCCAATCACTATTACCTGATCAAATGTTTATTAAGTTCTCATTCTAAGATCAACTCTATGTGAAACATCAGATCTACCCAAAAATCTAAATTGAGAATGAGTCAAGGGACCAAAATAAGTCTTTAACTGCCCAGTTTACTTTCAATTGACATCTATTCCTGCAAATTATACTTTTTAAACCAGATCTTTCATTTATTTAATTTTCTCAATGTAATTTCTCTTGAACCTTATAGGCTGATTTTTCCAGTATTTTAACTAACAAATAATGTTAAGTTTAGGAACAATAAATGACTGAAAGCATATTCACAATTTAGTTTGCCTTACAAAAACCCTACTAAGCCACACAATTAGTAAGCTGTAAATAATTCCACATTAGTGTATGCAAAACTTTCACTCCTTGCTTTCTGAAATTCCCTTTTCTCCTCCCTCTTGAAAGAGGAAATCTATTGTATTTTTGTTATTGAAATGGTACCTCATCTTTTAAGATCTAGTTCAAGATTACTTCCTTTGTGGAACATTTGCTGGCCCCTTCCCTGAGGCAAAGTTATGAACTCCTTTATTTCAATTCCTATTATATTTACTAATTTCTCTTGTAGCAAATGGTATATTTTTTATTTTTTTATTATACCTTCTTCTTGATCCTCATACCCCCCGAGTGGTCATTAAATATTGATTAAATGAAATCAATGATGATTAAATGAATGAATGATTGAATCAATAAATATTAAGCACTCAATAAAAGTTTATAGAAATTGTGTTGTTAGTAATCCAACTCTGCTTTCTACTATTAGGTCTTGCAGAAACTCTAACACTAACTGGATTACTGCTACTGGTTACTCCACTTTCCAGATGCCACATCTTACTTTACTGAGCTCCTTCCTTACCTGATCACAGTTCAAGCTGCAGTATCTGCCCTGCCTCAGCAGGATTCCTGTTTTCTAGTTCTTTCTTCTAGGAAGACTGTCCTTCTATGATAATACCCATATATCCTAGGTGGGCACACCAGGCTGGCACTTCAAACATAGCATAGATAAAGGTGGATCCTGGGTTAGCATTAGGAAAAGTAGCCCAGACAAATTCAGAAGCAAGAGAAATTAACACATGCTGTGGAGTCTTTTAATCACACCAACATAAAGTCTCAAATACTTCATTGCTTTTGGGACTCAGGACGCTTGAGTTTTTTAATTCAGGGCCTTTACTCTGGTTGTGGGACCCATAACTATGATAAGAAAAATTCTCAGTATCCCCATGCTCTTTAAAAACATTGTTTTCGATAACCACTTTCCTTTCTTCCTTCTTTTCTTTTTTCTTGTCTTCCTTCAGAAAAACAAACAGAACAAAACAAGAAAATGGCACCACTTCCCTGAAACTAAGGACTTGAACTTAAGTGCATTAATGATTTCCCATAAAGAAAAAGGGTAGTGCTATAATTGCATTCTATTTTTTATTACTTTGAATACTATAAAGATTATTTTTTCTTATGATAATTGTATAAATAAATCTGTCTGTCCCTGAACTGAGCATTGATATTTAGAAAGACAAGAAGGGCTGGCTGTGGTGGCTCCCATCTGTAATCTTAGCACTTAGGGAGGCTGTTGCAGAAGGATCATTTGAGGCCAGGAGTTTGAGACTAACCTGGGAAACATAATGAGACCCTACCTCTACAAAAAAGAAAGACAGACAGGGAGTAAACAGATCTAATGGGTTTGAATCCCACTAAAGGGTCAGCACAGCAACATGTGGGGGTTGTTGAGGTTTTCTCTTCAGGAGCAATAGCAGAGGTATGCAAGAGAGCCAAAGGTACTTTCTTTACCCTTCCTAATCCTGAGGGGTGACTCACTCGTGGTAGCTTCTGTACCTCCTAACAATTTCATTCGGCATTTAGAAGATGCTATCACGTATTATTTTTTATCTTTCTTTAATCTATACTTACCAAGTCAACTAGACTTTAAAGCTTTCCAAAGTTATTACTTTCCTTTCTCCAGATACTACCACACCCTGCCTTCTCTATAATAATATAATGTTCAATAAATGTTTATTGATAATATATTAATTTTATTTCAACAAATATTTACTGAGATTCTGAACTACATACTTTGGGGAGAAGCATGAACAAGACACAGTCTTTGAAATCTTCAAGGCACTTCTAACCCAGTGGAAGAAAATTAGGTACCTGGAAGCAATTATACAAAGTAAAATAAGATAAGTTCATAATAAAAGTACAAGGTGATAGGAGATTTAAAAGGAGTGAATCCATTGTAGCTTTTATAATTGAAATTGTACTTTCCAGAAAACAAGGTAACCACTTAATGCATCATCAGGTTGATGCTGACTGCAGTAACAGCTAACTCTTACTTTCTCTGAATATTAACTTTTACTGTTAACTTTTGTGGCTTTCATTATTCTTCCTTTTGATTACCCCCACCTAAGGAGCTGGAAAAGGTCTCTGTAAGAGTCCTTTTCTCTCATAAACAGAAATTGTCACACGCCCATACCCATACAGAATATATCCAGGCAATGGAGACAAGATAAGAGATGTGTGCACATAAACCTGAAGATCATGTGTCTCTGAGCTCACTTTTTTTAAAGACTTGTCATTCTTCTTCCTTTCAAATTTCCTTATGACTTTGAGAAAAAGAACCTTCTTCCCTCTTCTTTTGGAGAATGCTCCCTAGCTAGGCTAACTTTACTCGCTAATAACAATTCCTTATTCAGAGATGCAGTAACATAAGACATAATATTACAGAAAATCCAGAGCATGAATAACACAGACAGTTCAAACCCAGAGAACATGAAAGAGTGAGACCTGAAACTACACTTGAAGTAGAATCTGGAAGAGAAAGCAAGAGCAGAAAAATGAAGAGCAGAGAAGGCAGCAGTCTTGGTCCTAACAAAGTGTATGCATGCTTGAAGCCAATTCTCTTAGCTTTATTGAATCATAATCAATATTTTCAGAAGCAACTTTGTACCACTTTACTTAAGTCTCCATTTTATTCCTCTTATTCTCAAGTGTTAATTTTCCATGAATGATTTCCAGATTTCAAACTTTCATTGTATTTTCCAAAGTAGGTGTAATTTTTATATGCAAACATGTATTGATCCTCCCTCAAAAATCAATTCTTGTTTTGTAAAAAGCTGCACTTTCATTTTTTCTTCAGTGGTATTATTATTCCTGTATCATCTTTAGATGCTAGCTGCTTTTTTAGATAATAAAACATGCTCATTGCTTTCCATACCTGATGTATATTTTGTATAAAGGATATACATAGGTTGTTTATATATTCCAAATACAAAATGAGGGCATGGCTCCACAAAGCACATTTCTTTGGTTTGTAAATTTTTTCCATGAAAAGTCATAGAGTACTATAACAATCAAATAACATTTATCTATATATATAAAAGTTGCCTTCAATAAGAAAAATAAAATTATGTGAAAGTATATGCATATTTCAGCAAAAAATGTGTATCAGTTACAATATTGCATTTATTTTCTCCTTCATCAACTATTGAAGCTGATAGCATAATTTTTAAACTATATGTTATAATACTTTCTTGAAACTGGTTAATTCAGTGATACTTAATCCTTCTTAAGTGATCTTGAATAGCTCTTGGAAATGGTCAGAATAATTAATTTGTATTATCAAGAAATAAATAGCTCTTTTATTGGCCATTGATAACTTTTTGACATACAGATTCATTGATCAGTGAAGGTGCCCATTGTATCCTTTGTATTTGACAATAAGATGTTGAGATTGTATCTTTTCTTTATATTTAAAATACTAATTATTCTCAAAACAGAAATTCTATAATAACATTTAGATATCTTAAACTTTCACATAGTTTTATTAGTCAAAGTTGTCCAGAGAAACAGAACCAATAGGACAGATATGGATAGACATAGATATAGATAAATACATTAATAGATATATTATGATGAATTGGCTAATGTGATTATGGAGGCTGAGAAGTCCCATGATCTACTGTCTGCAACATGATTACCCAGGAAAACCTGTGATGTAATTCCAATCTGAGTCTGACGGCCTGACAACCAGGAGAGCTGAAAATATACATCCCAGACCAAGAAAAAGAAAAGACTGATGTCCCAGTTCAAGCAGGCAGGAAGAAAGAGAATGAACCCAGGACCTCCCTTTCTCTACTTTTTGTTCTACTCACACCCTCAATAGATTGGATGATGCCCATTCACATTGAGGAGGTCAGTCTGCTTTACTGAGTCCATTGATTCAAATGTTAATCTTATCTGAAAATAGCCTCACAGACACACCCGGAAATAATATTTAATCTGGGAACTCCATGGCCCAGTCAAGTTGACACATAGAATTAATGATCAGATGGTCTATTTAGAAGAGCATTGCCCCACTGTTAGACGTTCTCATACAAATGGGAAAAGATATTGTCCAAAACTTTCCAGAGTCTTTCTTCGCTCCTTCCCTTCCTATTTTACATAAATTCATTCATGTGTTAGCTCTTTTGAAAGAACATTATTAAGTATCTCTGCTATTTACTTGGACTAAAGAAACAACTAAGACCCAATTTCTGTACTCAAAATTTCACAGGAGAAAATGATACAGAATAAAACTAACTAAACTAGTTCACATAAAAATTAGATTTAATTCTAGACCTCCTCTGTATCCTGCTCTTCAAAAAATAAATAAAATTATCAGCAAGAAAGTCATCAATAATATTTTACACAATTTAGTGCTACATATGTTAGAGAAGAACACAGCAATGCCGTCTGGATCTAAATGCCTCCTGAGAACAAGCACTGATTCTGATTCCCTGCAATAATGACTCCTAGAGTAGAAATTCAGCTTTAATACAAAACTTCTTCCTTCAGTTAACTAGGAAAACTTCAAGCTCACTCCTTTGTAAAAAATCTGGTCACTGAAATACCGCAAAGCTGTGGATAACCCTGTCGGTCACAAGAAATATGTCCTCTAAACTAAAAAATGAGGTAATTGTATTGAATGGAGCTGGCAGCGACGTCAAACAGAGCTTACCTCCAAATTTCAATGTTGAAAAACATATTAAGAATGACATGCAAGTTCTGTGTGGATTTTGGCACCATGTTTTTTACGTATCATATGATATTGGGAACAGGATAGCTGAACTGGACACATACTGTGTTTTAACTTGACCTACCGTGAGCACTTGAAATAGAAATAATAAAAAACACCCTTGCTTTAGAAACCTATAGGTATCATATTCAGAAAGGAAAGAGGATACTGAATCTGCTCTTTTGTATATATTATAAAGGTATTTCTCAAATCACCTTTCTGACACATTTGTCTATATCGATTAGATGGCGCTAGACTGACATTGTCTGACCTGTCTAAATCCATCAATAGCTAGGCTGTTGATGCCTGATTCCCAGGGTACTTTAGCTCCTGGCCCTAAATATGAATAATATTCATAAGTTTTTTTTTACTAAAGAGATCAATAATTACGTGCATATTAAATTTGTATTATTGCTATTGTTAGCAGTGCCCTTTTGCTGGCCACAGATTACACCCTTCTGCTTAGGCTGCCAGGGACAATAAACGTTTCATTAGCAACACTTAGAATGTACACACGGGATACCATATTCCCAAGAGTGTATATGTGAATTATAAGAAACCCGTTTAGTGTTAGGGTAAGTACATATTCCCTATAGTTTTCATTGTATTTCCATTCTGGGTACCACAAACCCTACCATTAAATATGTTTTGCCCACTTAAAAACTGCTTTGTGGGGACGGCATGTCTTAATTGTTCCCAAGACAATGCATAATGCACTGCTGTGATGGGCCTTCAGTTAAACTAATAGGGAGGCAAGTTGCTGCCTGGCTTCAGCAGATTTTAAAGCACTAATGAAACAGACTGTGTTAAACAAAGCAAACTAAACAAACAAACAAAAAAACCCACTCGTTATCAGGGAAAGAAAAATAAAATTCCCGAAGAGACTTCCTAGTTTTTACAAATAAAAATAGACAGAAAATGCATTTTACTGACTGCCTCTAAAGCTTCCATACACAATAAATTTTAGTTTCAAGAACAGAGAAATATTGATGTCGAATTTGCTAAAGCAACTAATTTATACATAAAAATTATGCAGAGGAAGACAAAATCAGCTAGTTGCCCTTACAAATCAGGCAGTTGTGCATGTAAAACAGGTAATGGCATATTTTGCACCAGCAATTACCTTTCTTGCACCTGTGAGCCCCTGTTTTGCATATGTAAGTAGGTCCCTGTTTATTGCATTTAAAGCTGCCACCTCAGCTTCTTTAGGTAAACTTTATGGTTTTACTAAATGTCATTCCAAAACAAAAAGAGGGGAGCATTTCTATGTTGGGTTTATGTGTATGTGTGCACGTGTGTGCCTGTGTGTATGCTTTTTAAATAACTGTAAAATTGATGCTGACTTCATTTGGTTTTAACTACTGTACCTTGCAGGACCGTGTTCAGTGATATAAAATATTTCATTTTGGTTTTATGACATAAATGTCTAAATGTCCTGCTGCTGAGATGTATCAATCAAATCAAAGGTTCAAATTTAATATTATCCAGGTGCCAGGATGAGAGGGAAAATGATACTTCAGTTCACAGTCAACCGGTACAGAACATCTTCACAGTCAATAACAGGCTCCTGCGTACACCTCTTGTAGATCCATTACTTCAGGGTTCATAAAGTGGAATGCAGCACTTCTGACAATGCCGTAGGTTTTTTTCCCTTTATCTGTATTTTTTTAAGAAAATTCTCACTTGTATGGAAAATGGAAAATATCAAATTCACTTTTCACAGGACCATTTTAGATAGACATTACGAGCAATTAAAATCCACAGTGTTTCAAGGATACTTCACAGCTTTTCCATAAACTGAAGCAACCCCCTGAATCCATTTTATAATCCCACTGCCTGTAGTAGCTAGTCATTCTAAAGCTATCAAACTGAATGCTTGAATACTTCTTACTGGCCTATTATTTATCATTAAATATCCAAGAGAGTGTATGAGACATGCTCAGTCCACCAGATCACACCACTAGCCACACGTCTAGGAAGCAAAATTTCAAGCAAAAGTATCCAATTGGATTTCATTACTTGCCAATTTGATGGCAAATGGCATACTATATTTGTCGATCTTCCTTCCAGGCAACTGCACGAAGAAAGTTTATATCATGAGCAGATTTAAGATCTATGAGTGAAGCTGTTTCAAAATCAGAGAAGGAAAAGTCTTATTTCTCTCTTGAGGCTCTAAAAAGGGGCCTAGAAGTTGTGACATAATTAGCTAATGATAACAGAACTTCTGGCCCTTCCATGAGGACAAATTTTGCCACAGAGGCATTGCCAGTCATTAAATATGGGAATAAAGAAGATATAATACTGTGCCTTAGAAGCTGACTCCTTAAATGCCAAAGGGATGATGATAAACTTAAGACCATCAGACAACAAAAGGGAAGGAAGAAAAGGGAATAGGCTTCTCTCCCCATTCATATTTAATCTTTAGCCTAAAAAGAAAGGTTAAGGCACATAATTTGCCTTAGAGGTTAAAGAAATAATATTATTTTACATGTAAAAGGTCATTCCTCTAAACCATGGGTCCATAAAGTCTTTCTGCAAAGGGCCACATAATAAACATGCTAGCCTTTGTAGGCCATATGGTGTCTGTTGCAACAATTCAACTCTGCCCTTGTAACAAAACAGCAGCCATAGGCAAGTAAATGAAATGGGTATGTCTGTGTTCAATAAAATTTTGTTTACAAGAACAGGCAGTGGACCGGATTTGGTTGGCTCGAAGGCTATAGTTTGCTTATTAAATGAAAAACAAACACACACACACACAAAACTTTACAAGTTTAAACAAAACCAATGTTATAAAGGCAACAGAGAATCTTTGCCAATGTCAACATTCATATCTTCCTTCTTCATGACACCCATCTTTTGGAGCAGTTTACAGCTACAGCCCTATGTGGGGTCATTAACTCTAGCTTTCTCTTTCTTTCCTTCTCAACGTTTTATCCTTTATCCCAATTGTTACCACCAGATAAATAATGGGGTGTGTGTGTGTATAAACTACCCTAGCCCAACATAATTACTCTATCCTGACAATCAGTTCTGTTCACTATGCCTGTAAAGTATGCTGAGTAATATATTTCAAGTTCTTATCATGCTATTCACCCTAGCTGAAATGTCTTTCCTACATCTTGGTCCTCTTCATGGATTCAAATCAATGAATGGAAAAAATAAATGGCTCTTTAAACTTCTGCTCAAAATCGACACCATAATTTTTACTTATATTTCAGTATTCAAAGCTAGTCACATGGACAGGGATATATAGTCTTCAGGAATGAAGCACCACTGCGAGCTCCTTGACAATGGGAAGGAATGTCTAACCCTCTCACATGGAAAAAGAGGACGAATATTTGAGAACAATAAAAAGACCTATCAGAGCAAAGAAATTTTGACTAGGAAAAGTAGAGAAACACATGGAAAACTGGATGAGTTTTACTATCACCACCACAATGCACACTTCCTGTCCCCAATATCATTTTCTTCCTTCTTCCTACATGTAGAATACACTCAATGCCTCCCCAAGGGAGACATCCATGAAGTCCTTGCACACAACTCAAAGTCCAGGAGTTCCAGGATTATACAATAATCTCTCCATCTGGCCCAGATGTGGTTCTTCCTTATCTGGAGAGCTATGTATTGGAAGAAAATAAAAACCTTTATCATCCAAACTCTATTCCTCCACCCCATATCACATACAAGAACAGAAATAGGAACAAAATAAACCATCAATAAAATGGAAGAATGGTATATTAATTTGGTAGGGCTGACATAACAAAATGCCACAGGATGGGTGACTTAAATAACAGAAATTTATTTTTTCACAGTTATGGAGACTAGAATTCCAAAATCAAGGTGTTGGCAGGTTTGTTTTCTTCAGAGGCATCTCTCCTTGGCTTGCAGATAGCCACCTTTCCCTGTCTTCATGGTTTTTCTCTGTGGACTAGTGCCTGGAATCCCTCTATATGTCCATATTTTCCTCTACTTATGAGGACAGATGTCAGATTGGATTAGGCACCCTCAACAGACTTATTTTAACTTAATCACCTTTTAAAAGGCTCTGTCTCCAAATATGGTCACTTTCTGAAGTACTGAGGGTTAGGATTTCAATATACAAATTTGGGGGGAAACACAATTTGGTCAATAACAAATGGAAAACATACAGCAGTCACTAGTCTAACAGCCTTCAGCCTGGGTAGTGAAGCATTTCCTTGATTAGTAATTTCACTCTAAAGGAAATCCTTTGCCCATTATTCTCTGTGTCCCTTGAGGCTACCCAGAAGATTCTTCATTTTTCATTTCAGTGGGGCCAAGAGGCCCTCCTTGGAAGCTGCACAATTTTCTAGCCCAGTTTTGCTTCTGGAAGATATGGTCCCAATGGTTGTTTTAAATTTCAAATAGTCAAAAACTTTTTAGGTATGAGGTAATGATTTTATTGGCAATATGTTTTCCTTAAGTACTTACTAGACTTGTAATCTATTTGCTTCCAGTTCCATGTGCCTACCAGTTTTAACACCAAAAGTTAATTTTAAAATGCTGTTTTCAGATTTACTTTGTTTCCTAACTTTGTCATCCCTCTCACTTTCCCTTTGTCTCCCCCCCATCTCTCTCTGGGAAAGATAGAATTCCAAGATGACCCCCAAGATTACCACTTCCTGGTGTACATGTCCTAGATAATATCTCCCTTTGATTGTGAGTGAGGCCTCTGAATGGGATGGATGTCATTCCTAAGGCTAAGTCATATTATATGGGAAAGGTGAAGAAACTTTTGAAGATGTATTATGGTGCTTAATCAGTTGTCTTTGGGTTAACTAAAAGGAGGATTATCCTAGGTGGGCCTGACCTAACTAGTTGAGCCCTTTAAAAGAAGTCTACAGGTCAGACACTTGGAGCAACAGAGCATGTCTCTCTCTTGTTGGCCTTGAAGGAGCAAGTTGCCATGAGTTCAGAAAATGCAAGGAAATGAATTCTACCAATCCTACATGAGCTTGGAAGAGAGTGCCAAGCATTAGAGAAGACCACAGCCTCAGCTGACACCTTAACTGGAGCTTTCTCAGACATGAGCAAAGGATCCAGCTAAGCCATGGCCAGACTCCTGACCCATAGAAACTGTAAGGAAAAATAAATGATATTTCTGGTTTTTAACAGCTTAATTGAGATGTAATTTATATACTGTAAAGTTATAGGTGTAATTTAAGCCAATAAGTTTGTGATTTTTTTACATAGCAATAAAAAACCCAATACGTTCTCTTTCAGTAACATGGCAGCTCTTCTGAGGCTTTTATAACTGAATAAGAAGGCTCAAAGTTATTTTTATTTTTACTCCTAGCTGGTAGCTTTTATTGGAAATTTGATCCTCAAATTCTTTATTAGTATCACTTCTTACAATTGGGTTCTAGAAGTGGTAGGCTTTTCTAACCCTGCAAAGTCCCACATTTCACAACCCTATATTTTCTTTCATTCTTGTTACAAACCAGACAATTTTTTCCTGAGCTAATCTAATTCTTATAATAACTTAGCACACCCAGTCAATAGTAACAAAGACATACTACTGATGTTTCCTTTTTCAATCCCCTCACCTGGAGCTGCCAATTCAGCCATGATCTGCTTCTCAAACTACTGCTGATGACGGTTTTATCAAGTCACTTGTCACTGTAGATCAAGGATTGCCATTTTTTCCCGCCTTCAGTATCTGTTTCCTCATTGTCTATCTCTCAAGTATTAAGTCAATAGAATGTATTCTAGATTGTTGTGATGGCAGTTCCCCACCTCTGCTAATTTCTACCCAATTTCTGAATTGGTCAGGATGGGCAAGACCATATCTAAAAATCTCAGTGACTTAATACTAAAGAAAGAAAAGAGTTTGGTTTTTATTTTGTTTTTGCTCACTTAAAGTCCAATGTGAGTTGAGCAACCCTCTTCCATCGTGTATCTTCACCATATGGAACTTAGTAGGATCATCACAGTAGGGAAAGAGAGGGATAAAAGAGGCCACATTGGACTTAACTGCCATTACCTGGTTATGTATCACTTCCACTCACAGTCCATTGGGCAGATCTAGTCACATGACTCCAATCTAAATGAAAGGAAGACAGGGAAGTAGGAGACCAATTGGAATATTTGGCAATTGCAATCTCTTCTATAGGAGGGAGTAAATATATATATATATATATATATATATATATATATATATATATACACTTTTCTAGTTAATCAGTCCCATTGTTGATTCTTTGTGAGAATTAGGAAGGAAAAGCAGAGTTCTAGGGAAAAAAATGAAGAAACAAGCAGAGCAAAACCAAGGTACAAACAGGAGAAAAGGAGGAAAGCCTGAGAGAAGAGAGGAAAATAAGACAAAACAGAAGGATCAGCTTATCTGTATTTTGTTAAAGCCCATTTGAGGCAAATTTGTTTCCTTCAGGGGGTTGAACATCTCCATGTCTCCCAAAGAGTTCCTGTAGTTAGTCAGTTTCCTTCCATGCACTGAAGAATTATTGAAAAATTCAAGACATGCTTCACTTGAGCACAGTGGTATAAGGTTAATTTGATGTACCGGTATAAAGTTTTATAGATTCACCTAAGTGTGCTGCTATACTTACAAAGTATGAGATCGCATGCCACAGCTGTAGAACAGCATTTATAAGATAACATAAATAACTGTCACAGAGGATTTTTTTATTTAAGCGTGGTTATGATAAGTGTCAACACTGAACTTTCAACAAATAACAAGTTATTTTACATTTGAACATTTCTCTTTGGATAACACCAAATGGAACTCCCCTTTTCAGAGTGTGGCTCACTTTAGTAAAACTCCCAGGTTCAGATTGAATCTAAACAATCTTGAGGAAAGAAAAAAATTAAATATCCTAATATTATTGTCTTTAAACAACTCAATGTAAATATTTGGATATTTATAAATTGAAGCTATTTTACTGACTTTTTTTGATTTTTCATTTGGCATAGTATAGACAGTCTAAATGCCACTGATCCATAGACTATAGATTTTTTATTAAATTGAATGACAGCATGCTTTGATAGAAAATATCATTGTACTGGAATTCAGGATCACAAGGTTCTAATTGCAGAACTACCATTAATTGGTTGTATAAATTCTAGCATGTTACTTCACTTTCTCTGGTCCTGGCTTCTCTCACCTTTAAAATTAAAAAATCAGTGCCTCTCAAGCTTTCCCCTTAAGAGTCTGAGAGTATTTCTGTGGTAGGCCAAATAATGGTCCCCCACGGATGTTGATGTTCTAATCCCTGGAACCTATGAATATGTTACTGAATGCAACAAAAGGGACTTTGCAGATATAACTAAGGTTAGGAACCTTAAGATAGGGCGAGTATCCTGCATTATCCAAGTGAGCCCAATAGACCACATGTACCCTTAAAAGTTCTTGGAACTTTCTCCAGCTAGAGAAGAAGTGGCCAGTGAGATGCAGCAGACGGGGAGGTCAGAAAGATTCCAGCTATGAAAAAAAAATTGACCCATCATTGCTAGAGGAGAGTCAGGGGCTTGTGGCAAAGCATGAGAAAGAATCCAAGCAGCCTGTGGAATTAAAGACTAGCCCCCAGCTAACATTCATCAAGGAAAGGAGGACCTCAGTTTTACAGCTAAAAAGAAGTAAATTCTACAAACAACCTGAATGAGCTTGGAAGCAGATGCTTCTCAGACCTCCTGATAAGAGCTCAGCCAGTCAACACCTTGATTGCAGCCTTATGAAACTCAGAGCAGAGAAATAATTATAGCCACTCCAGACATCTGACCTACAGAACTGTGAGATAATAAATGTGTTGTTTTAAGTCACCATACTCATGGATATTTGTGATGATAGTGACAGGAAATTAATACAGTATCCAAAAGCAATCCACTGCACACAGGAATGTTTTTGAAGTTTCATGTGCAATCTAAAGAGATCATGTGAATTTTACTTGAAACATTAAAAAAATGTTGCTTGACTCCAAAATAATGTTTTAAATTCCCATTAAAAAGCATTTATTGTATACTATATGTAGAACATAACATTTAAAAAATACTTTAGCTTTGAGTAACCTATGCATCCCCTGTACCAGACAGGATAACAAAGCCCAACTTGAGAAACAAACAATTAGATGGTTTTCAAGGTCCCTTCCAGGACTATCATTATATCATTTGAATGTGATTATATGAAATTTAAAATTAATATTGAAAATATTTATAAACTGAAAGACACAATATGGCCTGTGTGCAACACAGAAGGATATGGCAGACTATAATTTCAGGATAAATCAACCAAACAACAAAGAAATTTACTTTATACCATCTCCCTGTCCCCAGTCCATGGAAAAAATGTCTTGCATGAAACTGGTCCCTGGTGCCAAAAAGGTTGGGGACCACTGCTCTATGGCATGGGAAAAGAAAAGTTAGTGTAACATGGAAATAAGCAACTGAAGTTGAGCATGTAAATAGTAATTTGACATTGCAATACAAGTTATTATAATAAATGATTTAGAGCAGTAGTTCTTTGTTTAGACCAACTTAAGAGGGGCAAAAAACCCTAAGGCCCTTGTTTACAATATCCAGATGAATAGGGTTTGGTATTAACAAAGAAGTATTCTACAAGGAAATATTCTGTATATATTATACAAGATGATATATCTGCATTAGCAGGAGAGGTATAATTTATTCATATCTGAACTCTAACACATATATCTTAAAATCCAGATATTAGTCCAAAATACTGTTGATTAAAGTATGTATCACTAAAAATTCTAGAGTTAACCAGACAACTTTTATCAAAAAATGGTGATTATAATAAAGCTATATTTTATTATGAAGTAATTTAAAAAGAAAAAAATCAGCTATTAGAAGCCATGAACAATTCAGGGCAACTGTCTTTTCTGCTAT
Organism: Varecia variegata; assembly: GCA_028533085.1. Classification (NCBI taxonomy): domain Eukaryota; kingdom Metazoa; phylum Chordata; class Mammalia; order Primates; family Lemuridae; genus Varecia; species Varecia variegata. Next base: position 39,927,668 of record CM052437.1, read on the forward strand.
TTGCAGGAATTCCAACTTTTTATAAGTGTGCATATACAATAAGAATTTGCAACAATTGCACATACTCTGCACCAAAAAGATTTATTTAATATAATTCTGATTCAAAACCTCAATACATACTATTAAAGTGCAAATTTTAGTAACTTTGTTGTTTTCTAAATAAAATGTAAGAGTTAGTATGTTAGAAGTCTTTGGAATTGCATTTCATTGTTATTTAACATAAAAGCCAGAGAAAGGAATTTCATTTATTGATTTGGAGAATCCTGATTATCATCCAGTTGGTATTTAATGGGCCAAATTTTGAGAATCAATATTTCAGAATATTCAAGAAAAGATCAAACAATTAAAATTATGATAGGCTTGATAAAAAACCAAAGAATTCTAAACTATATTCTAAAATCTAACATTAATACTTCCTGTTCAACTAAATTTAGGAGCCTTCTAGATCTTTGGTGGCTTGCTCCAGTAATGATATCAAAGGGAAAAGATTCACATGTGATAGAAGCAGGGATGCATGAAAGATTTCATCACCTCCAGTTTACATAGCCTGGCTAAACTATTTTATGAACAGGGGAAATTTTGCAAATAACAGTGCCTGATCTTTATGAATAAGTTCTCATGAGCAGCAGCAAATATGCCAAAAATAATTTTTTGGTCCTATTTAATCATACTACTCTGATGAGCACCAATCTACAAAATAACAAAAAGAAAAGTTACCACAGTAAGGAATCAGGTTTGTAAAGTAAATTCTGCAATAATTTAACATGTATCCACAGCTTTATGAAACTCATTACTGCATGACTGCCAGAAAACTGGCATTTATTGAGTAAACAAAAACAGATGGCCATAATATGTAAGTAACTACCACCCAAGTTGAAAAGGTCATGATTTTCTGCAGAACCAAGTAGAAGTAGGTCTAGAAATCTCAAAAATGCAACTGTATACAATGATTCCTTTTAGAAACACATTAATGGTTATGTAATATGTTGTCAAAGGACGCCAAAGATTTTTAAAATTCACACACACTCAAATATATATATATAAAATCAATAACACAGATACCCTAGGATGTGTCTCACAGAATTATCTTAACCTCACAAACTTAATGAGTAATGTTCTGCCCAGCTTGACACATGGTAGACCACTGGGAGGGGAAAATGCTTTCATTTATTAATAACTCATCTCCTGGGTTACAGAGCCACTCAGAGGATATTGTGAGCAGTTTTGAATTTCTTCCTACATATAAATTATTTAGTAACTTTTAGTGCAACACAGATCTTACCAGAACAGGCAACAAACATATCTCAGGGTGCAAACCTACCTATCACAGGAGTTGTGCGCCTGTTCCATGATTCACACTCTCTTCCTGAATAGCCCCTGCACAGTGGGGGTGTGATATGACTTTTCACTGGCATTGACAGTCAAGTCAGTTCATGCCCTTCTAGAATATCCTAATGAGATGGGCCACCTGATATCAGTCTCCCAACATTCTTAAATACTTTTCTTTTTATTTCCCTTTCTCTTCAGAGATCTCTGCACATTTAACATATTTTCTCGTTCTATTAAACCAGATCTACAAATAAACATGGCTGAGCCTCTTGTTACTCTCTCCTCAAGTATGTATTCTCAGAGAAACTCCCACCCATCACAAACTCACCATCCCAGTGTCCAAAGGCGTGCTCAAATGAGGTCATATATTTTTTTTTTTTTTTTTTTTTTTTTTGAGACAGAGTCTCACTCTGTTGCCCGGGCTAGAGTGAGTGCCGTGGCATCAGCCTCGCTCACAGCAACCTCAAACTCCTGTGCTCGAGTGATCCTCCCACCTCAGCCTCCCGAGTAGCTGGGACTACAGGCATGCGCCACCATGCCCGGCTAATTTTTTTTATATATATATATTTTTAGCTGTCAGATCATTTCTTTCCATTTTTTTAGTAGAGACGGGGTCTCGCTCTTGCTCAGACTGGTCTCGAACTCCTGAACTCCAACAATCCTCCTGCCTTGGCCTCCCAGAGTGCTAGGATTACAGGCGTGAGCCACCGCACCCGGCCGAGGTCATATGTTTAAAGTTCCCAGAACTAGACTTAAAACAATATCACTTATGCAAGGACATTTTATATTCAAAACCCTATACTGAAATCTCTTTAAACTGACCAAAATGACTTCATCTAACTTTATCTTGTTAGCATTTGGTCAAATCTTTAACACTGAAATATTATGTAAGCAGATATCTGGCATTAGGAAAGTCTGCTTTTCACTGTATAGTACTTCGGATCAACATTTTCCTTCTGTCCTCGTTAACTGATGCCATATTTATTTAGTCAACCACATCAGTGTCTACTATGTGCAGAACACTCCATAAGACATTCCGGGGAAAGAAAGGAGGGCCAGTGCGTTTAGATTTCCACTTCTCTTTCATCCTCAGAGCCGCACGGTGGCCTCCAAGAAATCTTTCAGCCGTATCTCATTCTGCAGGCAGGTGCATTCAGTACTTTACGGTATGGCAGTTAATGTAAAGGAGGTTTCTTGTTTCTGGTCCTTAGGAGGCCTCTAATTATGCCTTTCCAATGAATAAAATATTTTAACCTGGTGGATTTGACATGCTGGTAGGATTTTTAAGAAGTGACACATTGATCAGAATAGGAAATATTCTGAGAGAAGGGAGATTTGGGTATCACCTGTGTACTGCCAATAATGAAGTCCACAGAAGTTTTCCTGGTGAAGTGAGAGTCAGAGAGAAATAGGAGAAAGCACAGTGGAGCCTGAAGGAATAGCCATTAACAGGAAAAGAGGGCAGAAGGAACCTGGACAAGAGGCACAAAATGAGTATTTGAAAGATCTGAGAAGCCAGAAATTAGGGTGTCATTGAAGTTAAGTGAGAAAAGGAGCAACAAGGCAGAAAGGAAGGCCTGTGAAGTACAATGCAATAGAACGGGCCAGTAAGTGAGGCTGGCAAATTGGCTGTGAATTTACCTAGAAGCAATTCACTGGTGACCTGATTGAGAATAGTTGTGGTAGAGGATAATCACAAAAGTAAAATTGCAAAACATTAAGTTAGGAGAGAGGAAATAGAAGTAGTTGTTTTAAACAACACAATCGGCAAAGTGAGCTTTAATAGGGAGAGAAAGGGATTAAATGACAGCTGGAAAAATTGTAGAGTCAAGAACAGTTTTCTGGAAAAATAGAAAGACTGTGATAATGCTTAAAAGGTTAGAGGGAAAGAACTTCAGGCACTCCTCGTTTCATTGTGCTTTGTTTTATTGTACTTTGCAGATATTGTAGTTTTTGTTTTGTTTTGTTTTTTTGAGACAAGATCTTGCTCTGTTGCCCAGGCTAGAGTGCAGTGGCATCACAGCTCACTGCAACCTCCAACTCCTGGCCTCAAACAATCCTCCTACCTCAGCCTCCCCAGTAGCTGGAACTACAGGTGCATGCCACCATGCCTGGCTTATTTTTCTATTTTTCATAGAGACAGAGTCTCACTATGTTGCTCAGGTTGGTCTTAAACTCCTGGCCTCAAGCAGTCCACCTGCCTTGGCCTCCCAAAGTGCTAGGATTATAGGTATGAGACATTGTGCCCAGCCAGATATTGAATTTTTTTTTGTTTACAAATTGAAGGTTTGTGACAACCCTACAATGAGCAAGTCTATCAGTGCCATATTTTTGACAGCATGTGCTCACTTCTTGTCTCTGTGTTATATTTTGGTAATTCTCAGAGTATTTCAATTTTCTTCATTATTATTATATCTGTTATGGTGATTTGTGATCAGTGATCTTTGACGTTACTGATATTGTAATTGTTTTGGGGCACCACCAACTGTGCTTATATAGATAAGTGAACTTAATCTATAAATATATGTGTTCTGACTGCTCCACCAACTGGCTGTTGCCCCATCTCTCTCTCCCTCTCCTTGGCCTCCCTATTCCCTGAGACACAACAAAATTGAAATTAGGCAAATCAATAACTCTATGATGGCTTCTAAGTGTTCAAGTGAATGAAATAGTCACAAGTTTTTCACTCTACATCAAAAGCTAGAAATGATTAAGCTTATGAGGAAGCCATGCCAAAAGCTGAGATAGGCTCAAAGTTAGGCTTCTTGGCACCAAACAATGTGCCAAGTTGTGAATGCAAAGGGAAGTTTCTTGAAGGAAATTAAAAGTGCTATTCTGGTGAACACACAAATGATAAGAAAGAAAAGCAGCCTTATTGCTGACATGAAGGAAGTTTTAGTGGTCTGGATAGAAGATGAATGAGCCACAACATTCCCTTAAGCCAAAGCCTAATCCCTAACTCTCTTCAATTCTATGAAAGCTGAGAAAAATGAGAAAGGTGCAGAAAAAACCTTTGAAGTTAACAGCGGTGGGTTCATGAGGTTTAAGAAAACATACATGAAAATTCAAGGTGAAACAGCAAGTGCTGATGTAGAAGCTGCAGCAAGTTATCCAGAAGATCTAGCTAAGATCATTGATGATGGTGGTCACCCTAAACAACAGATTTGCAATGTAGTTGAAACAACCTTCTATTGGAATATGTTATCTAAGACGTTCACAGCTAGAGAGGTGAAGTCAGCGCCTGGTTTCAGCGCTTCAAAGGACAGGCTGTCTCTCTTGTTAGGGTCTAATGCAACTGGTGACTTTAAGTCCATTCCAAAAATCCTAGGGCCCTTAAGAATTATGCTAAATCTACTCTGCCTGTGCTCTGTAAATGGAACAACAAAGCCTATCAAACGGCACACCTGTTTACAGCATAGTTTACTAAATATTTTAAGCCCACTGTTGAGACCTATTGCTCAGAAAAACAGATTCCTTTCAAAATATTACTGCTCATTGACAAAGTACCTGGTAACCTAAGAGCTAAATAGAGATATACAAGGAGATTAATGTTATTTTTATACCTGCTAACAAAGCAACTATTTTGCAACCCATAGATCAATGAGTGATTTTGAGTTTCATTATTTAAGAAATGCATTTTATAAGGCTAAAGCTGCCATAGATAGTGATTCCTCTGATGTACCTGGGCAAAGTAAATAAAAAACCTCTGGAAAGAATGCACCATTCTAGATGCCATTAAGTGCATTCATGATTCATAGGAGGAGGTCAAAATAACATTAACAGAAATAGTTGATCCAAACTTAATGACTATGAGGGGTTCAAGACTTCAGGGGAAGAAGTAACTGCAGATGTGGTGGAAATAGCAAGAAAATTAGAATTAGAAGTGCAGCCTGGAGATGTGATTGAATTGCTGCAATCTCATGATAAAACTTAAATGGATGAGGAGTTGCTTCTTATGAATGAGCAAGAAAGAGTTTTCTTGAGATAGAATCTACTGATGAAGATATTATGAACATTGTTGAAATGACAACAAAAGATTTAGAATATTACATGAATTTACTTGATAAAGCTGTGGCAGGATTTGAGAAGATTGCTTTCAATTTTGAAGGGAATTCTACTGTGGGTAAAATGCTCTTGAACATCACCACAAGCTACAGAGAAATGTTTTAGAAGAAGAAGAATAAATTGATGTGGCAAACTTTATTGTTGACTTATTTTAAGAAATTGTCACAGCCACTCTAACCTTCAGTAATGACTGCTCTGATCAGTCAGCAGCCATCAGCATTGAAGCAAGACTCTCCATCAGTAAAAAAAATTACAAGTCACTTAAGAATCAGATAATTGTTGGCATTTTTTACCAGTAAAGTATTCTTAAATTAAAGGATATACTTTTTTAGACATAATGCTATTGCACACTTAGTAGACTACAGTATAATATATAAACATAATTTTTATATTCACTGAGAAACTAAAAATTTAGTGACTCACTTTATTGCACTGATCTAGAACCAATCCCACAATATCTCCAAGGTATGCCTATATAAAGGGAGGGAGAAATTAATGATACCAGTAAGGGAATGGAAAAGCAATGGCTCAAAGAGGAGAATACAAGTCAAAGTTTTCAACATTTTTAGAGATGTTAATAAGGATGAAAAAGGAGAAAGAAAGGAGCTGACAACAATGAAAGGAAATTAACATTTTAATACATTTTATTGTTACTTCTCCCAAATTCTGATTTTTTCAAAGTTGTTTGAGTTTTGTTTCAAGTGCAACAAATATTTAACAAACATCTAGCAAACACTATATGCCAGGTATTTTGCTAGTTACATATCCTGAACATACATATTCTTACCTAGAAGAAACATTGTTTATAAAGCAAAAACACACACATTAAAGCTAATTAAAGTAACATTTATGTAAGTATTCTCATATAATGGTCTCATTTGCATCTCAGAATAATCTTGAGAGATAGAGAGAGCAGATCTGTTCTACAGATGAGGAAACTGAAAATCAAAAGAGTAGAGTGGTGCCAAATGTTACATAGTGAGACCCAAACCCAAGACTTGTGCATGCAAGCCAAGGCCATCTCCACTAAAACCTAAAGTCTGCAGTGGATTTCAGTGTGGATATGCTTGCCTCACTTTTTCTCTGACAGGTTGAACCTTGACTTAGAGGTCATGATAATTTTGACAACTTCATTTTCTGAACTTCTCATCAGATGTAGTTGGATGATGCATCTCTGTTATATTCCCCAAGGAGAGAGTGATGTGTGACCATGACAGCTTCATACAAATTATATCCAAGCAGCTCAGAGTTTAGAAACCTTAAGTACAAAAAGATGAGGGGAGAAGAGGGAGCAGAATGTCATTTTTTTTTCTGAGATTTCAGAAGAGGATGATCCAGAAACTAAGAGCGCTACATACTTCTTTCACCATCTCTGTTTTGACCTGCTTATAAAGGAGAAAACTGTGTTCACTTTTTCTCTCATATGATTTGTTGAAATTGATACTGCTTACTTTTGTCTTGATAGTAAATACCTCTTTTTTTAAATTTAGGCTCATTTTGGGCATTTGTCACATTTTTTTATGATGGATTTGCCTCCTCTTTGCTCTTTGTCCCATGTCTATACATGGACTCTAACTATTGATAGGGCATTTTCCTTTTGATTCAGTAGTCCAGGGATGAACTGGATACTTCCAGCAATTTAAAAAAAAAAAAGAAATCATTTTGAACCTATCCCATGAAATATGGAAATTCTTATTAAATTTTAAAAAGAGTTAGAATTGCAGTTATATACAAAAAAGATACTTTCCTCCATATTAAGGGAGTTATTATAATTCCTGCAGTTCATCTTTTCCATACAGTCATTTATTTGTTTTCACACTATTTCTGTGATGTAGGAAGGTTGAAGATGATCCTCATTTAAAGATCAATAGAAGTCGATGACAAGAACTTCAGTGTCCATGTTATATTCTCCCATGCCACCCTTGTCCCACTCCCATGTCCTGCCATCACTCCAGCACTTGCCTCAGTGTTCAGAACACCATGGTCCCGCAGCAAAATTCACCTATTTAACTGTACGTATTTATATTCCTGCCATCTTTCGTTTACTCCTTAGTAATCTGAGGGCTTCACATCATGGACCTCCATTTCCTTTGCCAGACATTCAGTGGGCTTTTCAACACCGGAGAGGAACTATTATGCAGTACATATTTTTACCCAAATCACCCAGAAATCTTGAACCATTGAAGAAAGTAACTAATATGACTTCCTTAGGGATTCCATTTCATTCACAATGAGTTCTATACAGTGGAAAGAGTCTTTAGTATGCAAGGAGAAATAGATATCATTTCATCCAACCTGTTCAGGTTAAAGATGAAGAAACCAAGGTCCAGAGAGGTTAAATGACCTACTCAAAATCATTAGCACCAGAATCTATTCAAGAAATTGTTTCTTGACTCCTACTAATCTAGTGGGTTTTTTTCCATGTTACAAAAGCTGAATCTTGGATATGTCATATTTTTTTCTTCTACTAAATTACATTTTTAGGAAATAAAAAATGTTCCCAAAAGTAAATACACTTAAAATATGAGGTTTATCTCTTGTCTTTTTACTAATGTTATTGCATTCGGAGTATACAGTGTGATGCTGATAATGAGAATAATGATGATGATGATCATGATACCTAGATTATAGTTTCAATTTTTTACCATAGTATGCATACCCCCAAGTCCACTTGTGCATTTTAAAATCATGGATCTGATGGAATTTGAAATGTGATTCTCAATATATAAGGGTGAATTTATCATCACTAGTGGGAAGAAAAGCCTTTCACATTGCCTGCTGAGAGTGCCATCAATTTTTGCACAAAAGGCAGCATATGTGAAGATTGAATCTCACAAAAAAAAGAAACTATACATTGTTTATGTTTGGAATTTATATGGATTATTAGAGATGTTAAATTTATCTGATCCTTTTTCCCAACTAAGTATAGAGATGTGGACTATCAAAAGGGTGTTTAGGATATATTTACCAAAACTGGGTCTGGGGGCAAGAGAGATAGCCTATAAGTATTGGTGAAGAACATCTCATGGCCTAAAATGGGATAGAAAATATTAGGATAGAAATAAAAGCATTGTCTCAACATTGTCCACTGCACAGAGTAAACTTCAATTAATATCATTTGAACAAGATTGTATTTAATAACAATCTTATAGTCTTAACTACCTCATAATATAATACTAGACACAGGGAATAATAATGAGGTATATTATAAGAGACTCATATATCCAATTTCAGAATATAAAGATATTGCAAATGTAAAGCTCCTGTAATAGATCTAAATACCTAAAAACACATGAATTTATATCCACAAACTCCCCAAATCCCCTGGAAATTATAGCAAAATATAAAAATGAGAATACATCACTAATCATACTAGGCAACTTTGAAAAATAGCATCATTAGAGTTGTTGAAATTTGGAAGATATAATGCAGATGGAATCTATAATAACTGACAGCAAAACCTGATAATGCCAAAGAACTGGAAAGACATACAGAATAAAAAGTTAATTTTCCCACAGAATCTCAGGCTTCAAATTATGAAAGAATATCTTATCTATTTAAAAAACAAGGTACTACACAATGAGAATGACATTAGAAATATGATTATCATAGTTTATTAAAAAAAAAACTCCAGAGAGGGAATGAATTTTGCACTGGTTAGGCTAAAGAAAAAGTTAGTGATCTGGAATATAAACCTGGATATTCCCAAAACATAGGATAAAAATGCCAAATAAAATTATGAGAGAAAGGTAAGGGAGAAAAATATTTATCAAAAAATAATTTTCAGAAACAGAAACGTAAAAGAGAAAAAAATAAGAAAAGATTGTAGGAAATGATAGAAGCACATTTCAATGAGCTTATAAAATATCATTTTGTCAACTAGAAAAGAGGCTATTAAATGCTTTAGAAGAATAAAGGTTGACCCATTTGTAAAATCTATGAATACTAGTGATAAAGAGAATATATTGCAAATTTCAGTAGAAAAAAGGAAAGTCACATGCAAAGAATGAAAAGCAAATGTCCATGTGTCTTCTCAGTGACAATATAAAAATAATAGAGCACTGTCTAAAAATCCTGAGGGGAAAAATGTTAAACCCACATTTCTATATTCAAAAGACTATCATTTGAATATGAGGGAAAATAAAATATTTTAAGAAACAACAGTCCTGACATAGTTTACTACACATGAGCCCTCTGCAATTCTCAAGAATGTCCTCCAGCTAAGTGAAAATTAAATTTTTGAACGTAGAAACCTAAGAAATAAAATTTATGATGAACAAAAACACTT
>CM052437.1:39937849-39969249 GCA_028533085.1 Varecia variegata
TTAAACCCACATTTCTATATTCAAAAGACTATCATTTGAATATGAGGGAAAATAAAATATTTTAAGAAACAACAGTCCTGACATAGTTTACTACACATGAGCCCTCTGCAATTCTCAAGAATGTCCTCCAGCTAAGTGAAAATTAAATTTTTGAACGTAGAAACCTAAGAAATAAAATTTATGATGAACAAAAACACTTTAAAACTTACACTAAACTAACTGTTGATAATAGGGTAGTGGATATAATTTATTAAGCAAAGATTCATAAAACAGATAAGACATAACATTAGGAAGAAAAATCAATCTGATTTTAACAAAATTGTTTGATGATGGAAAATGTGAGAGAAAATCTTAAATTATGATAAAGGTCCTATCTTTCTAAGAGGAAAGGCTACAAATCATTTTCTGAACTTTTATGGAAAATATAAATTTCAATGTTTTCTAAAATTTTAATTGCAATTAGTTGTATCAGTCATGAGAGGCCAGGCGATGTTGTGTTAATAAGCAAGCCCAAAACTCAGTGACTTAAGCATGATAATAGTCACTCATTCAGAAACTCAGGCTGACAAAGGCTCCACCATCATGACACCATCATTTCAAGATGACATCAGTGGTTCACCGTTGCAGATGAAGAGATAATGAAGGAAGAACAAAAGAGAGGGAGAACATGGAAATCACGTACTGGCTCCCAAAGGCTACAGCCCGTAAGTAATAGATGTTGCTTCTGCTCACATGTCATGGGCCAAATCGACTCCCATAATCATACCTACCTTCGAAGGGTCAAGGAAGTGGAATCTTCCTTATTTATAAGAAAGAAATGTCCTGTGAGCACTATTAATGTCTATGACAATAATAGACAAGAAATTAAAGGCAGAACCACCAAGCCTTTAGAAGAAAATTAATAAATGGAAAAAAAGTCATAAATCTATCAAATCCTGAAAGAACAAGGAAAATAGCAACAAATAAATAGAAAATACATGGTATGTTGTGAGAAATGACAACAAACATATTAAGGATCATATTAATGCATATGAGAGATATATCCCCAATAAAAGACAAAAATACTCTGGTTACTAAATAACTAAATAAAAGTCAGTGGAATTTACTTCATAAGAGATCCAGATGAAATGACATCAAAAGTTGAAAATAAATGGATAAAAATAATAGAAATATGCTAAAATTGAAGAAGAGGGGAAAAAGGAAGGAAGTGGAAAAGGAAGAAAGCAGGATTGGTAATACGGACATCAGACAAATTAGAATGTGTGGCAGAATAAACTAAAGAGAATAGGGATAATTCCCATTGATAAGAGGTAAAAAAAAATCCACCAAGACTCTATAAAAGTTATGATTTCTAATATAATATGCAGCAACTAATCAAAACATATTAAATAAAGCAAGGAGAACTTGGCAGAACTAAAATCACACAGAAGATGACAACTCAAGGACACACAAATAATAATATAGGGGATTTGGGTGACATACAACATTCAAATTAAAAAAAGAGAAATACAATATTAAAGAAATTTGAGTAATTTCCCATGTTCAAAGGAATGGAAACTAGGAATAATGTGAAAGGTAGCACTATGTTTTCATGATGTCCTAACTTCAGTTCCACCAATCAAAGGAATTGACATGAGATTGATGTGCCAGTTCCATATATATTTACATATTCTCATTGTAATTTTTTTTTACTTTGAATATTTGAGGACAACTCTAGGTTAGTCTTTATAAGAATTTTTTTAAAAAATCATTTATTAACATATTACTTTTATTTACTTTTATTTGGGGGAACCAGTATACAAGTTCAATAGGTTTTATATGTGGATATTTTTTCATTATTTTATTATTCAATTAGTTTTACTAAATTCAGAAAACACAGAATTATAGGTACTCACCATGATCAAGTTATTTTTTAAATTATAACTTTTGTTTTAAAATCTAAGTTCACAGCTCAAGCGATGCTTAAAATGAACAGACAAGGCCAAGAATGTGAATGCGTGTGGGACAAGCCAGGGGAAGGAAGCAGGCCGGCTGTGACACAATATAATAGTAAAGTCTCTGGAACACCAGAGTGCAGTTGCCTCATTTTAGGGGAGAGGGGCAACCACTCCTCAGCGCCAGCCGATTGTAACCACATGAGAATTTAGGCCTATGCAGTCACATCTTCTAATGTACCAAGTGAAGCTGAGAACTCAGATTTTTATGTAATCGTAATGTAGTAAATAAATCAATACAAGTTTTAAACACTATGCAAAAAAAAAAAAAAAAAAGTGCTGGTTCTAGACTGAGCCTACAAGCTGTCAGTTTGAAACCCAACAGTTCTGGGTATTTAGACAGACATATTTATCTCTAGGCAATAACGGGCATTGGTTTATGATTAATACAGAGACTCCAGGACAGAAGTACCACTGCAGTAGGCTTTTAACTGATTAGCCTGCCTGACTCTAACTCTACTTCTATCAATTCTCCACAGCTGATAGAGTATTATTTTGAAAACACAAATTTTATCAGGGTACTCCCATTTATAACCTTGCAATAGCCTCCCACTACTGCAGAAACAAAGCCCAACATCTTCAGTGCACCCCATGACCTTCACGATCTACACGCTGCCTGCTCTCCTGGCTTCATCTCGGGGTGCTCAGCCTCACTGGCTTCTTCCAGTTGAACAGATATTTTCTCCTTTCCATATAATATTATACCTAAAAGCTCCTTCTAGTAGCCACTATCTTTCCCCCTTTACCCAATTAATATCCATACATCTTTCAGATTATAGCTTAAATATCACTTCTTCAGAATATTCTTCCTTGATACTCAGACTGGGACCCCCTTATATGCTGTCACATGTCTGTATACTTATCACAATTTGAATTTAATAATCTTTCCCATTTGCCTGTGAGACTTGGGAGAGAGGAATGTGTCTGTTTTATTCACCATTATCAATCCAGTGCCTAGCACTGTGTCTAGCAAATAGTGGGCCCGTACCAAATAATTGACGAATGAAAGAGCAATTGAGCTGTGAGGGAAATGCTATGGTTTTCATTAGTTGTTATAGATCAAGAATGATTTTGGCCTCTGTAACAAAATAGTTAAAGACAGAAGAGAGTAGAAGGCAAAAAGAAAAAATGTTCTTTTGGATGCAAGGAAAGATATCCTTTTGGTGAGTTTCTTGCCTTTGGGAAGATTATATTAGATATTATAAATAGAGGTTATAAACAAAGGAAATTTTCTAGGGAGGTAAATTTGGATTAGCGTAGAAATAAACTTAAGACTGAGTGTCCTATTTTTATTGTCAATAATAAATATACTAGTCAACATATAACAATAGATTTATAAAAGAAATGAACATCCTGCAGCTCTAATGGCATTATTTTTTAAGAATTGTATTCATTCATTTTGCACTAAGCCTCCTTCCAGGATGCCCTAATAGGCCATGCAGCAGTAAACATTTAGACTTGTATAAGCACTCTCCCTCTTATTCTTTAATTCTTTTATCTTTTTCTATGTTTGGGTCTGAGGCTTTATTCACTTTCTTATTTGAACACTTACATCTATCAAGTTTGGGGAATCTATTCTTTCTCTTCTTTAGGTCTTTGTAAGAAGAATCACACTTAGTTCTACTTACACACATGCCTCAGGGGCAAAAACATGGACTCTTTACACTCCGGTTCAAGAAGAAAGCAGGCACTTCATGGATATGAGAATATTCTTGATACTTTAGAAATGAAGCTTTCAAAACAGTCTCAAGGTTTCACCAACTTGCTACTCCTTTATAAAAAACACACTCTTAAAATGTTTGCTATTGTGCTATATATTATGAGCACTGATATCTGAAATATTAAAATGTGCTTTGTGATCTCACTTATACTGTGTATCTTCAGCATATACCTCTAAGTCCTCTTATGATTTAGAAAAATCAGATGATCATGTACTTTATCCTGCCAAATAAATTGAAAGCTTTCGAGCTGAATCCTTACGAAGTTATTCTCCCTCTTAATAGAAGACATAATAGAAGAAATAGATGGGAAGACTGTCAACTTTATTGATGGTCTTTGATTCATATCTAGAGGTTCCAGGTTAACTTTTGATGATAGCCCCTTATAACTGAAGTAGAACTACAGCTACATTCTATTCAGAAGGCCTATATATACATTGAAAAGAATTTACTGAATTCTTACTCTTTCAAAGAATGATTGTGAAGAAAAATTATCTTTAGAATTCCTTACTTTAAAATTTCTTTTTCTCTTCTAAAAAGATATATTTTGAAGAGTACGTAACATGTAGCTCATATTTCGGGATCACACTACTGACACCAACTTTAGATTGCTTTTCCAGTAACAGTGAAGGATTTGCATTACCCATCCCATGCTTTTCTCAAAGCATAACTTGTAACAGAAAAATCAACTGGATAAGATAAGCCTATGATCACTGATCATACAATAAAGCAGAGGACTCTAGAGGAATGAAACTTATGGTTTTGATCTCATTTTTAAAACATTTATTTTCTAACCAATGAAAGTATATACACACACACACACACACACACACACACACAGTTGATGACAAACAGACTGGATTATCTACTTGCTTCTTACTAACTGAAATAGTGAATTTAGCTCTGAATCATGCAGGGTCATTTTTTCCAGTTCCAAAATTGTGTATGCCAAGATGCTCCTATACCGGAAACCGTTATCAACTCCTTTCCAACACCCCAACTGGAGTGTTCTCAACATTACTTGACATTAAGAAGGGAGAGAGGAAAGCATTTGAAACAGCAGACTGGCAGTGCTGCCAAATTCCCAAATCATTTTACAAACAGACCAACAAAAGATTGAGCTCTTTCATCTACCACTTCATACAGTAATGGCCTCAGATGGAGAAGTTGAGGCAACCCGAATCTACTTTCGCTGGCATTGACTGTGTCAGTGAGACAAACATCAGGCCTGCTCAGAGCCCAGGATGACCTCAGGCACTCAGACATTGACAGACACCCGGGTTCCTGCCCTCTGCCTCCATGTAAGCAGGCTATATAGTTCCACCTGTCTCAGATCCATATTAGGCCCTTACTTCTCCATGTGCAATTATATTTTACCATAAATTAATAAAATCAGATTTTACTAAGAGCAACTAAAGTAAAACCCAACTGACTGATTTTTTTGTTTTGTTTTGCTTTTAATTAGTGTCTTTGAACTTTTGACTCTAATTTAGGTAAGGAAACTATTTTTACTTTAGCTAACTTATTTATAAAATAGAATAAAAACTTTTTCTCAACTTTATTTTACTTATCATCAGAAATAAAAATCAATGTCTACATTAGCTTCTTCTAAGCTGGAACCAGAGGCTTTTGTGTTGAATACCTATGTTTTTTGACATTAAACTTCTTGTTCCAGTTTATTTGATAGCTATCACAGTTATGTGTGTGTGTGTGTGTGTGTGTATCATAGATATGTAATTTTACAGAAAGATTTAAAACCATATTCTTTATTTTTTATTAAAAATAATAACTGATTTTCATTTTCTCCTCATTTTGATGCTTATTTGATATTAGAGTGCATTAAATTCCATTTGCAGTTAATTCTACTGGTACATTATGTTTTAAGGGCTAATTATTGATCCCCAAATGATTTAGATAGTATTAAGAGTAAAAAAAAAATTAATGTATTCAATGGACAGGCCACCACATCCTGCAGCTACCTCATAAATTAATACCATTGATCACAAAGGAAAATGGTCAAGGGAATATGAATATCTCAGCAATACTGATATCTATTACGGGGAAAACATTCTTACACTCAGGGCATACAGATGTAGAGTCATTGTGCCATCTTTTTATTCAAAGGACATCACATTTTATTAGTTGGCAATCTTAAAGTTTAGCTCTATTTTCAGAACCAGTCTTGCTAATGTTAATACATAATCTCTTATTCTTAACATTCTACCTGCAAAGCTAAGTATCTAGAAGTAGTTGCCATTCATCCTTTTTCTTTTTAAGGAGCCGTTCGTTATGATTAAAATTTATTGTACCATTTAGAGAAAAAGTTTCTGAAATGCAGAAAGTAGAACAAACTTGGGTTTTCTATCTTTGAGTTCATACAATTAGTCCAGAAACTGGCTCTTAAATAGCCCAAGGCAATTTTCATAGTTTAAAGAGGGAAGACTGTAAATCTGGTTTATCATGTTCTTATAATTCTTTTAGAAACATGTGAGGAAATGTGAGGACCACTGTGAATCAAACAATAATCATAAAATTAGGAACAAAAGAATCAGACAGAACAAAGCCTTTTTTTCCTTTTTTTTTTTTTCCCTTTCTTTTTTAGGATTCTAAATCACATACAAAACATTTGTTCTGCTCCAGCTCTTTGTGAACTAATTGGCTCTCCTGGAGGGATAGGTAATTGTACCTGACTACACAAGCTGTCCCGAAGCTCCCTTGGAAAGCTCCAGTAAGCTTCTAGTGTTAGCAGCCATCAAGGATTTCACAGGTCAGGCATCGGATCGATACAGCTAAAAGCAGCAGGGACTGTAATGTCGACAGCAGGTTTCAGAAAGCGCTGCAAGTGCCAGTTTGTTCCTCTTCATGCAGAAGCTCAAGACAGCTTAATTAACCCTTGGAAAATACAATTTATCCAGAGGCTCGGCAGGTCCCTACCAGGCCTTACTGGTGAACTGATAGGAGAGATACTGTAGCTGGCAGCGCTGCATTCCCATTTCCCCCTTTAATGCTATTTCAGTTAGGATGCAAAGAAAACATGGTTTTCGGTGGATGCGTTCCTCCTGTCCTGAAGAGCAGGTGATAGGAGGCAGCCTTGGAGGGGGGTTTGTTAGAACTCACTTGTGACTTCAGCAGGAGCAAGGCCGAGAATGAACATTGATCATCTGAGCCCTGGGGTGAGGAATCGGGGTGTGTGTGCATGGGCGTGTGTGTGTGTGAATTAGATGTATGTGTGAATTAGATGTGTGAGGGACATGTGTGTGTGTGTGTGTGTGTGTGTGTGTGATGGAGGTGGAGGAAGAAAAGCAAAGGCATTTTTTACTTTTTCGCTGATATAAGGGCTTCCATGCCCTTGTGTAAAGATGTTCTTTTATTAGTTGTCTATTTTTCATTTCTATAATATTATATAACCAATAAACGTGCAGATCTGAAAATTTTTTCCATCCCCTAAATACTTCATTTTGGAAGACAAAAACACCTGCCAGAGGTGACAGTCAGGAAGAAGTTAATTTGTCACATATTGGCACCCTCACCTCCAGTATTGCCCACTATGGGATGGGTCTTTTCTCTTAATACAGTTCTTCCACACTAAGGCAAGCTGCTGAAGGGACATAAATAAAGCTAGCCAGATACAGAAAATATTTGAAGTTAGTGGAGCTTGAGGAATTGTAGCCACATGAATGGTCCCGTGCATCCACTTAAATGGATTATATCTACATGTATTTGCATTCACATTCACATTCACATTAGCCACATTTTTAATTTGTATCATTTCAATTAATTCGTATAAAAGTATTTTGCTAGGTTCATATCTATGGTCATTAGTGAGAGTTCATGGCGTTCAGGTTCCAGAACACTGAACTCTCGCAGGGATACGGAGTGGATAGATGCCATCTTCTTTCTGCTGGCTCATTTCCATTTATGATCAGAAGCAAAGTAGACTGAAGTGGAATAAATAAAATTAAATACAGATTAAATGTGCATAAGATAGTGATATATTTTAAACCAGGATCCAGCCATAATCTCGTTAAAATAATTTATAACAAATATAATAGGCACAGGGTAAAAACAATCATATCAGATGGGAGGGAAGGGGCCTTCCCTCCTTGGTCATAACCCATCTTTCTTCCCAGGGGGACAGCATGTAACCAATTCTGTTGCTGGCTCTTCTATTGGGTAGCACCATTAATTTATTCAACAAATGCATACTGAGCAGTTACTATGTGCCAGGCATTGTTTTACACCCTGGTGATATGTCAATGAAAAAAAACAGAAATGGGGACTGCATCAAAGAGTTTGCTTCCTAGTAGGAGTAGACAAAAGACAAACAAACAGAAATACATATGTAATAGCTCAGGAAGTGACTATAAAGAAACATTTAAGCAAGGTTAGAATACAGAGAGTTGGATTTCTCTCATTATCATTAGCATAGCCAGAGGAGGTTTCTGTAGAAAGGTGACACATGAAGACAATCTGAAAGAAAAGAGTAATGTTCCCCACAGATATCTGGAGGAATAGCGGTCCAGGCAGAGGGGGCATGTGCAAAGTCCTTGAGGGGAGAGTAGAGCAAGGAGGGCTTTGTGGTTGAACAAAGTGAGAACAGGAGGATAAGCCAGGACATTAAGTCGTAGATATAGTCAAGGGCCACATAATGTAAGGCCTTATAGGCATTGCCAAGGGTCACGCAGCTAGTGGGTGTAGAATTGGGATTTAAACACAAGACTAACTGCATGCTATTAACCACCAGGCTGTACTGATCCCCTCAAACTGGGGTTTCATTTTATGCACAATTTGGGGTCATCTATGTTCTCTCCTTCTCCATCACCCTTTTTACCCTGATTAATCCATAATTGACTGCAATTCCAAATTAACAGACTTATTAACTGATCAGAAAGGATGGCTTTATCTCTGCCTGAAATAGACATCAATACTTTCCAGTTGCATATAGAGAACAGTGACAGGCTGGGCATGGTGGATCACACCTGTAATCCTAGCACTGTGGGAGGCCGAGGCAGGAGAATCACTTGAGCTCAGGAGTTCGAGACCAGCCTGACAAAGAGCGAGACTCCATCTCTACTAAAAATAGAAAAAATTAGCCGGGCATGGTGGTGCACACCTGTAGTCCCACCTACTCAGGAGGCTGAGGCAGGAGGATGCTTGAGCTCACGAGTTTAAGGTTGCTGTGAGCTAGGCTGACACCACGGCACTTGCCCCACCAACAGAGTGAGATTCCGTCTCAAAAAAACCAGAGAGCAATGACAGAGCCATAGTCAAGAATTACCTGTGTCTTTCCCTAACACATCCCTCCCTGTCCCTGACTGGTGACTCCAGAAAGGACCTCAGAGATTAACTAGTCAACCCTCTTCATTCTAGAGATAAGGAAAGGAAAGCTCAAAGTGGATAATATTTTCCTTGTCAAATTCAGAAAAATAAACTTCCAGAGAGATGATTAGTGATCTAGGAACTATGACCTTCTACCTCAGGGTCTGGCAGGCCCCTTTGTATCTTCTCTTCCCTTTCTGACCAACTTTGCCCCAATCCTCTCTTCCCTACCTCTATTTCTGATATCATCTTATTCACATCTATGAATTTTTAAAATTTCTTATGGCAGGGACATAAAAAAAAGATGGACAAATAAAATCTCTAAACCACATTTTTCATTTTGCTGTCATTCTTGTGAAAAATATTTCACTGCAGCAGCTAGCAAACAAAAGGACAATTTACATGTGTGAATTTTACTTTATTTCTAAGCCCTTGTGCTGTGAAGTTCAACAAAATGGTGGAAAAGCGAATGGGTGGGGAGGGGAGGCAGCATGGGACAGAAGGCACAGTATGAGCTTACCAGGGATGACCAGCTAGCCACAGGATTTTGAGCAAGTCACTTACCCATGCTTGCTCTTAGTTTCTTCGTCTGCAAACAAAGAGTTTAAATAAATAGATAATCGCAAAGTCCCTGGCAGCGTTAGAGGTTTTAGAGTCATGCCATGAAAGGACTAGCACCTTGATGTCACAGCTAGTCCCCCAAAGCCATAGACCATTCCTCTACTGCTAAGATTTCTGTATGTTTCATACAGCCACCATTCAAATTGTAGCATGCATTCCTAATTAGCATTTTATTAAAGCTCAGCTCATGTGTCTGTAGTCTGTTTTTCAAGATGACTTAAAAGAAATCAGAATTTGTGTGCTATTCATTCCCTCTCAAAAGCATATTTTCAAGATGTATTTAGGCAATAGTACTTTTCCAAAGCATAATTGTATCCTAATGTAAAAACTGCAAATATATTTCTTTTTCCATGTTTGGCAAATCCTTAAATGACCTCATATTTTAGCATCATTATATAATACACAAAGGAAGATGCATCTTAAGTGAACTTATACACATAAATAGGATTTTTAAAAAATTCTTGACACATTACCGTATGCTGCATGCTTTTTATGGATGATGAAAGAACAGAAGACTAATATACTAACTGAAGTTTAAGAATTTCTCAACATTATCTGAATTTCTACAGCATCTACTCCATTTCATCACACATTCAAATGTCAGACCATTTAACAGTGTCTTCAAAGTATTTATATGTTGACTGTATCTGCACAGAATTTTTTATATTTTCTTTTTGCAGCCAATCAATAATAATATCTGAATCACAAAGATGGGAGAATGACAGATTTATTGACTGATGTTGCATATTTACATTACAGTTATTGTGATGTTTTTATGATCAAACTGGAAATAACAGAATTAGCAAATACATCTGTTTAATGACATTTCCAATATGGTCTTTAGTGTTCTAAGAATCATTTAAACTACCATGATACCATCTAATAGCCACCCCTGTATTTCTTCAGTTTTTTCCTGGCTTCATTTTTCTTCATAAGCTTATTATTATCTGAAATTATGCCACACATATACAGCTGCCCTTTGAGGATTACGGACACCAACCCTAACCCCATGCAGAGTTGAAAATTTGAATATTACTTTTGAATTTCCAAAAACTTAACTACTAATAGCCTACTGTTGACCAGAGACTTGCTGATAACATAAACAATTAGCAAACATTTTGTATGTTATATGAAATATAAACTGTATTCATACAACAAAGTAAGCTAAAGCAAAAAAAAAATGTTATTAAGAAAATCATAAGGGAGATAAAATATATTTACTATTCATTAAGTGGAAGTGGATCATCATAAACATCTTCATCCTCATCATCTTTATGTTGAGCCATTTGAGAAGGAGGAAGAAGAGAAGGGGTTGGTCTTGCTGTCTTGGGGGTGGCAGAGGTGGAAGAGGTAGAAGAGGTAAAAGGGGAGGGAGAATAAACCTTTACTGAAAAAAGTCCACGTATAAGTGGACCTGCGCAGTTCAAACTTGTGTTGTTCAAGGGTCAGCTGTATATTCATACTTGTTAACTGTCACTATGATGTGAGTTACATGAAGGTAGAAAGCTTGACTGTCTAGTTACCGTATCTCCAGAACCTACAAAAGCATTGAGCACATAGTAGATGAAAAGTATGTATTTGTTGAATGCATAAATGAACTTTGGACCATTTATATGTGTTTGTAAACACATATACACGACAATAAGTTGACATATTCTGCATATACTCAATCACAGCTACATAGTGTATTTTTTAATGTTCGGATATCTTGAAAACTGATATTATACCAATATAATAAACACACAAATATGAGATTAGACATTTGCAAAGTCATCTTAAAGAGATTGAAGGCCTCCACTACTAAGAGTGAGATCTGGAGATATTTAACTGCCCAGGCTCTTTCAAAAGAAAACTTTAATGGGAAAATAGCTAAATTTGTTATAATAACACATTCAAGAACAATGATGTATCAAGAGAATAGGAGCAGAAGGCAGTAGAATGTAGAAAAATAGAAATTTCAAAGTTGGCAACGTGCCAGGCAGCAATGTACAGGAACCAGAGCGATTGGGGCACCAGAAAAGTAAGGCAAAGCTGCTTCAAGCCTCACTCACTACCCTCCAACTTGGTTCTGATTCCAACCTTCTAGAGCAGTCCCTTGATTACAAACTGGCTTCTCAGGTTTCTTGATAAGGGAGAGGGGGCTTTTCTGGTTTAGCACGTACTACGATTACCCTCTCTAGAAAAAGTATCTCTCATTATAAATTAATAAACTGTATCTCTGATTTAGACACCATCTTTGTTAGTATGAGTTCATGCATGGAAGATTAGCCCACTCTCAATATTATGACAACATTCACTTTGTGAGATTCTGAGAATGAGAATTCTCTAGAGCCTGGACTGAGGTGATCCAATAGGGAGACCCTGTTAGAGTTGTGCCCAGCCAGCTTTGATCTGGCCATACCACTCTACAACATGTATGAATGGATTCTTTAATTGATGAAAAGCACAGCTAGACATATGCCCTATACTTATACCATTCTTCATAGCCCTACCAAGGCCTTTACTTTTTCACTCCTTTTTGAGTATTTCCAAGTTATTTCAAGTTAAAACAATGGACATTCAGAAGCCTTAAAATCTCTATCAGGGAACAACCTGAGCCTCCCAGAGGATGATAAGGAGTAAACCTGCTACCACTCCATAGATGCCGAAAGTAGACAACGAGACTTACTGCATCAGAGCAAGACGATTTATTACTTATAGCTTAACAAACAGAAGGTGCATCGTTGAAGTACAGCAGGCTCCCCTTGCCTCCCAAGTCCCGTGGGTACTGTGACGGACCAGATGGATGACTTGCACACAGTGACTTGAGTTGCACCTGAGGAAAATAAGATCAAGGGATTAGCACTTTTTGCAGCAAGCAACAAACAAGCCAGTAGTCACATTGTGGTCACCTTGACCAACTTAGCTTCCCTGCATGACCAGCTACAGAATTTGCTCAATATCATGAGACAGAGATA
This sequence comes from Varecia variegata, assembly GCA_028533085.1. NCBI lineage: Eukaryota > Metazoa > Chordata > Mammalia > Primates > Lemuridae > Varecia > Varecia variegata. Next base: position 39,950,459 of record CM052437.1, read on the forward strand.
TGAGGGAAGTAAGTATATAGGTAATAAATTGTTGGAGTTTTGTTTTTGTTTTTGTACCCCCTAAGGACTGCCTTCTGGTTTGCTTCCCTTAGCATATGTCCAGTCCCAAAATTAAAATTTTCTCCTATAAACAATATTATTGTCTATGGTTCTTTCATGGAGACAACTCCCATGGGATTCTGGAAGTTGCTTCCTCCATTATCTAATCAAATAATTATAGAAAGTAAAATGTACAAAAGCTTTTCAGAGAAAATAAGGCAAAGAAATCAAGACCGAATAATTCTGGAAACTTAACAAAATAAAAACAGAAAAATAATACAAGAATAATAATTATCAATCCTCTGAAATTATTTTTAAGACAAAGTTACTAGTTTATGGGGATTTTTCAGCAAGAAAGATCATCTTCCAATGGCTATGAAAATATTAAACACATACTGACTAATAAAAAATGACCCAAAAGATTCATTCAACTAATTTTCTACTTATCCCAATAGACTGGTTAGTGGTCAACCCAATAATAGTGGACGTCCAGGGAGATGGGTCAGCATGTGATCAGGAGGAGATAGCCTAGAAGAAATGTTGCATGTGAGATGAATTATTTAGGAGTCTATATTTAGAATTCAGGGACTATATGGGAAAAAGATTTTATTAAATTCATACTTATCCTAGATACACAAATTTTATCCTCATTTTTTCCAGTGACATAAATGGCATTCTGTTGAGATTGGTAATCTCACATAGTTTGTGTTGTTCTTTTAACACATCAGAGGGCTAAGCCAACAACTTGCATGCATGGTTTTTAATATTCAGTTCTAATTTTATAACCCTTAGAAGGGAAAAATGCTACTTTTCTTTCTCGATCTCAGCTTCTAAAGCTTTTTAATAAATCAAGAATATAAAAATGTAAGGAAATCATAAAAATCTGATATGAGGCAGTTGATACAGTGGAAAGGAAACTGACCTACATTCTCGCATTCACTCTATCACCATTATGGTTAGCGCAGTGGTCCCCAACCTTTTTGACACCAGGGACCAGTTTCATGGAAGACAATTTTTCCATGAATAGGGATGGGGGGAATGGCAGGCAATGTGGAGTGGCTATAAATTCAGATGAAGCTTCACTTGCTTGCCTGCTGCTCGCTCACCTGCTGTGCAGCCTGGTTCCTAACAGGCTCCGGACTGGTACCAGTCTGCAGCCAGGGGGTTGGGGAACACAGTTAGAGGACTTAAGCAAATATCCTTCCTGGACCTCAGGAAATTATCTATAAGAGAAGGAGACCTGCACTAGATGATTTGTGTAATGGCTTTCAGCTCTAAAATTCTATGATAAACTCTATATTAAACAAATAAAAATATTCCAATTAGGAGTAAGATTGAAGGATCAGGATTTAGAATATTCAGAAAAAATATTCCCTAACCCATTATGTCTAATATATAACTCATTGAAATAATAATTGAACATTTGAAAGTTTCTAAATATAACTGAAAGATCAGCATAACAAATGTGAAAATAGAACATATTTCAACTTGTAGTAACTGAGTCTTTTTTCCTCATGCTACCTTATCTATGAATAACTCTTTATTTCTTTATTTGTTTATATATTAAAAATGCACACCAATCTCAAATACTTACCAATTAAAGGTGTATATATGTGGACATTCTATAGATACTCCCTTTATCAAAAGAAAAATACTAATTTTGAATTCAGGAAAATTATGGAATGAGTTGAAGTACCAGGAAAGCCATTTCCTGAATCCACTTTAAGATGTCAACACTAAACTAATTTTTAAATAATTAGTAACTATATTTTACAAGAAGATTATATCACATGGATATCAAGAGCCTATCCCTTCAGAATACATAACAGCTTTCAGAGATAGTAATATTGTCTTTCATATAACTGTGTTTCTCATCTATTATGAATATAATAGATGAAAAATCTGAGTGGTTATTTAATTTAAACATATCTTCCACACACCTCCATGGTATCCAACTACCATTTCTACACAGAATAAGAGGGGGAACCCCTCTTTTAAGTAGCAAATAGAGCAATATAACCACTAGGGATACATTCCCTAAAATAAAGTAGTCTTAGAAGTAGCATATAAGTGTACATGGGTTCCAGAAAGAAATTTCCATCCCTTTCAAAGAGAAATTATCCCATAGGACTAGAAAAGCATTAGAAATGGAGCATATTTAGTAGTAGGGTCTTTTAATGATCACAATAGACAATAGACAGCCACATTTTCCCAAGAAATTGCTACTTCTTCTTCGAAGATAGTAAATTGAGCTATAAGGACAGTTAAAAAATCCAATTTCACTTCCAAAAAAAATCAAAAGTTGAAATAGAAAATGATGACAAAAATAAGTTAAGGAATGAGATGCTAGCTTCCATCCTCATCCTCCAAAAACCTGATTGAATATAAATATTGTCTCTCCACAATAAGAGTTTGTTCTGATGGCTTCACAATTTCAAGTTTATTGTCCCCACCTCACACCCAGCTGTTAGCTTGTATTCCTTTTAGCATTGTTTGAATTCTGCAGCAACCAGCCTTTGATAAATACCTTTTAAAAAGTAAGACTGAGACTATGGATTTGACCAGTAATAGATTAAAAGGGAATTACAGAAAATCTACCCATTCTGAATGTTCCCCAACGGGGAGCAACACATTTCTTCATTCAAGGGTGAGCCAGAAAACAACAAATACAGGACTTAAAATTAACAGAAAAGAAGAGAAAAAAAATGTCCTAGTATGTAAAAGAACATCATCTCTACACAAGTAGAGCCTGACATAATGAGATAAATTATACATGAGAAGAGATTAAATAATAAACAAAGACTGAAGAGAGAAAGGAAAAAAATATTATAGGAAGGAATTGCCCCAAAATAAAACTACAGTAGCCAAATCGCAGAGGCACCAAGAGAGCCAACTTGAAACTGCAGAAAATTTGAATCATCAGTGTACGAAAGAGACAGGATAAGTACTCCCAGTATGCTGAAGAAAAGGATACAGTGATGCAAATCATGAGAGAAAGAAAAATAATCAAGGAGAAATAATAAATATATAAACTATAAGTATTAAGAATAAAAGGAAAGCCAAACAGAGTTAAGTAATAAAGGTGCAAAGGAGGCATTTCTCATCCAGAAAGTTTTGAATCTAGAAATTGAGGAAGCTCTCCATGACTCAGGAAAAAATAAATGAAAGAGATACTTATCAAGACACATTCTGGTGAAATACTTGATTCTTTAGTATAAAGCTAGACTCACATAAGAGGAACAACAGCTAAATTGGTCTCCGAATGCCAGAAGAAAATGAACATTTGTAGTGCTTTGAGAGAAAACAGTTATGACTCAAGGATTTTTATACCCAAGCAAGCTGTTGTTATTATGTGAATGCCGTTTTAAGATTACCAATGTATCAGAAAATATACCATTTTGTACTTTTTCACATACACAAAAAAGAAAATTTGCTCCAAGTTACCAGGAGATTAATCAAAACTAACCTGAATAATGAGAAAGAACTGGCAGATCTGACAGGCAGTGAGCATTGATATTAGTTAAAAATGTAGAGATCGGCCCCAAATGGTTGTGTTTTGTTACAAAAACATCATCTTTATGGAATGTTCTAGAAAAAATGGGTTCCATAGTCAAACAATTTTGGGAAAGTCTATGTAATGCAACTTCCTACTGATAAGCCACAATAATTATGAGAAATGTCTTTAAATAAGGATATCAGTGTAATTGTGCTTACCTCAGCATTGCCAAGCTTGCCTTACCATCAAAGACCTCTTTTTTTCAGGGCATTTAATAATACAAAACAAAGTGTTTTAAGGGTCCCAAATTGGGAAATGCTAGCCTAAATAATTGTGATAAATGCACCTAAAATAGAACATAAAGGACAAACATTACAAAGAAATATTTACTACAAGGAAAAGAAGAATCAAAATGACAAATGACAGGGGATGGACAATGTATTGGGAACTAACAAAGTAGACAAAACAACACACACAATCTTCATCTTCTATTTGAAGAAGTCAAGTTATTTTGCTTTCAAATTACAAATAAATACATGTTTAAAAATGGTTTTGGAAATCACATTACAATAATTACAGATCAAGGAGAAAATAAATTATGAATTTAGTTATTATTTTATTTGCACTATTAATTTAAAAAATAACAATGTAGAAAAATCATGAAACTGAGGATTATTCATATATCCAAACTTTTTGGATGGAGATAAAGCTGCATCGAAAGTAAATTCACATCTTATGTACTACCTTTATTAAAGGAAATAAAAAATTAAACGAATTAAATTTTATTTCAAGAATTTAGAAAAAGTACTTTAAGAAGTCCTAAGGAAATCAAGAGAAAGGAAATAGTAAGCATCAAATAAAAAATAAATGAAATGTAAAACAGAAAAACTGAGGAAATCACAAAAACAAAAACCTTGAACTGATTTCTGCTGTTGGGGTCAGCCAGGGCTATGCTTAAGAAGCTTAGGAAATCTCTTCTCTTATTCTGCATTCATAGCACTCTTGCTTTGATTTGGTAGCCCCATTGTCCACCTTATAGCTTCAAACATGTTTTCTGTCCATATGCTGAGGTCTTTCAGCTTCACTATAAAAGAATTCCATTGACCTCTTGGTATGGATGTGTTTCAATTTCAGTTTCCCCCTTAACCTACTTTCTTTCACATAATCCTATATTCCACCCTCTATAGCTAAGGTCCATTATCTTAGGTTTCTTTGAATATGGGAGGGAAGATGGAGCAGTTACAAATAATACAGAGTATATGAAATGTATATATACATACATGAAAAATACCCCCAAATTATGTTAATTATATAAGACTATTATGTATTTCCCTAAAATCAGAATTTTTTGTGATGGATATTATCTGTAAAAATATAAAATATTATATTACATAGCTGCAAAAGAAGTATTATGGTAAAACAGAAATAACAAATGAAAACAAATATTAAAGAATTATCTATTTAAAAAGACCTTAGATTGTTTTACTCTTCATGTAACAGATCCTTCTTTTAGTACATATCTTTCTTAGAGCATAGATAAAATATAAAGAAAATGTAAATTTAGTATTAAAAGCAGTCAAAAATGGTAAAAGAAAATTGAAGAAAATCTCACACATAAATCTGTTTGCAAAAATACTTTAAAATATTAGCAAATATAATTTCAAAAATGTATTGTTTTAAAATTATTAAATTTAACCTCAGTTAAAATTTTCTTATATAATACATTAAATGTCTTATTAAATTTTATTATAAAGTATAATAAATCTGTAAATACATTACTAAATTTTAACAAATGTTAACTCATGACCAATCTCATTTCCTATGCAATTCTACTCTCTTCTCCCTTCTACTACCACTGCTGGATTATATTAAAACCAATCCCAAACATTGTTTCATTTTATTTTTAAATATTTCATAAGACTCTTTTAATTGATAGGCTTTTTTCCCTCCTCACCCATTTTTGTTTGTTTGTTTTTCTTGCAATTTATTTGTTAAAGAGACTATAGAGCTTCCATATTCTGTACTCTGCTTATTGTATCTCTATGGCGTCAATTAAATGTTCCTCTACCCCATGTATTTCTTGTAAACTAATGGCAAGGTATAGTCTTAGTGTTGGACTCTCCAGTTTCAATAATTCACTAGAACTCACAGGACTCTACATAGAGTCATACTCATGGCTATGATTTATTACAATGAAAGAACACAAAGAAAAATCAGCTCAGGGAAAAAGGTACATGGAACAAAGGCTGTAGCAAACCAGGTGCAAGCTTGCAAGAGCCGTCTTCTAGTGGAATAACACTGAGCAACAAGTGAAAACACATGAAATGTTGTATGCCAGAAATGTTGACTAAATATTCAGTGTTCAAGATTTTCATTGGAGATTGGTCATGTGGTCACCCTCTGCCTAGTACATGATGCAATTCAAGACTCTCAGAAAGAAAGCAGGGTTTACCATAAACCACATTGTTTGTTCACACAGTTTAAACACAACGGGCACTCTTAACAGGGAATGATGGTAACCCCTTGAAATCCAAACTTCCAGATACCAGTCAAGGATAACCTTGTAAGCGTGATGTTATAAGGATAAGCTGTCCCACACCTGCTAAGTTAACTCTTTTCTACATGGTATTAATATGATTTATACTTTTTTTTGCAAGAATATTTTATGGGTAAAATCTTCCTCCAGGAGGCTCATAATTCCTGCTTGTGTCCATTTTTGTGATACTAGTATCTATTTATAATCAATGCCTAAATTTATTATTTCATTTGGGGTTGAAAATGATGATATTCTAATTCTATCATTTATTTTTTCACTAGTTAGCTGAAACAATTACATTAAAAGAAGTCTTTTTTTTAAAAATAAGAAATGTAGACAAGTCCACTTCATATAGGAAAGGCAAAATAAATGCTTTAATTTGTTCCTTAGCAGTCTCGAAGGTGACCAGTAAGATTTTTTTCTTTAATTATTATGTATTCATGTATTTAAACATATTTCATATATCCAACTCATTGCAGTTATTCTCATTACTGCTTAAATTGAAATGTCTTTGGCCAATAAGAGCTTCTTCAAGTTGCCTCTGGAGTCCAGTTGACTCCTGTAGTTTTTTATAGCTTCCTGTTTTCTGGTTTGACATAGTGTTACAGGTTTATCTTATATATTTCCTATCTTAGACCTGGATTCAGCCATTTCTTCAAGGAGCTTTGGTTTATTTTACTGGGAAAAGATACTTAGAGACCATACTTTGGCCACTGTGGGTGCTAATTACTATCAGGTTAGTCATTGTTTCTAGACTTCTCAGTAGGCAAATTCTACAAAATATGTTTGTTTATTTTCTTTGTTTCATGATAAAACACATTATGACATCATATAGTATTTCTAACTCACATGTGGAACTTCAGATTTTCAACTTCCTTAATTTTATATCTACATCTCTTCTACCTTATACCAAAAATTTTACTTCCTGATAACCTTAATATACTTATTTGCTTTATCCTACTATATACATGCAACAGTTACAGAATAACACCACTAACATTAGATTGCCAGAAACAGTTTAATTTTTTTCTATTATTTTGGTATTGAGGATATAACCCAGTAAGAAAGTTCAGCCACTTTACTATATTTTAAAATGTCTTACAGTAATTCTTTTCTGGGTGATTATACCATGAATTCAATACATTAGATTCATTTATTTCATTTGTTTCATTTTAATTTTGTTTTTAACTATTTGCATTTTTTCATTTTAATTTGATTTTTTGTATTTATTTAAAACATGTTTAGAATAACAAAGTCAAATCTATAAAAAGACCAAGTATATATGTTCTTTACCTTAAATATTTATATTTTTCTTTATTTCTTCTTTCTGCCCTGTGATCACTTACAGTTTTCTCCAACTTACTTTTCCTTTTTATTTAAAAACCTATACTGAGAATTATTCCCTATATGTATGTAAAAATATTCTTCATTTCTTTTTACAGCTATGTATTTCCATTGTGTAAATGTACAATAGTTCAATTCAATCAATCCCCCATTGATGAACATTTGGGTTCTTTCCAATTTTTGCTATTATAAATGTGTTCTAGTAAATAGCCTTGTGCATATGTCTTTTCATATTTTTCCTGAGTATCTTTGGGATAGATTCCTAGAAATGAGCTTTCCAGGTCAAAGGGTAACTGCTTATGTAGTTTTGTTACATATTGCCAAATTTTCTTCCATGGGGGTTGTACCATTTTGTATTATCACCAGCAATCTAGAGAGTGCCCATTTTCTTACAGCCCTGCCAACAGTTGTCAAACTTTTGGATTTTTGCCAACCTGATAGGGGAGAAATAATAACTCAGTGTAATTTTAGTTGGCATTTCTCTTATTATGAATACATTTGAACATCTTTTTATTTTTTAAGGGCCAAGCAAATATAAGTACAAAATATATTAAAAGTATGATCTTTTATTAACAAGTAAATATATTCCAAATAAACAAGTGTGTTGATTAATAAGAAACAAATTAATATAATATATAATACAAGTGTATCAAATTTAAATATTTACTCAAAATAGACTAAAAAGCATTTGCCAACTTGTCACTCAATACCCATTCCTTAGGATTTTTTAGCTTTTAAAATTTTAATTTCTATATAACAAATTCTGCTCACATATTTACCTTTCTCACCTTCTTATTTCTAAATAAAATGAAAGGAAAAGAAATACAAAATAATAATTATCTAGCAGCACTGTCCAACTATGAAGTGGGCCATCAAAGGAGCAGTAAATTTTAGGATTTTCTAGAAGATATGATGAATCTATGATAAAAACTGCAAATAAGCATATTGGTTTCAAGTGTTGAAATTTAATAATAAAGAAAGAACAACTTCCTGAGAGATTTTTACTTCTTGGAAGATATATGTCCCCAAAAGTCACAGAGGAACCACTGTGTTCAAAGCAGTTGAGGCCAATAGACAGTGGGGAAAAAAATAATTTCAGTTTAAAAATTGTTCCTCTTTAATAGGGAACCCATTTTAGTTCTAAGAGGGTGTATATGAAGAAGAAACATTTAAATACCTGAAACTGTAGAATAAGAAGGTGGCAGACTAACAAGATGCCAAGAACAAGGTGTGGGGTGGAAGGTGGGGAGGTAGAAGTATTCTAGAAAATGGAAATATCATGTGCAAAAGATCTGAGGAAGGAAATAGCTCAGTGTTTTCTGTAGACTAAAAAAATACTGGGTAAAATGACAGAAACAAGTTAATATTTTATTCCAAGTATGATGGTAAACCAACTAAAGGTTTTATACTTATATAAAGCCATTCTTTCTGCTGTGAAGAAAATGGATCAAAGGAGGAAATGATAGAACTCTAATCATAAAGAAATATTTTATAATACTTTTCTCTCAGAAATTGTCAAATCAAGTGGGAATTTGATAATTACATATATTTTATTTAATTAATCATAAAAGTATGACTTAATAAATTAAAATATTGATAATTCTATAACCAGCTAACATAGAATACTCATACTTTCAAATGTCCGTGGGTATTTTTTATGAATGTCTACATACAAAAACGTATAGAAAAATACCATTAAATTAAAGAGAGCAGATACGCCATATTCTCTCATTACAGTTCAAAGAATTAAACAAAGAATTAAAACAATGAATTAAATATAAAATATAAATAGTCTCTTAAAAATAGAAAAAGAATTTTTTCTAAAAAGTCAGCTAAACATATAGGCTCTTTAGAACTCCATGAAAATTTGAGCATATCCTAAACTCTGTGAGATAAAGGCAAAGCCACTTCAGAGAAAAATTCATAGCCATATATTCTTTATTAAATTAAAAATATTATTTTTAAGGAAGCAGCCAACTATGAATCTAGAAAACAGAAACTAAAATGAATTTTAAAAACCCAGTTAAAGGAATTAATAAAGATAAAAGCAGAAAATAATAAATTGCAACCTACATTGAAGATATAAAAACAGCTGGCCTTTAAACTTGATTAACAATGTCATCAAAATATATAAAGCAAAAGCTATTATATACACACAAACAAGCTATAAAATATATACTTATAATGAAAAAAACTCTACATCTCTCAGATTTGAGAGACCAGGTAGACTATAAAACTAATAAAGATTATCAAATAACATAATTTATAAGATTTATTTAACTGGATTATATAAAATATCATAAATTATGGAGAATATATGTTATTTCTATATTTCATTCCATGAAATTATTTACAAAATCATTTTATCATATTTTAGTCCATAAACAACTTCTGAAATATTGTAAAGTAGAATTTGTCCAAACAGTATTCTGTAATCACAATGAGAAAGCTATACTACTACAAAGAAATTAAAAACAAAGTTGTATTTTCTAAGCTAATGTACTCTAGATCATGAGTGATCTACATCAATGAATGAGCTCAAACATCCCCAAAATCAATCATGCTCCACACACATAAAAATGCTAAACAAAATCAGAATGACAGGAAATTTATCAGAAGCAACAGTAAGTGCTAACAGATAATGGAGGAGTGTCATTTAGTGCTAAGATTTTAAAAAATAAAAATTAAAAAGATCAAGCTGGATTGCCATAGTCTGTATATCAGTTTTCTAATGCTGCCATAACAAACTACCACAAATTTTGTGTATTAAAACAACACAAATTTGTTACCTTAAAAGTTCTTAGCTCATAACCCCCTTCCTCCATCTTGAAAGCCAGCAATATTGCCTCCCTTTAATTCTTCTTTCATAGCCACTTCTTTTGACAGCAGCCAGGAAAGGCTTTCTTAACTCCTTTGACTGGACTGAGCTCACCTGGGCAATCCAGGATAATTTTCCTCCTTCAAAGTCCATAAGTCAATCACATCTGCAAAGTCTCTTTTTCTATGTAAGGTAACATATTCACAGGTTTTAGGGATTAGGACATAGACATCCTTGGGACACTATTATGCTATCACACACCCTGCCAAACTGTCATGTCAGTATAAAGAAAATGAAAAAAAAAAAGGCATAGAAAAAAACTACTAAGAATGTAGAATTCTAGATTGACAGTATTTGTCCCCCTTGAATATTTTGTGTTCTATAAATTGTGTTAAATAAATGCTGCTGCTGAAAAGTTTACTGTCAATAAGCAGGAAGTAAAACCTGGAAAGGAAGTGTATACAATGCTGCACAAAAACATGCTGGTTAACCAAAAAGTCTTGACTGAAGTAATAGTTATAATAACCATCATACTGAAAGTTTGGAGGATTAAACATAGTGATACTTACTGTGACAATAATATTAAAGTCAGTTAGAAAGTAGATGAGGTAACAATCATTAGACCCTTAATTCTCTGATTAAAACTTAATATAAAATTAGCCAATCGAAAATATATGGGAATTGGATAACATCAAAAAGATTACTGGGGTTGCCGTATGCTGCCTGCTTGGTTGGTTGATAAGACTGGCAAACTTTTTCTATGGGGGTCAGATAGTAAATATTATAGATTTTGCAGCCCAAACTGTCTCTGTTACAACTACTCAACTCTACTATGGTAGCAAAAAAAGCAGCTGTAGACTGTGTCAATATATGATATAAATGTAATTTTTAAAACCTAATATTGTAAGTGTGAACATAATTGTTCCTTATGAATAGTTAGAGTAGGGAGGACTCTTCACGCTACTCCAAAAAAGAAGCCACAATCAAGAACAAGTTGATATCACAATCTAACAAAAAAATAATAAGCAAACAAATAAAAACCTTGCAATACAACTCAATCTATCACTATAAATGAAAAAAAGAACCCTCCTAAATAAAACGCTAGCAAATTGTTTTAAGTGTAATAAGAGAAAAATACTCAGTGACCAAGTAGATGATATCTAGAATGCAAGAGTGAAAATATATCAATACAATTTATCTCTGGTAAGAGAATAAAAACCATGTAATTGTCTTGTTAAGTGCTAAAAGGCATTATATTTATAGCTAACTATGCCACACACTTTAAAAAGTTTGATAAAATAAAACCTTCTTACTAAACTAGAAAAGAAAAGGTCCTTGTTTAACATAATAAAGACATCTAATTCAACCCAATATACCTTACAATGACACAGTGAATTAAATCCTTTTAATGTCAGGGAAAAAACAGATGGCTCAGGACATTGACATTGTCCTTGAAGTTCCAGCTAATTCAATTACATGAGGATAATAATTAGATACACATACTGAAAAGAAGGATAAAAAAATAGTTTTTAGTGATTATTACTATTTACTAAAAAAATCAAAAAAAATAGCTAAAAAGTATTAAATTTATTAAAAGGGATCATTATAAAATAAGCTCTTAAAATTTAATAGCTTTCCTATCTATCAGCAACAGCAAGCTGGAAAATATAATTAAACAGGAACAAACATTTTTAAAGCATAAAGATAAATATATAGGACATGTATATGCATACACAAAACTAAAAAATGTTATGAGGGACATTAAAAAGCCATCATTAACTCATTATGCATATTTGTTTATTACTCTCTAACTTTTTGGATATTTGAGCACATCATAAAAAAAGAAATCTCTTGCTCAAATGCATGGATAGATGATAGATAAAGAAAGATTGGGTGAAACTCTACCTTTCTAGCAAGAGGATATCACTTAAAAATTATTATACATCCATCCCACAAAATATTATAAAAGGAATCAAATCACATTATGAAATAATGGTATTTAATAGTGTAGAAATAGTATAGAAAATAAAGTAGTAGCTTCTTTATTACATATATAATCAGGAAAAAGGCAATAAATTTTCATTATAAATGTATACATAGAAAAAGAAAGATTCAGTCTACAGCCATACCACCCTGAACATGCCTAATCTTGTCTGATCTTGGAAGCTAAGCAGGGTTGGGCCTGGTTAGTACCTGGATGGGAGAAAAAGAAAGATTCAGTCAGTAAGTGGTTTTGGAAAAACTCCAGCTTTATTAAGGTATAATTGACAAAATTGGATATATTTTATGTTGTGACAGTGGGCACCCTTGTCTTGTTCCAGTTCTAATTGGAAATGCTTTCAACTTTTCCCCATTCAGTATGATGTTGGCTATGGGTTTGTCGTATATGGCTTTTATCATTTTGAGGAATATTCTAACCACGCCTATTTTGTTAAGAGTTTTTATCATAAAGGGGTGCTGAATTTTGTCAAATGCTTTTTCTACATCTATTGAAATGATCATATGATCTTTGTCTTTTGCTTCTGTTTATGTGGTGAATCACATTTATGGATTTTTGTATGTTGAACCATTCTTGCATCCCTGAGATGAAACCCACTTGGTCATGGTGGATTACTTTTTTGATGGGCTGCTGAATTCGGTTTGCTAGAAGTTTATTGAGGATTTTTGTGTCTATATTCATGACGGATATTGGTGTACAGTTTTCTTTTTTTGTTGTGTCCTTTCCTGGCTTTGGTATCAAGTGATACTGGCTTTGTAGAATGAGTTGGGGAGGATTTCTTCCTTCTCAATGTCATGAAATAATTTCTGCAGTGTGGGTACCAATTCTTCTTTGTAGGTCAGATAAAATTTGGCTGTGAAACCATCTGGTCTGGGACATTTTTTTTGTTGGAGGATTTTTTATTGCTGCTTCAATTTCATTGCTCATAATTGGTCTGTTCAAGAGTTCCATTTCTTACTGGTTGAACCTTGGGAGGTTGTGTGTTTCCAGGAGTTTGTCCATTTCCTCAACATTTTCAAGTTTCTGTGTATAGAGATTTTTATAGAATTCACAGATGGTATTTTGTATTTCCATGGTATCAGTTGTAATATCTCCTTTTTTTTTTTTTTTTGAGACAGAGTCTCGCTTTGTTGCCCAGGCTAGAGTGAGTGCTATGGCATCAGCCTAGCTCACAGCAACCTCAAACTCCTGGGCTTAAGCGATCCTACTGCCTCAGCCTCTCGGGTAGCTGGGACTACAGGCATGCGCCACCATGCCCGGCTAATTTTTTCTATATATATTTTAGTTGGCCAGATAATTTGTTTCTATTTTTAGTAGAGACGGGGTCTCGCTCTTGCTCAGGCTGGTCTCGAACTCCTGACCTTGAGCAATCCACCCGCCTCGGCCTCCCAGAGTGCTAGGATTACAGGCGTGAGCCACCTCTCCCGGCCAATATCTCCTTTTTCATTTCCGATTGAGCTTATTTGGGTTCTCCATTTTCCATTTCTGGTTAATCTAGTCTATCAACTTTGTTTATCTTTTCCAAGAACCAAGCTTTTGTTTCATTAATCTTCCGTATTATTTTTGGGGGGGTTGATTTCATTTAGTTCTGCTCTGACCTTAGTTATTTCTTTGCTTCTGCTGGATTTGGGTTTAGTTTGCTCTTCCTTTTCTAGTTCCTTGAGATAATACATTAGATTATTGATTTGTGATCTTTCTGTCTTTCTGATGTAAGCATGTAAGGCTATGAATTTCCCCTTAGGACTACTTTTGCTGAATTCCACAGATTTTGATAACTTGTGTCCTCTTTGTCATTTATTTCGAGGAATCTTTTGATTTCCACCTTAATTTCTTCCTTAACCCAATACTTGTTCAGCAGTAGGTTGTTTAATTGTTATGACTTTGTGTAGAATTGAGTGTTTCTGTTGGAGTTCATTTCTAATTTTATGCCACTGAGGTCTGAGAAGATAGATGGTATAATTTCTATTTTTTTGAATTGGTTGAGACATGTTTTATGGCCTAAGATGTGGTCTATCTTAGAGAATATTCCATGTGCTGATGACAAGAATGTATATTTGGTAGTTTTGGGGTAGAATGTTCTCTAAATGTCTGTTAGGCCCATTTGTTCTAGAGTCCCATTTAAGTCCATGTTTATTTACTCTGTGCTTGGAGGATCTGGCAATTATGATGTTGTCATTTATCTCTTTGTTAAGCTCTGGTAGGGTTTGCTTTATGAATCTGTGCACACCTGCATTAGATGCATAACTATTTAAGATTATTATGTCACCTTGATAAATTGCTCTCTTTGCCCTTATGTAATGACCATCTTTGTCTTTCTTTACTATTGCTGATTTGAAGTCTATGTTATCTGATATGAGAATGGCTACACCTGCTTTCTTTTGATTTCCATTTGCATGGAATAATTTTTTTCCATCCCTTCACCTTGAGTCTGAATGAATTCTTGCAGGTTAGATGTGTTTCCTGGAGACAGCACATACGTGGCTTGTATTTTTTGATCCACTCAGACAGCCTATGTCTCTTGAGTGGGGAATTCAAGCTATTCATGTTTATTGAAAGGATTGGTAAGTGGGATGTGTTTCTATTCACTCTGTTGAGGAAAAACTTGTTGCTTTGTTTTACCTCTTGAGTCATTATTATATATGGGCTCTGAGCTTTAGTTTTGGGTAATTTTACATGGGTGGATTTCTATTGTGTTGATTGACATATAATGCAGATCTGAGTACTTCCTGTAGGGCAGGTCTGAACTTGACAATTTCTCTCAGTGTTTGCTTGTCTAAAAAAGTCTTAATTTCTCACTGATATAAGGAACTTAGTTTTGCAGAATACAAAATTCTATGCTGGCCATTATTCTGTTTAAGAAGACTGAAGATGGGGCCCCAATCCCTTCTGGCTTGCAGCGTCTCCATTCAGAAGTCTGCAGTTAGCCTGATGGATTTTCCTTTGTAAGGTACCTGATGTTTTCACCTTACAGCTTGCAGGAGTTAACTTTGTATTAACTTTGGCCAGTCTGATAATTATGTGTCATGGATATTGCCTCTTTGCCATGAATTTTCCAGGTGTCATTTAAGCTTCTTGTACCTGGATATCTAAATTACTAGCAAGACCAGGGAAGTTTTCCTCTATTATTCCCCAAATAGTTTTTCCAACCCTTGTGTGATTTCTTCTTCACCCTCAGGGATGCCTATAATTCTTATGTTTGGCTTCTTTACATAATCCCATACTTCTTGTAGGCTTTGTTTCTTCCTCTTAATTCTCTGTTCTTTACCTTTGACTGACTTATTTTATTTAAAGGTATTGTCTTCTAGCTCTGAGATTCTTTCTTCTGCCTTGTCTAGTCTATTCTTAAGACTTTCCACTGTGTTTCGAATGAATTTTTCATTTCCAGAAGTTCTATTTGACCTTTATTATTAATTCAATTTCTTTAGTGAATTTTTCATTTATTTCCTGAATGTTTTTGTGGTTTCTTTGTGTTGGTTTTCCATTTTCTCTTGTATTTTGTTGAACTTACTTATAATCCATATTTGGAGTTCTTTATCTGTCATTTCAGTATTCTGATTATGGTTAATATCCATTCTTAGAGAGATGGTGTTCCCTTTTGGGGGTGGATCTTTCACTCTGATTCTTCATATTTCTGAAGTCCTTTCACTGATTCCTTCCCATCTGGAGCAGCTATTACTTCTTATTTTTGGATTACCTTTTGTTTAGACTGTGTCACCCCCAGTTTAATCTCTAAGATAGTAGGTGATGCTTGTGGATGAAAATCAACCACACCCTGTATGATTAGTCAGAAAATGCTGTAAAGGGCATGCAAATTGACCTCCCTGTCAGTAGCTGGCACTTTCCAGAAGAAATAAGCTGCAATGTTGTTTTGGGGTCCTTTGAGCAGGTTTAGTCCCTCAGGAGAAGCCCTTGAATGCCCCAGGTGTTGGTTGGGGGCCTGGAACTTCCAGGTGGGTCTTTGTTCTCTGCCACAGCAGAGAGGGGTGGGGGAGTGCAGCTGGGCAGGGCTGGGTTGGGTGAACTTGCCCTCAGGCTCCACAAAAGCTGGCAAGATATCTATTTACCAGGGGTCAAAGATCTGCTCCCAGCTTCTGAGCAAAACCACCAGGGAGGGGCTGAAGTGGCCCCATCCAACCAGATAGTCTGCTTATGGAGGCAGGGCCATCTAAGATTCACAATCTGGCAGTCTGGAGTAGGCCTTGCACCTCTCTGCCCTTCCCTACCTGAGGTTCCCCTACCCAGCTCAAGCCAGCCAGGCTCCCCCATGACTGTGATGTGGACCAGAAAGTTCCCTGCCCAGGATCCCAGCCTGAGCTAAGAGTGCAGCCCTCCTGTGGGGGGAGGATGCCCTGTGAACACACTGCAGCTAGCACCCACACTGCATTCTCTCCCCTCATCTGCCCATGTGGGCTCTCTTGCCTCCCAAGACTAATTCCAAATCTCCACTCCCTGCCCCCAAGCAACACAATCAAGACCTAGGGGTATGGGATCTGGCCTGCAGGTCCATCTCCAGGTCCCTGAAGATCAATCTCTGACCATGCCAGGGAGAAGCACACTGGTCCCAAGTTGCTCACAGGGTGTCCAAGCAGGTTTGATGTCCCTTTGCCTCAGGGCATGTCCCACTCTGATAGTGTCACCAGGCAAGCAATACCAGGGAGAGCTGGTGGGCAGGGAGCTTACAGTCCAAGCAGCCATCAGTCCGCTGTAGTATCCCAAGGGGAAAGCCTCACTCTCTTTGGAGCCTCGGTGTGATGGCTCAATTGTCTTTCTTGGCAGCCTTGGGTGGGGAAGGCAAAGGGGAGAAAAAGATTCTTGATGGAGAAAAGATAGCACTCTCGTAATGCCTGTCCCTCCCTCCAGGAGGCCACCCATCCAGAATGTGCAGGCACTGGAGTCACACAGGTCACCCAGGATCCACTGGCCCCTGTGGCTTCTGCAGTCTGGACCAGAGTTGGAAAATGTCTGTGTGGGAACAAGAGAGATGAAACCTGAGGAGTTGAAGCCCCCTGGGGAGGACAAAGGTGCATGGTGGGTAGAGAAACAATATGGTGCCTGCTGTCCTGGCTCAGATCTGTGGGGCAGGAAGTGCCCCAGGAGGGGCTGGGAGCTTGGTGCCCTGTCCATAAGAAGCTCCCAACTCACTGGTGGCAGCCGCCACTGGGCTTGTGTGGGCAGATGGTTTCTCTAGCAGCTTGGGAATGCACCGTCCATCAGAGATTCAAGAGGTGAGAAAAAACCACTCCACCTACCCTTCTCACTGGACTCCAAGGTTCTCGGGGGTTGATCTCTGCTGATACCTTGCTCCTTCCTGTTCTACTCCACAACTTCTTCCCATGGAGTTTCTGGTATGTTCTGGCACATTTCCCTTGGAATTATACCTGCTGTATGTTTGTTTGTTAGCTTATTTTTTCTTTTTCTTCTAAAACTTTTGCTTCTTTGTGAGACGATCTGGTAGCTGGTATCTCTGGTCCCTCATCTTGACTCCCACAATGCACAACATATGATGTTTTGATATTTATATGCATTGTGAAATAATTACCACAATGAAGTTAACATATCCATAACCTCACAGTTACCTTATTGTGTGTGCATGAGCACATGCTTGTACATGTCTGTTGAAACTTAAGATCTCCTCTCTTAGCAAATTTCAAGTATACAATACCTTATTATTAATAGTCACCATGTGTAAATTAGTTCTCCAGAACTTACTGATTTTACAACTGAAAGTTTTCACCCTTTGCCCACCATCTCCCTATTTTCCCCACCGTATCTCTCCCCACCCCCCACAACCCCCTACTGACTCCTGGTAACACCCCTCTATTTTTTGTTTCTATGAGTTTGACTTTTTAAAATACCATACATTAATATAAGAGAGATCATATAGTATTTACCTTTCTCTGTCTGGTTTATTTCACTTAACATAATGTCCTCCAAGTTTATCTATGTTGTTGCAAATAACAGGATTTCCTTTTCTAAGGCTGAATAACTTTCTATTATATATTTATATACCACATCTTATTTATCCATTCATTCATTGATGGACACTTAAATTGTTTCCATATCTTGGCTATGGTGAATAATGCTGCAATGAACACGGAAGTGCAAATATCCCTTCAAGATACTACTTTCATTTCCTTTGAATGAATAACCAGAAGTGGGATTGCTGGATCATATAGTAGTTCTATTTTTAAATTTTTAAGGGACTTCCACACTGTTTTCTATAATGTCTGAACCAATTTACATTTCCACCAACAGTGTGCAAAGGTTCACTTTTCTCCACACCCTTGCCAACACTTTTTATCACTTGTCTTTTTGACACGAGCCATCCTAACAGGTGTAAGGTGATTGCTCATGGTGATTCTGATTTGCTTTTCCCTGGTGATTAGAGACATTGAGCACATTTTCATATAGCTGTTAACCATTCGTATGTCTTCTTTGGGAAAATGTCTATTCAGGTCCATTGCCCATTTTGTAATCAGGTTATTTGGTTTTCTTGCTGTTGAGTTGTATAAGCCCCTTATATATTTTGGACATTAACATTTTATTGGATATATGGTTT
>CM052437.1:39969349-40024916 GCA_028533085.1 Varecia variegata
AGTTTCATTTATTTGTATGTAGATATCCAGTTTTCCCAACACCATTTATTGAAGAGACTATTTTTCCCCATTCTGTATTCTTGATGCTTTTGTACTTGATTATTTTTAAAAAGTTAACTTCAAAATTTCATCCCAGATCTCACTTTAAGATAAATTCTATGTTTAACAAATTGTAAAATCTAAGGAATCAAACTATCATAAATAATTTGAAAATAAGTAAATACTTATCAGAATTAAAAGGATTTTAAAAATTTTAAGACAAGAGAAAATAACTACATACAAAAAGAACATATTTGACTATGGAAAATGTTTAAACTTTAGCATGAAAAGTAACCAAAATAAGGAAAAGCTGAAGTAATCATGTAGTAAACATAACAAAGGGTCAATTACTTTGCTATATAAAGAAATTATACAATTGTTAATTTAAACTAAGCCCCTACTTAATACTTTATCCAAGGCAATGAGTAGAAAATTTATAACTTACTATCAATTTAAAAATGAAAACTTGCACATTAAAAATATAGTTTACTAAATTATCAGATATTTTCTCAAATACTAAATGCTATGTCAGCAAGTGTAGTGAAGTTGATAATATCAATTATTTGAGATAAACATTAAAGTAGAATTTTTCATATGAAAAGATTTTTTATTTGTGTTTTCTGAGACAAGGTCTCACTCTGGCACCAGGCTGGAGTGCAATGGTGTGATTATAGCTTACTTAAACCTCCACCTGCTGGGTTCAATGGATCCTCTTGCCTTAGGACTACAGATGTGCACCACCACACCCAGCTAATTTTTTAATTTTTTTTTGCAGAGATACAGTCTTGCTATGTTTCTGAGGCTGGTCTTGAATGCCTGGCCTCAATCCTCAAGATATCCTCCTGCCTCAGCCTCCCAAAATGCTGGAATTACAGGCATGAGCCATCTTGCCTGGCCAATTTAGATGTGCAAATAAAGAGTTTTAAGCATATTAAAACCTTTGAGCCATAAATCCACTTTTAAGATTTTAATATATCTAAGCCAGTACTCTTATGGGCAAAATACACATTAAGAACATGTATGTATATTTCAGAATTATTCACAAGACATTAAAAGCAACTCAAATGTCAACTAAGTCACAATAATACCAAATAAATTGGCATTTCAAATACTTTAAAATGAACCAATTTTAAAAGGAAAAAAAAAGTTGAAAATAGAGGTTAAAACACAGTGCTGACTCTTATTTAAATTTTATAAAGAAGCATATATTAATAGTGATTTATGCTAAAGCTATAGAAAATAGACATGGCAAATAATGAAGTAGAACTTAATTACTCTTGAATTCCAAAATCTCTATCTTGGGAGAAGATGTGGAAAGAGAAATTGATGTATAATGGCTCCCCAATGGTCCCATTTAAGAGTTAAATTTTGATTTATATAAAAATTTGGATTTCTTCAATTCACTTATGCTACCATAATGTCTCAAGGTTAATGTAATTTTTATTAAGATGTCCATATATTTCAGCAAGAATTTCTTTCTTTATGATATATTTCAAATTTTAGAGAAAGGGAGAATAATATTACAAATATGAGTAAACCCAATACTTAGAATTAATAAGCATTTGATACATTTTCTGTATGTATTTTAAAAATAAAATATTATAGACACAGTGTAAATCCCTTAATATTTTTCTCTATCTCCATTCCTTCTCCCATCCTCCCTAAAGTCAACCATTATTCTGATATTGATAGGTTTTCTTTCCAAACATGTTTTAATACTTTGCCTATGTATCTGGTATCATATGTAAGATCATATTATATCTTTAACTTAATAAGGGATATCTATAAAAAATCTACAGCCAACATCATATATACTAGTGAAATACTGCATCATTCCCCCTTAAGATCAGAAACAAAATGAGGATGTTCTGCTCTCGCCCATCTTATTCAAAATCATACTGAAGGTCTTAGCTTCAGTAGGCAAGAAGGCAAGAAATAGAATAAGGCAAGAAAAAGAAATAAAAGGCATCCATATTAGAAAAAATAAAACTGCCAATACTAACAAATGACAGAACTTGGGATTTTCTATCTAGAGAAAAAATTGTATAAATGTAGTGTTATAAACTTTGGAAAAAAATTAAAGAACATCTAAATAAATGAAAAAATATACCATGCTCATGGATTGAAAGACTCAATATTGTTACGATTCACTATTCTTCAAACGTCAGCTTCTTTGGACTGATAGATCTAATATAGATTCTGTAAAGTCCTTGTAGATTCAATACCTTTCCAATCAAAATACCAGAATTTTTTAATAGAAATCAATAAGCTGATTCTAAAATTTATATGGAAAGCCAAAGAATTAAAAAAGCCAAAACAATTTTGTATAAGCTTAACATTGAAGGACTTACATTATCCGATATCAAGAGTATAAAGCTATGTACATATATATATGCAACAAAAAAGACTTCAGAAATAGACTCACTAATATATAATTTACTTGATTTTTGACAACTGATTTCAACAAAGATATAAAAGTGATACTATAGAGAAAGAATAGACTGTTCTAAAAATTGTGTTGGAACAACTGGACATCCACATGCAAAAAAATTTGAACTTCCTTCTCTACCTCACACCATATACAAAAATTAACTTCAAATGGATGATAGACTTAAATATAAAACCATAAAACTACAAACCATAAAAGAAAAGTTTAAAATTTGGACTTTATCAAAATTAAGAATTTCTTCTCTTTGAGGGTGCTTATAAGAGAATAAAAAGACAGACCATAAACCAAGAAAAAATATATGTAAATCATGTATCTGATAAAGAATTTTTATCCAGAATATATAAAGAACTCTCAAAACTCTAAAGAGAACAAGCCAATAAAAATGGGCCAAATGGTGAACAAATACTTCACCAAAGAAAATATATATTTTCATGGCAAATATGCACATGAAAGAATGTTCAAGATCATTAGTAATTAGGGAAAGCCAATTAAAATTATAATGAGATACCACTACACATCTATTGAAATGGCTTTAAAAAAATACTAACATTACCAATTGCTGGTGAGGATACAAAAAAACCAGAATTCCTTATACATTATTGGTGGGAATGCAAACTGTTATAACCTCTTTGAAAGGTGTTTGTCAGTTTCTTATAAAATCAAACATACACTAACCATATGACCCAGCAATCCAACTCCTAGATATTTATCTAAATGAAATGAAAATGTATGTTCACACAAAAACCTACGTATGAATGTTTATAGTATCTTTATTCAAAATTGCTAAAAACTGGAAATAATTCATATGTCCCTCAACTGGGGAATGAACAAAAATATTGTGGCATCTCTAGTCAATGAAATGCTGTTCAGTAACAGAAAGAAAGCAACTCCTGATATATGCAACAATCTCAGATGCATAATGCTAAGTGAAAGATGCTACACTTAAAAGACTATATATAGTGAATAACTTCATTTACATGATATTCTGGAAAAGCCAAAACTATTGGGACAAAAAACAGATCAGTTGTTACCAGGGCCTGGAGTTGACTGAAAGGAGCGGATGGGAAACATTTGGAGGTGATGGAATTGTTCTATATCTTGATTGTAGTGGTGGTGGTTGCACAACTGTATACCTTTGCCAAAAGTAGCAGGACTGTATACCAAAATGGGTGAATTTTACTGTATGTATATTATACTTAATTAAAAGTGAAAAAAAATACTCATTACTTTTTCGTACTGTCCTATTCAAGTTTTATGTTTTCTCTTCCATCATCTCTTTAATATTTTCAACATGCTTATATTAAAATCTCTTTGCACTATTTTTTGATTTTTACTTTTTGAGATATTTTATCTTTAACAATGGATCAAGTCCTATGTTTTTCTTAATGACTTTACTTAGGGTTCTACTATCAAGTACAGTCAGTGTGAATTTGAACTCTTTAATGGTTGATTTTATATGTCAACTTGACTGAGCTAAGGAATGCCTAGATAGCTAGTAAAACATTATTTATGGATGTGTCTTGGAGAGTATTTTTGCAAAAGATTAGCTTTTGGAATCAGTAGGCTGATTATGGAAGATCCATCCTCACCAATATAAGCGGGCATCATCTAATTCATTGTGCATCCAAATTGAAAAAAAAAAAAAAAACAGTGTTGGAAGGGTGAATAGATCTCTATCTCTTCTTGAGCTGGGACAGCCATCTTCTCCTGCCCTAGACATTAGAACTAATAATTTCAGACTCTGGGACATATATCAACACCACTCTCACCCTCTCTCACCCCTTCTCAGCTCCTCTGGTTCTCAGCCTTCAGACTTAGAGTGAATTATACCAGTTTCCTTATTCTCCAGCTGCAGACAGCATATTAAGGGAATTACCAGCCTCCCTGATTCCAATTCCCATAATAAGCATCCTCTCATATATTCATATATATACACTATTGGTTCTGTTTCTCTAGAGAATCCTGACTAATACAGACCCCATAGTTATTCAAACAACAAATTGAGGATGTACATTCTATCTCTTGACTTTGCCCACCCAAGGCACTAGAAAATGCTAGTTTCTTATTGCTCCCAGTCTAGGAGTTTTTCCTATTCTGACTTTCCTGAACATAGCAACCCTTCTAGCTTAATTTCTGTACCTCGATTTGCATGGATTCAACTTCTCATCACCTACTTACATGGGTATCAAAACCTCAAGGGCTTGAGACCCTCACGAGCCATCCAGTTCCAGTGACAGCTCACTACTCTGCCCGATTTCAGTATTTGTTCTAGCACCAAAGCTTTCTATTTCTTGGATTTACGTTCAAATATGCCTTTAAATTATTTTATTTTATTTTATTTTAAATTTCTAGCATTTCTCTGTGCTTGGATCCAGAAAGCAATTGGGTGGTATTTCACATCAGTAAAAGCTGCCATCTTGACAAAGTCTCACAGCAGTATTTCCTAACATACAATTCTAACATCATTTGATTTTGTTCACACACAGAAGTGAGCTGGAGAATTGAGTTGCTTGTTTGGATATTTTGAAAAATAAGTGTTTACCTTGGTTTTAGATATTTTATATTTTAATTGCCTGTTATATGACTTCAATTTTCTACTAAATATTCCATATTTAAGTAAAAAACATGTTTTATAGTGACCAATTTTTTTAATACATCAGTAATCCATTTAGGTAGATTCATGATCAAACCAATAAAGTGCCATTGATTCAATCAATAAACATATAGGACTTGTTTGTAACTCCAGCCTTAGAGTTTAAGAAAACCCAAAAGATAAGATGAGATGTGTAAAATATTCATATAACGAATGCATTTTTATTTGTTTTAGATAATTCAAACTTGTAAATAAAATTATCCAATTTTAAATAGAAATAATTTAAAACAATGTTTATTTCTTGTTTGTTTTATTGTTTTAAGAAAAGTATATCTGAAATGAATAATGAAGCTGCAAAAGGACAGATGAGTTAATAATGTTGTATAATAGATCACTAGATTTAGAACATCTAACTGGAAAAGCTGGAAATGAGAAGTTTAAAGTTCAAGGAGGTCTGAAATCTAACAAGCTTAATCAAAGGAAAAGATGTGAAATGTTCACAAAAAGGAGTCTGCAAAGCCACACACACAGAAAGATTCTGCTAGTGTTGGAAAAGAATGGCAACTTTTTCCTATTAAGAAAAAATAAAAATAGGTCACATTGTTGACCTTGGCCATCCTCTGGCATAGTCATGTCACAGTCTTAACACAGAGCATAACATAAATGGCCAAAGGCTCTCAACATGTGAGAACAATTTCTGAAAAGGGGGTAGGAAATCAATTCATACTAATTTTAACTCCCTCTTGTTTCTGCAAAGGCTCATCTTGATTTCTTGGTGAACTTTAACACTCTTAGTCTCCTTGACACAGTTCAGTTTTCATACAGTTCCCCTTAGACTACAAAAGAGATCACTGGACCATAGACAGTGCAACAGATAAACATGACCTATCTTGTACTAAAAATGAGCATGTCATACTGAGCTGAAAGAAAAGAATTATTCAGGGTAAATATTGTCCAGATGATAGGACCAGATCACAGGCAAAAATACATTAAGTTTTGTCTTTCAAAATGGCATAGCAACTTTTCATACTCATCAAAAACATCATCAGAAGACAGCTCTAAGTTTAAAAGTACATCTCACTCCACTTATCACTGTCTAGTGTTACAGAACAGCTCACACATCATGGAACCAATCATTCAATCAATCAAAAAAAAACCACTCACTAAATATAAGGTTTTGTCCATTTTTCCTGAGCAATATTGTGAAGATGAGAGAAATATAAGACTATCTTATATTTCAATAATATCATGTTATTTACAAAATACTTTGATAGCTGTTAGCATAGGAAAACTCATAGTATATAGTACGTTCCTCTCATTTTCCTGTTGTAATAGTCACACACATACACAATTAAAAAGTAGAGAATACAAACCATATGTTAAATCTATGAAGAGTTGGGAAAAGGAATTTTATGAATTTCCATGGCCATAGGGATGAATGGGAAAAAATACATCCTTGAATATTCCAAATTCCATTCCCTGAAACAGAATGGCAAGGACTGCCTCAGAAATACTTTGATCTACTTCCCAGTCTTTGCCACTAATACGAGCATGCAGAGCCTGTATTAACCAGTAAACCCGTGAGCACTCTTTGACTATAAGAGGCAAACCTGAGTTTGCCAGATTTCCCTGCCATCAGGAACTCTATTTACACATCCATTTAGGCAATAATGTTTTTAATATTCAGTATAGTTTTAAATCTTGATTGTGGCACTAGGTACATAATTGTCGTTTGGGATTTGCCAAACTTAGAGAACTGTACACAAAAATAGTAAATTTTGCTCTATGTAAATTATTGCTCAGAAAACAAAAAGCTAAAATATATATCAATACAATATGATAGCTAAGAAGTGGTGGGAGGTGGAGGCACTGTTGTGAAGAATCTGGATATAGTTACCTAGGGAAAAGCACTACCAGTTAAGTGTTGGAGCCAGGGGTGGTGGCACATACCCATAGTCTCAGCTAGTGGGGAGGCTGAGGTGGGAGGATCACTTGAGCCCCAGGAATTCAACACTGTAGAGAACTATGATCATGCCACTGCACTCCAGCCTGGGCCACAGAAACTTTGTCTGAAAAAAAAAAAAAAAAAGTAATTGTAGGGCCAGATAAATGCTGGCGGGCTGACAAAATCTATGGGAAATAGATTTTATTCACCTCATGGAATTTACCAAACTAGGATCCAAAGAATGTTCATAGGCGTATAAAAATAATATGTTCTGGCCAGGTGTGGTGCTCATGCCTGTAATCCTAGCACTCTGGGAGGCCAAGGTGGGAGAATCACTTCAGGTCAGGAGTTGGAGACCAGCCTGAGCAAGAGTGAGACTCCCGTCTCTACTAAAAATAGAAAAAATTAGCTGGGCGTGGTGGTGCACACCTGTAGTCCCAGCTATTCAGGAGGCTGAGGCAGGAGGATGCTTGAGTTCACAAGTTTAAGGTTGCAGTGAGCTATGATAACACCACTGCACTCTAGCCAGGATAAAAAAGCGAGACTCTGTCTCAAAAAAGAAAAAAATGTTCTTTGCAAAGTACATTTAACAAACACTAATTTAAAAATAATTAATAGGCTTCTTTGCTACAGGACTTCTCTGAGTACTTGATAATGCATTTCCAAGAGGGAGATGTGGCATATTGCATTTCCCAAAATCATTTGACCATTTGACACTTTTCTCCTTACATTTGTGAAATTCTCTGGCAAACGAATGGCAATCAGAGACTAATCTGACCCTCCAGATAGAGAGACACTAAAATTAAAATTAGGAGAAAATCCCATGCTAAATGATTAGCTGCTGGGCAACATAGACTGGAATAGAGCCCGTAAATACTGACTTTCAAACCACAGACAGATCTAGGTGCAAATATTCTAAGGGCTAAAATACACAGTTGAGGGAACTAAAGATACAAACACACACCTATCTAGATGTCTCTGAATTCAAAGGTAGATAAATGAAAATATATATATAAATATATGTTGCATAAAATATACATTTATATTATATAACTATATTAAACTACTAAAACATGAAGGAAAAGTACAATTCCCTGAAAACTTGGAATAAAAAATTATTTCCCACATAAAACACAAGAAAATTATGTGGTTGGGTGTGGTCCCCACATCTGTAATCCCAGCATTTTGGGAGGCCAAGACAGGAGGGTTGCTTGAGCCCTGGAGTTCAAGGTTACAGTAAGCTATAATCACGCCACTGCACTCCAGCCTGGGCACCAGAGCAAGACCTTGTCTCAAAAAAAGAAAAAAAAAGACAGAAAATCATGCAAAACATTTATTTAGTGTACCAAAAAGACCTGAAGATATGAGTTCTATAAAGCAGAAGCAAAGAGTCATAAGAAAGCAACATTCTGAGTTGAAATTGAACAAGAAAATAAAGTTGGCTAAAAAATAAACAAAGAAACAACTTTAGAAAATAACAGCAGAATAAAAATTAATCATTGTAGCAGGAAAAACCAAAATTGACATTAGAGAAAACTAAATCAGTAACAAGAAGAAAAACTCAAATGGCTCTCTCAGAGTTAGAAGAACCAGATAAGGAGGATAAAATCCAAACATATTGAGATAACTTCCAAAATTCATTACACTCTGGCCCCTGCCTAACTCTTCTGACTCATTTTAGCAGCATCTCAACCCTTTCACTAACACATTCCACACTTTAGCCTTAAGTAATTACTTACAACTCCCTGTACAACATGATGCTACTCTTTCATTTCCCCAATTTAAGAGTATCAATTAAGGAATGAAAATGCCAGTTCAAACTTCTTCCAATGACTAGTCATATGATCTTGAACAAATTACTTAACCTTTAAATGTTACAGGTACTTCACCTATAAAATAGGAATCATACCATAGGTTTTTTTCTCAGCTTTTAATGTTTTGCCTCTTCTTTTTCAAATAGCTAAATTCTACTCTTTCTTTAAACTCAAATCAATGTTTATGGGTTAGTGAACCAGTCCCTAGTCTGCTAGTCTAGGTTAGACATCTTAAAAGCATCTGAGTTTTAAAGACGAAGTCTAGTGTCTTTACTATTTTATCTTCTGTCATCCAGAAGAGTGGTACATTTAAAAAATTCAAAAAATATCTATTGAAAGTACAAATATATGAATAAACAAATAGATTAATGATAAAAAGCTGTATAATTCTAAAATTGGGGCAAAGATGACATTAGTCTAGTTTAGGATGATAATAATTACTAGCTAACTAGAAATTTATAAAGAGAAGATATTGGACACCCTGTAAAATCATATCTTCAATCAGAAACTAGGCTGGGCATGGTGGCTCATGCCTGTAATCCTATCACCTTGGAAGGCCAAGGCAGGAGAATCTCTTGAGGTCAGGAGTTTGAGACCAGCCTAAGCAAGAGTGAGACCTCATCTCTACAAAAAAAAGTAGCAAAATTAACCAGGCATGGTGGCACGTGCCTATAGTACCAGCTACTTGGGAGGCTGAGGCAGGAGGATCAATTGAGCACAGGAGTTTGAGGTTGCAGTGAGATGTGATCATGCCACTGCACTCCAGCCTGGGTGACAGAGTGAGACCATGTCTAAAAAAGAAAAAAAGAAATCAGAAACTAATAGTTTCAGTTTTGTCTCAGTGATTACTTGGTTTGGGTCAAAATTGTACCAGAAATCCGCTATGTTCTGTTCCAACTCTAAATTTTGAGAGCCTCTCATTTTTAACAGATACAGTTTTCTGGAGATATGAACATTAAAGAGTGGGTTGCATCTGAATAGTAAGAATGAAGGAGGACATTCCAAATTAGGGAACATGTCCCAAAGCATGAACATTTTAGTTGTTTTGCAGTGAAAGAGAAATAAATCAGTAAAGTTAAACACAAGGAATAGTGAAAATCCCACAAGCTGCTAATAGAATTCAGTTTTGTTTCCTTATGATCACTACATATTGCCTACCTGGAGAGTAGTAATAGGATGGTAGTTAAATTCATGTTCTCTGCACCCAGACTACCTGTATTCTGATTTAATTTTTGATGCCAATACTCTTGGGCAAAGTTGTTAAACTCTCAGTATCTAAATTTCCTTGCCTATAAAATAGGGACAATAAAGGTACTAAATCTATAAACTGGTTCTAATCATTAAATAATTTAATACATGTAAATCCCTTAGAACAGCAACTGGTACATTTTAGCGTTCAGTAAATATAATCATCTAATTTAAGCCTACAAGGCATTTCCCATAAAGGTTAGATATGTCTTTCAACATTTAGCCAGATTAAACTCAGTCTTTCCTAAACCAGAATTATAGCAACTCACTGCCACTCCAAGACAGGTTCCAGCCCTGCAACACAATTTTATTTGGGGTAGCATGACACTTAACGTTGTAAAAGTCAAAAGAAGACTCTAATTCCTCTGAGAACATTCCATTCATTCCCACTGATGGCATTAAAAAAAAATCCCAAGTACAGTTACATTAGAATTAGATTGTGCTACGCAATGGGTAGCTCTTGAAAGCAATATATCTCTAGAAAAAGTGCCATGTCCCCACTCAACCTATAAAAAAAAATGTATCAGAGACTGTTTAAAAATTCTAAAAACTTCTTTCTAAATCACACTGTACATGAGCCATTGGCTTTGTTTGTTGTCTTGAACTAGAGTCACTCAAAGAAGTAACTGAAATATTAATCTGATCTGTGATTTGGAAAATGTTTCTCAATAAAAATATTCAAAAGCCTGACTGCTTCTCAGCTCTCAGATGAATTAAGATTTAACTCTGACATGAATTGAACCTCTCTCTGGGGATGCTTCTCTTTAGGGGGCTGAGATCACAGAGTTCATCCTTCTGGCACTAGCAGCTCTTTGATTTTTGTCAGGGAGGCCTGCCACCAGAGCGCAGTGCATAGCAACGTCAGGGTACGTCTCCCATGTTCCCTAATGAAAAGCTAGCCTGGAGATGGGGGCAGGTTGAAGGGTAAATTTCAAAGAGGGGAAAGGTCAGTTCTTGGTCAAAGTATGAAGAGCTTATGAAAGAAAGAAAACTTCGAAAACAAAGCATTAACATAAATTACTGAAAACAGCCTTTCAAGTCCTATAGAAAGAGATGAAGCAATGCTACCATGATAAAGGCTCCCCTTTTTAAAAGATGTATCCATCTTTGTCCTGTTCTCATTACTTCAGAAAATTATCAGAAATGTCGATAGATGATTCTATTTGAGTTTCTTAAAGAAAACTTTACGGTCATTGAAATTTAAAAAGATTCCACCTCTTGAAATCAGAAAGGTGATAAGGTCATGGATAGCTTTCTGGGAAGAAAATAAAATCTGTAACTTTGCTAGGAGAATAGCCTTTACTAATTGAGGGGGAAATGGTTAAATTGACATAACATTATAACATAAACTACATCAGTTTAAAGAGATAGGGACACCAGTTAGTGTCAATAATCTGATAAATTTAATAATCTATAAGTAAATCAGATAATTATTTTTCCAGAGTGAAAGGTTTTGGAAGGCTGGAACATCTGCTGTCTACATGGTTCAAAGGAATAAAATTACTGGCCAATCTTCATTTTCCTCTACTGACCAACTGGGATGAATGATAGAAGAATAAAAATAGATCCAAAAGCAAAAACTCAGCTAAGCATAAAGAATATTAGAAATACTTCCGGTCTTTTCAGGCAAGAAGTCAGTAACAGTGGTTCTCAAATATTTTGGTCTCAGGGCCCCTTTGCATTCATAAAAATTATTGAGGATCCCAGACACCATTTGTTTATAGATATTATATCTTTTCAATACTTGCTATTTTAGGAATTAAACTTTAAAAATTATATATTCATTAGTTAGGTCATTTTAAAACAATAACAATAAACTCATTGTATGTTAACATAAATAACATTTTTTGCAAAAATATCTATATTTCCCCCCCCAAAATAAATTAGTGAGAAGAATGACATTCTCTTACACTTTTGCAAGTCTCTTTTGATATCTGGCTTAATAAAGGTAGCTGCATTCTACCTGTTTCTGTACTCAATCAGTTGTGATATCTTAATTTTGATTAAAAATATCAAGAAAATCTGATATCACACAGAAATGTAGTAGAAAAGAGAAAAATTATTTTAGTAGCCTTTTCAGACAAATTTGAGTATTCTTTTTTAGTACTACACTTAGACATGACAAGTGGTAGTTTCTGTAGGGTTAGTTGTTATGTATAATAGAATCCGAGACCATATCAGCAAATTTTCCATACTCTGTTACATTGAAATCCATTGGTGAATATTGAATTTTGAATGGGTCTTTCACCCATCTATGATTTGTAACATCATACATTGGTCATTTGGAAAATAATGGTTCCCTGAGTTATGTAGATCTTTCATTACAAAATACATTTTTAAAATCCCATTGATTAATATTACCACAAATCTCAGTAGAAAACACTTTCACTATTAAGAAGCTGTCAAGCTCACACTAGTGGATACAAATTTTCCAGAAACTTAATTTTTGCTTGCAAGCTTAAATTTTATCATTGGGAACAAATACAGTGAGTTGTTTTCCTTGAAATGATAGTTTCACTTTATTCATTATCAAAAAAATATTGCCAAATACCATACATAATCATAGTTTGTCGGTCATTCTTCCCAATAAAAATGGTGTGCTGTGAAAAAAAGTGTTTTTGCATAAGTGCTTTTGCTCAAGACTACTGCGTTTCAGTATGCAGCAAAAGTGCATTATGAATATTTCCTGTCTTGTCACACAGAATATTAAAAAATTTGCACTCTATGATCAAGATGTAATCAAAATAATAAGTTTTACTTTTTCACCAAGAATATTCTTTGTGAAATTGGCTTTTCTCTCTTTTTTCTTTTTTCTTTTAACTGTGAGTCCAGCTTGTTACTACTGCCTGGGTTCATTCTAAGGCACCCGCACTTTTAATCACCATTGCTTTCATACCATCACTGCAAACGTCAACACAAGGAAGCAATCAAAGTACAAGCCCTCCTCTGTATCCATGGGTTCCTCATCCAGAGATTCAACCAATCAAAGATCGAAAATATTTAGGAAAAAAATGATAAAAAATAATAGCACAACAATTAAAATAATATAAATAAAAATATGACAATTATTTACATGACATTTACATTTTATTAGGCATTATAAGTAATCTAGAGGTCATTTTAAATATACAGGAGGATGTGCATAGGTTATATGCGCATACTATGCCATTTTATATAAGGAATTTGAGCATCTGCAGATTTTGGTATCTGTGGAGGGAAGTGGGATGGGAGGGCGGGAAGTGTCCTGAAACCATTCCCCTGCAGATACCAAGGGGTGACTCGAATGTCTTAGTGTGATTATGAAAATATTTTTTACTTCAATTCCCTGAAAGGGTCCTGTAGACACCCAGAGGTCCACAGACCACACTTTGAAAACTGATAAAATAGAGGAAAGTTGGCTAAAGCCCAGGGAATAAGCAAGTACTAGTACCAAAGTCTGCATTAACAAGCAGGGCCAATTTCTGACCAGAGCCAAAGGCACCTGACTTTCTATTGTTTACACTGATCAGTTGGGAAGGGAATCTTTGGAACTATAGATATTGGTCACTTCCTGAAGGAAGTCAAACATGTGCAGCCAACATTTTTTAACCTATGTCTTGAGTAGAAAGAAAGAGAATTGATTCTAATTGGATACAACTGTGTCCACAAGTCCTAGGAAGAATTTCACTCCAAATTAAAACAGAAGGTCTCTGAACTGTAGAAAGAATGTCCTCCAAAAAAAAGATTCTAAGTAATAGAATGAGTAATGAGCTAGTGATATGAAAAAATGGCTAATGTGTTGCAACAAGGGAAAGAAAAATGACTCCAGATTTAAACAAAAAACAAAAACTATGCAAGAAATTCTGATCCAAATAAGAAGTAAGCTAAGTATGGTATGATTCTGAGCAATCAATGGAGAGAAAGAAAAGATAATCCATCCTGTTTGATGCCAGAAAACTTCTCCTTTGAGTTGCTCAGGAATTTTGACACAGAATTTGTAGAGAAGGAACTATTTATGTAGTTATAATGATATGAACATTGTTTACTCATTTCTAATATACATATATGAAAATTAATTAACCAATAGACAAGATACAGATTTCAATGCAGTTGCAGAAAAACATGAAATACCAATATCAGAGATGGAGAGCAGAAGAGGTGGGGAGGGAACAGGAGAAGGCCTAAGAATATTCTCAGTAATAGAGAGTCAAGAGATACAATCGAAAGCTAATGGAATAAGAAATGCAGGGAAACTATTAAGTATTTAAGTGAAGTATTATTGAAAGTTACAAAGTTAAAATTTAGAGTTTTAAAACATGCAGCTCTCACAAATTAGGAAAGGTAGAGAGATAGGTATTGTGAAATGAGCTAAATGTTTTTTTTTAAGTTCTGAGTCAATAAATAATGCTTAAATGTGATAAATCAAGAAATTAGGATATAAATGATATTATTTAGAGAGCCTTAAGATTCAAAATATTTGATAACTATTATGGCACAAATGCATATTGATCAGAACAGAAGTCTATGTATATTCAGAATGGAAGCTGACTGGGACACACTCACTGCATATCACCTCTGTTTTTAAAAAGAATTAGGGAAGTAACAACTAGAAAAAAAACAGATAGGAACAGGCCAAAAGGTGGGCAGGGTCGAAGTAGGGAACTGTTGCTTTTTATTAAAAGCCCTTCTGTGCTATTTCAATTTTTACTATATATATGCTTGTGTTACTATGGTAAGAAATAACATTAAAATATGAATAGCATGTTTTCGTCCTATCAGTAAGTAGCTCCATTTAAAAATCGTGCAGCCATTCTCTTTATAGTCTATAAGCAATTGATGTTCAATAGAAATAAATTCAATAAAATATGATGATAAACATTTCCTTGGTTTAGTAGCAGTTGTTTTTTAAATTTCTAATGTTTTTTAAATTTCACATATATTCTCAAGAATATATAAAAGATTTGCTTCAAGTCTTAATTTGGGAGATAATTCACAATTTTAATTTCTTTCCCATGATGACAAGGAAGCAATGGAAAATAACATAAATCATATAGGTCATCTCTAGGGCACATTTCTTTAAAAGTTATCAATGCTTTTGAACAGTAGGAGATTCTCCTACCAAAATTAAAGATTATATTGGGAATTTTATTTTACGTTAATGAATGGGCCCCGATGAACCATAACTTACATCTACATGGCACAGTTAACTATCCTTTCTGTTCTTCAGATCACCACGGAGAACAGGAGGACTACGATAATTACAAGATGTATTTTGAGGACATTGCTTCATTTGAATTTATGAGTAGTACAATTAGTCACAGATATTGTTGGCTGCAAGAAATAAGTCTGTGAAAAATAGCCTTCCAAATAACATAGATGCCTATGCTAAGAATTTGGATGTTGGGCTAATTCACGCTTAAGGTATATGAAATCAGTAAAGAGAATCATCTGGACTGTAAGATCAAAATGTAGCACTTACTTGCAATTTTCCTAGGTCTGTGTGTACATGTACAACTATAAGCAAATGTTTATATCTATTGGACAGCTGTTACATTACAAGGTATAAAGGTGTGGGAGGTGGACAAAGTCCCAGAATGCTTGGGTTTACAGGGAGGAGGGCCTGGCTCAGAACAGTTTGGAAGGTACAGCCCATTTAACCAAACGCCTCTCTCTTAAATCAACTTCCTCACTCTGTGTAATATAAGAATATCTTTGTGCAGTATTTTGAATCTCCAGGGTCACATAGTATTTCAGGCCATATGGTGCTCTTCTTTTGTCTGTTTCAAACATTCTGGTGGTAGTTCCTTCTTTGTTTATATTTATTATTAATTTTTATAAATCCTGTAGAATATAAATGTACTATAATATTTACACATAGTTTGTTCATACATATGAGAAAAATAGTGGAATTTCTACATGTATCCACATAATCTAACTCTGTTAGAAACAGGAAAAAAGTCTTACTAAAGTGAGAAACGTTGAATTATTCAATTCAAATAGCCTTGTGTTTGTATACATATGTCTATAACAGTCTAATCAAAAGCAAAGATAGAAAGTTAATAATTCAAAGCTTTGATTATCTTTAATCAAATGAGTGAATTTTGAGGCTATAAAATTTATATAAATATGTAAATATATAAAAAATCTGAAAGGATATTTCTGAGGCCTGTATATGGATTTAAGTACTGATAAGGTCTTGCATTATATGTTAAAACCATGAGCTGTAGCAAATATACGTAGGAAGATACTGAAATTAATTTTTAGAGTTAGTGTAAGTATTATTTAAAGCAACAAGTTTACATAAATCAAACATACTAAAATATTTCATCCAGAAATATAAAGTATTCAAAGTAGAGTTCTTAAGGGTATTATGACATATTAAATAAATGAGAATTAAAAACTATTTTAAGCCACATTATTTCTACCTAAGAAAGCAAATTTAATGCACTAGCTTTTTTCCCATGCATTCAATTATTAATTCATCATTCATCCCATAAATATTTATTGGGCTCCCTGCTCTTGCACTACTGTAGAGAAAGCAGAGACATAAAACATATGGTCATAATATTGTGTGATAAGTACTCCTGGTTATTTACCAAGTTAGACCACTCACAGGAACAAATAAGGTTAATTACAAAAAGTTCCTCAATAATTTTACTTTGAAACTAACTGAGTTAAAAAAAAAAAAGTTGCCTGTCTGTGTCAGGCTTTATTATACTATAAAAGAGCTGGGAAGTGGAAAACTCTAGAATTATTATATTTACATTAAGGAAAATTAGGCAAGATGCCTATCTTCTTAACTTTATATTCATTTAATGGACACCCATTCTTCATCTTTTCCTTCAATTATAGAAATTCTTGAAAGGCATTATAACAGGATCATTTTAATAAGAAAGAAGATCATCATACAGAAAATGACTAAATCATTCTCAGTTTAGAATTTCACTATCTATTTATTTATTTATTTATTCATTCATTTATTTATTTTTGCCTCAGGCTTTGGGGACATTAAGGCCATGTTATAAATCCTGGTCACTGCTTTTTCTAAAGAACAAAAATGAAAGTTTATTAGCATCTCAGTGGTTGCCTCAATAATGACAAAACAGTTGCTCATTACTGCTCATTAGTTTCATATTAGATTCATTTGCAATAGCAATACATCTTCTATTCATACTGATTGCAAAACAACAGATATGATTTGACACCTGCTGTACAACAGAATTCATTAGATAGTAATAATACAAATAGAAATTCAGAAACCGGACTTCTATTTGCTTCTATGATGACTCTGCATAGGAAAATGTCTCTAAAATCATCTAGGCTAGAATAAGATAAATATGCATAGCAGATGATCAGGTTTTCAAAGACTGAATTCTCTGTTTTTCTATCTACAGCAATGTTCTATATACATAATGTAATATTTTAATGAGTGGCATAATTTCCAAAATAATGAAGCACTTCCTACTATACAGATGAAGTGAAATATTGAATTAAAGAAGCATGCTGAATAAAAAAGAAGCCCAAGACAATTTTTAAACTGCACGATAAACTAAATTTTTTTCATACATTTCGTATCTTTTTCATACATTTACACATTAATCCATGGGGAAGAATCAGGTTTCAAAGCATTCCTAATGATTCCTTCTGATATTCAATTATGTTTGTTTACTTGAACTCCTTGTGGCTATAGCCACATGTCACTGCATATAATAAAAGAGAAACTTTCAACTATGATTCTTTTGTTTAGATTCACACCACCTAAATCACCCAAAACAGCACACAAATTCAAAATGAAATGACTGTTTCTATTGTTCTGAAATGATTTAGAAGGAAAATCTTCTGTGCCTTGTTTCGGGTAAGAGAGTCGATTCTTAGCCTTCTGTTATATTTCCATAGAAACTAAAGAAAAATGACATTAACCAGTCCTTAAAAATACATGAATCATTAGAGACGTTATTTTGTTTCATTCCATAAACATTTTTTAGGTATTTATGATATTCCAGGGGTCGTAAGATCATGACATCCATACTTTTTTGTGACTAGAATTTAACAACACATACCAATTCCATCAGATTACAGGCTCCAAAGAATCTCAACAATGGTTGAATTCCTACCACATTGCACAAGTCTAGAACATGGTAGCAACCCAATAAATATTTGCTGAATGAATCAATGAATGATTGCTGTGAGAAACAGAGGACAACAATACCTGCCCCTGGGTTGCTTATAACTCTGGTGGAGAAGTAAGTCTCAAGACGTATTTAATACAAAAATAAAATCAGCAGCTTATAACGTGTGAGAATGAGTAGAGGAGACAACACTTACTTTGAGAATGAAGCAAAATGAAAGATCAACATAGGTCGAAATTACAGGGGAATTTTTTTTGTTGAATGGTTATATTTTCATCCAAACTCTGAAGGATGAGCTGGAGTTGGACAGGCAGAAGCTGGGAAGTAAATATTTTAGGCCTGGGAGGAAAATTAGCCTAAGTTTAGAGGTAGAAATGAGCATATGCAATTTTGATGCTATCCTTAATAGATATTTTCCAATACATTTAAAGTCTGTAAATAAAGTATTTTCACAGATGCAGCGCCTATTTTCAAACGTTAGTATAATGCTGTTACAACCGTTAAAGTATGCTTCGTGTCATATTCAGAGATCAATCTTCTAAAATCACAAAATATACTGTTTTCATCCAAACTCATAAAATGAAAGCCAAGTCAGAGTCATGATACTTTCTTTCTAGCAAGTAAATTCATGCCACTTAAATACGATAGTGATAGAGATTAAGTAAATTAGATTGTAGAAAATGAGTTAATGATCATAGTATTAGTATGTATATTACAATTTAGGTAAATGAACTCAAATTCCAATGGGTATATTCTCCAAAAATAAAATTTCCATCCTTACAATTCCCCACAACAAATATATATATAAAATAAACTTTACAATAATCAAAGCCTTAAGTAAATGTTACATTCCATAGGAGATAATATAATTGTTTTGAAATATAAAGCAGATCATAGGAGAGCTTACTGCTTTTCTCAGAAAGAGAAAGAAAATCCAACCAGAAATTCAATTTTATAATGACAAAATACAGGCTATGTATAAACACCAGTTATATAACTTGACTGCTTACTATTATTTATTTTTTGGGAATTTATAGCAACTGATTTAAAACCATATTTTGACATTTTTTTCTGAGCAAGAGTGAGACCCCATCTCTATAAAAAATAGAAAAATTAGCCAAGTGCCTGTACTCAGGAGGTTGAAGTAGGAGGATCACCTGAGCCCAGGAGTTCGAGGTTGCAGTGAGATATGATGATGATGCCACTGCACTCTAGCCCAGGTGACAGAGCGAGACCCTGTCGCAAAAACAAAACAAAACAAACACCTGGCCTTCATGCCAACAGGCTAACTCATTTTCTTTTTTTAAAGTCATGCATATTCATCAATATTCTCTCCTATTCTTTAAAACATCAGTTAATGTCTAATATACTTTCCAGACTTATCAAATAAAAATATAAGATGCACAGTTAAATTTGAATTTCACATAAACAACAAATAATTTTTTAGCATAAGTATGTTCCATGCACTATTTGGGACATAGTTATACTATAAAATTATTGTTTATCTGAAATTCAAATTTACTGCATGTCCTACATTTTTTCTGGCAATTCTAGTCTAAAACAGAGCATCACATTCTTAAAATCAATTGTTTTAACAACCTTCTTTTCTTCTCATCAAATAACCTGGTGTCTTGTGACTTATGATTTCAGCTATAATTTTAATCCAGACTGAATCAAGGCAATTGGGATTTATATATTTTTATTGCACAAAATTATGTTACAGAATAAGTTGTTTAACTGGCTAGATCTTGTCACTGAGAGCTTCTTGAAGATTGTGTTCTTAGTGTTATTTATACTTACACTATTTAGAGCAGATACACAGCATTCCCCATTCCAGACTACCATTTTGTACACACGTGAAAAGGCATTCTCTCTTTGCATTACTTCAAAGATTAATAGTTTTGAGCCTTACTCAGAATCCTGTGTTTAATAGTCAACTCTCTTCCTGCTCATTCTCAATCTCTCTCTCTGTCTCTCTTTCTCTCTTTTTCTTTCACACATACACACACACACACACACACAAACACAAACACACACACACTTTCTGACCCCCCACACACCTGTGGGATTATAATAAACCTGTGGGATTACAATTCCAACCAAGCTAGTTCCTAAAGCCACAGAAGTATTAAGTCACTGTGCATTATTTGAAGATGTAATATGATTTGTATGACCTGTGTGATTTTTAAATATTTGTTACTGTTTCCATAGAATAACAAGTAAATTTATCTTTTTAGAATGTGTACATGAACACCTTACTAAAGGTGTTTTATTAGAATGGCAATTGACTGTTTTCTAATCTGTGATTGTAATGGTTTTAGCCTGTGAAACAAATCCAGGCATTATTCTGAAACAGTGAGTGACATTTGAAATAAAGAAGCTTGAACCTGAGCTTAGAAATATATCGTTGGACAGTCAAGTGTCATTTGTTTTAGATTTTGTTCACAAAAGGGAATGCTCTATTTTTTAATATTCCTTAATAATGGTTGATTTTCTTTAATTATGACTTTTGCCAAAGAAAAGCAATACTCTGGCTGGGCATGGTGGCTCATGCTTATAATCCCAGCGCTTTGGGAGACCGAGGCAGGAGGATTGCTTGAGGCCAGGAGTTCAAGATCAGTCTGGGCACTATAGTGAGACCCCATCTCTACAAAAATAAAAATAAATAGCAAAATAAAAGTAGTACTTGAAACAAAGAATATAGATTTCTCTAACTCTTTTATATATGTAGTTATATTGGGTTAATTTTTAAAAGAATATGTAAATAAAATTTTCTCTTCCTCAACATTTTATCTGGATTTTTTCAATAA
Organism: Varecia variegata; assembly: GCA_028533085.1. NCBI lineage: Eukaryota > Metazoa > Chordata > Mammalia > Primates > Lemuridae > Varecia > Varecia variegata. The sequence goes on from CM052437.1 coordinate 39,990,356, forward strand.
ATCACGCAAATAGGACAAACATATTGTTTTGTAAAATATCAAAAATTCTGAAGCTGATCAGGTATTATTTAGCCATACACTAGTTCTTCAAGTATAATGGAAGACTGTTTTATAATATAACTGTATTTAATAATAGCCCATCAAATTCTCAGCAGTCACAGTGAATGTAGAGACTTAAGAAATGCATAAACATTCAGGTGTTCACATTCATGCAATGAAGAAAAGGCTTGCAACTTTAATTATCATCAGAAAATATTAATTAAGTATTGCCCAATATATTGTAATCTCCTTGATATGACTGTATAGTTGGCCAGGTCAGCCCTTATGGATTTAGATGCAAAAACTATTTTGTCAAGAAACCATGCTTACACAAGGATTAACTTAATAACAGAAACATCTAAGAAGATAAAGATATTAATATTTAAAATATTGTTAAAATAGATTACTTTCTCCTAAAAATGTAGATTCTTTTTATGGTTACAAAAGTAATACAAACTTATAGAAGAAAATTTAGAAAATATAGAAAGTGTATAGATTGAAAATTTCTTACTCTAACACTTTTTTAGAAATCTATTGCTTTCTGATATATGTTTCTGATCTTCTAAATATTGGTATTTTTGCAAAACTGGGATCATGTTAGATGTCATTTTTTTATAATAGGATAATTAAAATTAAAAAACAGTAGCCAGGTACCATGATGTACACTTGTAGTTTTATATACTTGGGAAGCTGAGTCCAGGAGTTCAAGGCTACAGTGTACTATGATCATGCCTGTGAATAGCCACTGCACTCCAGCCTGGGCAACATAGTGAGACCCCATCTCTAAAAAAATTCTTTGTTAAATTTTGAAAAATTTAAAAGACAATGGGTGAAGTAAAGAGAAAATTAGCTCCAACTGAAGAAATATTAAGATGCAAAACAAGTCTGATGAAATGACATAAAAATGCAGGAAGAAGAAACAAATATAAAACACATAAAAGAGAAATTAAAAGACATAGAATAATAATTGAAAAGGTCAGTAACAACATTCAAAGAGATAGGAGATAAATACTTTCTCAGGGTTGCTGAAAATACCAAAATATAGTTTAACAGTCAATATTAAGCAAAATAAAAATGTTTTAATCACAACTATACATATCATAGTAACACAAAAGAACAACACTTAAGATTTCATTCAAGGAGTTACAAAACACAGTGGAAAGCCTCAAGAATAGGGTAGATCAAACAGAAGAAATAATCTGAGAGACTGAAGATAACATCTTTAAATTAAACAAGTCAGTTGCTGTGACAGAGCAGAGAAATAAGAGAAAAGAGCAAAGCCTACAAGAAATGTGGTATTATGTGAAAAGGCCTAACATGAGGATTCTAGGCATCCCAGTGTGTGAAGAAGAAAATATAGTATTTGAGGATATAATGGAGGAAAATTTCCCTGGCCTTGCTAGAAATCTAAATATCCAGGTACAAGAAGCTCAAAGAACTTCTGGGAGATTCATTGCAAACAGGAACACACCACAACACATAGTCATCAGACTGGCCAAAATAAACATGAAAGAGTCCCTCCTATGAGCTGTAAGATGAAAAAAGCAGGTAACCTACAAAGGAAAACACATCAGACTAACTGCAAACTTCTCAGTTGAGACCTTACAAGCCAGAAGAGACTGAAGTCCCATTCTCAGTCTTCTCAAACAGCATAATGCTCAGCCTGGAATCCCGTATCCTGCAAAACTAAGTTTTTTATATTAAGGAGAAATAAAGACATTTTTAGAGAAGCAAAGACTGAGGGAAGTCATCAAGACAAGAACTGCCCTCCAGGAAGTACTCAGAACAGCGTTATACACAGATCACCACAATAAACACTCTGCAGTGTAAAATCATCCAAAAGCTAAAGGTCAAAGGCCAGATACCACAATGGCTCAAAAGAGAAAACAAAGCAACAAAGTTCAACTCAACAGGATAAACAGAAATCTGCCCCACTTATCAATTCTTTCAATAAATATAAGTAGCTTGAACTGCCCATTAAAGAGACATAGGCTAGCCAGATGGATAAATATACACAAACCAAGTATCTGCTGTCTTCAGGAAACACAACTAACCCACAAGGATGCATTCAGACTCAAAGTGAAAGGATGAAAAACAATATTCCATGCAAATGGAAGCCAAAAAAAAGTTGGCATAGCAGTTCTGATTTCAGATAACTTAGTCTTCAAACCAACAAAAGTAATGAAAAAGATGTTCACTATATAATGGTGAAGGGTACAATTCAACAAGAAGACATAGCGATTGTAAGTATTTATGCATCTAACTCAGGTACACCCAGATTCATAAAGCAAATCCTACTTGATCTAAACAAAATGATAAACAGCAACACTGTAATAGCCGGGGACTTCATTAACCCACTGACAGAACAGGACAGAGCCTCCAAACAGAGAATAAACAAAGAAACAATGGACTTAAACAGAACTCTAGAACAAATGGGCCCGACTGGCATTTACAGAACATTCTACCCCCAAACAACTGAATATATGTTTTTCTCATCAGCTCATGGGACATTCTCTAAGACTGACAATATCCTCGGTCACAAAGCATGTCTCAACAAATTTTAAAAAATAGAAATCCTCCCATACATCTTTTCAGACCACAATGAAGTAAAATTAGAAATCAACTCCAACAGAAACTCTCATCTCTACACAAATTCATGGAAATTAAACAACCTTCTGCTGAACGATTATTGGGTTAAGGAGAAAATTCAGATAGAAATAAAAAGATTCTTTGAACTAAATGATAAAGGAGACACAAGCTATCAAAATCTGCAAGACACGGCTAAAGCAGTCCTGAGAGGAAAATTTATATCAATAAATACCTACATCCAAAAGACAGAAAGATCACAAATCAACAATTTAATGAATCATCTCAAAGAACGGCAAAAGGATGAGCAAACCAACCCCAAACCCAGCAGAAGAAAAGAAATAACAAAGATCAGAGTAGAACTAAATGAAATCAATAATAAAAAAACTATATGGAAGATTAATAAAACAAAAAGTTGCTTCTTTGAAAAAATAAAGTAGTACAACCACTATGGAAAATAGTATGGAGATTCCTCAAGGAAATAAATGTAGACTTATCATTCAACCCAGCAATCCCACTACTGGGTATCTACCCAAAGGAAAAGAAGTCATTTTATCAAAAAGACATCTGCACTTGAATGTTTATTGCAGCACAATTCACAATTGCAAAGATGTGGAAACAACCCAAGTGGTCATCAATACATGAGTGGATTAATAAAATGTGCTATATGTGTACCATGAATTTCTACTTAGCCACAAAAAACAATGGTGGTCTAGCACCTCTTGTATTATCCTGGATAGAGCTAGAGCCCATTCTACTAAGTGAAGTATCCCAAGAATGGAAAAACAAGCACCACATGTACTCACCATCAAATTGGTATTGACTGATCAGCACTTATGTGCACATACAGTAGTAACATTCACTGGGTGGGAGGTGGGAATGGGGAGGAGGGGTTGGGTATATTCACACCTAATGGGTGCAGTGTGCACCATCTGGGGGATGGATATGACTCAGGTGGGGCAAGGGCAATATATGTCACCTAAACATTTGTACCCCCATAATATGCTGAAATAAAAAAAAAAGATTTCAGAGTTATCTGGAGGATGGTACTTTTAAAAATTAATTTGGAAATTCCATTTCCAATAATTGGAAACTTGGGAATTTTGACCAATTCTCCGCTCAGAACAATAAGGAATGTTGGACCAAACAAACAAACAAACAAACAAACAAAAAAAGCCGCTGTCTGAGATTGTTAGAAAGGTAACAGGCAGCAGGCAATGAAAATTTAGGTGGAGAACTGAAAAGAAACTAAAGAGTTGAGCAGGCATTTGGACTGCTTTCCCCTGAGAGTTACATGTGGATTCTGGAAACACTGACCAGCTGAGAAGCTGAGCAGAACTTTCCTCAGACTTGCCACTGCCTTAGCACATCTTTAAAAGGGAGATGATGATAATCTCTGCTTCACAGGGTTGTTATAATTTCATGACAAATGAATGAGAGTTTTTGTTTATTTTTGTTTGGATCTACTTATTACTAACAGTGCTGAATAAAAATAAAAATGGCCATAGAGTACAAACTCCCTATGTTTTACTATTTTTATTCTTATTTACTGCTGATTTAATATCCAGGCATTAGTGTGCCCCACTCACCCTTGGCTAGTTTACATATTGTGAATTCCAGCCTCTCAATGGATAAGGATAACTTAGTCTGTTGGTCAATTTTGCTTGCCCCATCAGAGAAACACTGTGACTCTGTTTGGTTGGAGTATAGGCCTCCATTTCTGATACAAGGATAGAAAATAGGCTATGTATGTAGGAAGTCTCTCCTATATCCTACCTGCCTGTCCATGTAGCAGTCTCAGTGATGCAGGCATGATTGTGACTGTTTCTCAGTCTAATCCTTCTGCAGAGTGAATCCTTTTAGTCTGGCACCTCTAGTATCCCTCCCACCCCTTAACACTCCTTACCATCTAGCAAATTAGGTTCCTTGTTTTTCTGCCCCAGCTAGAACAATATCTCCACAAGGGAAGGCAGGGAATTTTCTCTATATGTTTACATAAAATATTGCCTGGCCCAGAATAGGATCTCAAATAAATATTTTTAATACATTAATAACCTTTCTTGTATAGTACAATTGTGACTCTACAACTATTCCTGTGATTTCAGAGGCATTTCAATGGAGAACTCCAACAGGCAAAGCTATCTGGCCTCCATACCTTGGATGTCAAATGCATTGTTTTTAGAGCCAATCATTTGAACGTTCTCCAATGTATATCAATTTAAAAATATATATATTTAGCAGCCCAGGGCATCTTTTTTGGTAATGTCAGAGAAGACAATTGAAGTCCCTGAATTTGCATTAAGAGGAGCAACTTTCCTTCAAATGATGGCTGCCCTAGGGCAAGGGCAAAACTAGCCAAAAATTGGCTAGACAGGGACGAAAAACTGGATTGGTCACAGACCCTGCTCTCTATATATCATCCAATGAAATCAGTTTTAGTTAGTAATATTAATGGCATTTCTTTTTTGGGTTTCACTGCTTCTTTTCACTTCTAAAGATCTTCCTCCATTTATGGTTATTCCACCTGTCAGTCAAAAGGCTTCTCTCCAAAGCTGCTAACGGAGAAGGTACTTGAACCAGAATTTCTATTAAGTGTTGTAAAAAATGATTCAGTGTCATTTCTCTAATAAATCATATTAAATTATGGAAGAAATATACAAGGTCTGTGTCATGTGTTTTTTTTCTCTTGATGAATTTTTCCTTCCTAATAATAGCACTTAAATTGTTAACATGTAAGAGATATGTTCATAGTATTTACCCCTCCTGACATATTATTTTGGGGCCTGGTTAATATTCAGGCTGATCAAAACCAGTTCAATAAAATGAAATTATTAATGGTTGAAATCTAGGGGTTCTCATTGTTACACCATAGATAATGCCATTATCTGAACTAAATATCACTTACTATGTGGAAAACAATATCTGGGGCTGTCATTTTCCAACAATTCTCCGATATAGCTTCTAATTCAATTATATTCTGACACTAATTACCTAGTTAGTGTTAGATTCTATAGGCTTAAGCACTCAATCCCCTGTTGGGGCTCAGGACATACTACCCCAAAATATGACTGTAGGAGACCAGAATGTGCAGCTCCAAAATATATTTCTTTGGCATATTTTGAGCTGGTTATTCTGAGAAACTAAAGATACAGGAGTAGCTCTGAAAAGCTGTCCTTTTGTAAAAGAAATTTACATCTACAAAGGACATCTATCTTAGTAAAAGTATCTGTATCAGGAAGAGAGGTGTTCCGGACAACTTTTACTACCTGAGAAATTAATCTACATAACAAAGCAAACTTTATTCATCATACCTTTCCTCCACTCATCCTCCCATAACTTGTGTCACCGCCAGGCCCCAGAAGCCCCTACCTTTCTGTAGCTCAGGATGCTATACAAGTAAGTTTCAATCATCTGGCCCTTCTTTGAGTCTCATATTGTATGGGACTCCATGTCTACATACATAATTAAAATGGTTTTCTCCTGTTAATTTGTCTTATGACAATTTAATTCATAGCCCAGCCCAACCAAGGAACCTAGAAGAATAGAGGGAAGCCATTTTTTCCCTCCCAACAATTGGCGATCACTGAGGCACATCACCAACTGGGACCAGCTCTCTCAAGACTGCTATAGCTGCGTGATCCTGAGACTCCTGACAAAATACTGGCCACAGGTAAGATTTCTTACCACATCAGACTCCCAGACCTCTGCTGGCAGGGTCTGGTTGAAGTAAGAGTGGTAAGAGTCTCATTGTCTTTTGCTCTTTCTAAATTTAGAGTAACGGAAGACGATGTGTGTGAACTAGTTCTTGTATAGTGACTCTGGTGTTTCTGGGAGGATATGAGTGTTCTTGTTTCCAGATCTTTTCTTTTCCAGAGATGGTCCTTATTTTCCTGCATCTCTGTCTTTTGTGTCATGTGCCATAAAGAGGAAAATCACAGAGCAAGAACACAGCAAAGGCCCTGTAACATCAGCCTGTCGCTGAGCCAATCTCACACACTGGTGAGTTCACATTCTCACTACATTAGAGTCTGTTTAGCTAAACTTTACTGTGGGTTCCTGAGACAAAATAACTAAATGAGGTTCTCTTTTCATATTGTTTTATGCCCCAAGAGCTTGGTTTTTTTGACCAGTGAGAATATTCTCTGGTCTCTGCAGCTGGGAGGGCATGAATGTTGGCTTGTTTCAGACAGCTAATTGAATAGGCTGGAAGCTCTACACACAAGGTGCCAACCAGCATTCTCTTTTTCCAGCCATTCCAGCTCTCAGGGGAGTTTTTCTTAATAAGAGGTCCCAGTCCATAAGAGCCTGTCTTATCTCAACCTTCCATTGCTTGGTCAGTGCTGGGAAACCCAATCTCAGTAGTGTCTGCCCAGTGTCAGATTAACAGGTCAGTGACTGGAGGCACCCCACATGTCCAAAGGAGACTGGAGACACCATTCTCACAGACATTAGTCCTACCACCTGTAGCAATGAAAATCTTAGATTTTTTAGTCTATCTCTGGAAGTGAACTTTTTGGATCATGGCAGCTGCATCTTCTGTGCTCACTTTGGGAATACAACCAATACATGGTATTCTAAACCCAGAAAGTTATCTCTGGATCTTTCCATGAAAAACTTATTGGTTTGAATTGCATCTGGGATAAATAAATTGACTATATTTTAAAAAATTTTTAGAGAGGTCTCATTCTAAACAACTGTCTTACTGATATCTATGCAAAGATCAAATTGAAAAGACATAAAGGATAACTACTAGTCTTAGGGGCTCCCTTAACAAGATTGAAAGGTAGAAATCAGATTTAGAACAGTTAAAATCCTCTGAACCCACCGTTTTCCTTCTCTGCCCTCATATACTCCCCAACTCCCTGTCCCTGACCCTCTGGAAGATAGTTTGGAGCTCTGGGCCCCTGATTTAAATCCTCAGTAAATTTCTTTAGTGCAGAAGAGAAACATTTGTAAAAATTAGTTTGAATTATGACTCTTGCTTTTGGGTACCCATTTGCTATTGCTCCTTTCCCTCCCATGAATAGCTATTGTTTTCCTGTTTATTGCTCTCTCTCGCTCTCTCTCTCTTTTTTTTTTTTTTTCTGTCTTGAGAACTTGGCCTTGACTTTCTGTCTGCTAGGGGCACAAAGGTTATCAAGCTTGCATGCACAGGTGGCCAACCAAAAGGTTTGCAGCCCCAATAATATGGCTGGACAGAAATATGGGTTATACCCAATTTGCAGCTGGCAAACCAACTGTTGCCAACTCTCAGGGATGTTGTCTTTCTTTGGACTTTCTTTGGGAATGGCTCTGTGTCATGGAAGGGCTGCATCTTTTTGTTCCCTCTTTGGAGACACATCATGGGGTTCAGCCACAAAAGGCTTATTAGTTTTGGTCTTGAGTCACTTTTTAGGTATACCTTTGGTCTAGAACTTTGGTTTATATTCAGAGCATGATAGAAAGTTTCTTTTAAGGCCTTCTCTCCTAAGCTAAAATGGAGCTATATACTCAGAAAGGAAGAAATTGATTTATTAAACATTCCAAAAATGAAGAGCTCCAAATCTAAAACAAGAAATCTTTTGATTTCCGTCTTAGTTGGAAATCTGCTCCCTGATATAAAGGAGCAAATTGAAGATAGTCAGCCCCTTGTTATTGTTAGGTAGATAGTGAGGGATTCCGGGTCTCCTAGGGATGAAAGTGGGTGCTGTTGCCCTTATCTTGGTCCTGCCCAACCCTAATTCTCCATTTCTGGGGGAGGGAATACCCTATGAATCTGCCAATCAGAGCTTGGTGCGCCAGCTGCAAAAGAATGCAGAGGACTCTCTAGCCCACGGGACAAGCCACATGAGTACCATAAAGTCTGGAAAGTGACCTAGAACCTACATGCACAATAAGGCTCAGGTCATACAGCTCCCCAACTGTCCAATCAAAGTGGTTCCATGATGCCATTTGAACCATGGGGAAGTCCCTATCCGGACACAATAAAACAAGACCCAGACTGTAACCAAGCTCTCTTTTCCTGCTGCGACAAGAGGTCCGGTCATCATCTGTGGGGGGGGTGTGTGTGTGTGTGTGTGTATGTATATATATATATATATATCATGCTTTGCACATCTATGTCTTGTTCTTGCTCTATAATCCTATCTTCTCCCCCTCAATAAACTTCACCTCATTTTTGCCTAACTTTGGTGCATCTGGTCATTCTTTGGCCATGAACGCACTAAGAACCAACATTCCAGACTAAAACTTGACAATATCATTCCCAATTCTTTGAGGAATTAAAAACAACTGTCCTTGTCTTACAAATTGAGTCCTTACAAAAACGAAAATGTGCCTCAAAAAATAATTCAAAATCTACCTATCCTTTTCACTAATCCCCAAACCTCAGCTATTCATTTCAAGGTGCTGGAAGATATTTTGAAAAATCAGGATATTGTGGTGCAGTGGCACATGCCTGTAGTTGCAGCTACCTGGGAGCTGACATGGGAGGATAGCTTGAACCCAAGAGTTGGAGACCAGCCTGGGCAACAAAGCAAGGCCTCATCTCAAAAAATAAAATAAGATAAAAAAATAAAACACTGGAAACAGAACTGTCCTACTTTTAAAACAAAGAAGAAAATATTTAAATAGTAATTACTCTAGACCTCTAATAATAGGCAAATATGCTCCCCAAAACTCCTTCTTGGTGAAAACTTACATCCTTTCTCTGTGCCTTTGAGATGTAAATTTTCTACCCTGTCCTACCCATGAACCATCCCTTTTGAAATGCAAACTTCAGGACCATGATTCTCAGCAAAATAAATTTTTTTTTTTTAAAAAAGGAAAGAACTATTTGGAAACTGGCAAATAAACAATCTTGAGTAGCCATCTAATCAGGTAACCTTAGCTTTTCCCACTTGCCAGATCCAGCTATGATTTTATAAGTGAATTTTGAATGATCAGATCTGGCATGTGGCTAAAGTTTAGAGTGACAGCTGTAAAATCTGCTTCTATCTATATGTTTTTTTTATATATGTATGTATGGGTGTATATATGTTATGCAATGTGCTATTTTTCTACCTCTGGATGAGCTATATTTCATTGTCTTAAAGAAAAATAGTACTTATAAAAATTGTTGTCTCAGAAAAATCAAAACTAACCCAAATGCTTTTCAGATTCATGTGACTTCAGTAAAATTTGATAAATGAGAATATGGCTGGCTTAATGAAAACATTAAGCCAATTAAACAGCTAAAACATTAAACAATTAAAGAAATTGCCATTTCTTTATAGTTGCCAACATTAAATATAATGCACACATTAAATTTTTATCTTAATTAGATGTTTAAGATCCTAAAACTATGGGTTCAACGTAGGAACAAATGTGAAAGTGAAGTGTCCATTACTTTGTGTATATCAAGCACAGTAGTAAAATAAAAATTCGATTATTTAACTTTTTACATTTTTGGTTTTGTGATACTTACCTAACATGCAGATGCTATGGAAATAGTTAATGGATATAGCTTAAGATGATGGCTAGCTTTGTCTAATGTCTCACTTAATTTTTGTAAATAATCTAAGCATATTCATTAAGACTAAGTGAATTAAATAAATGTGAGATAATAATTGATAAATGAACTTTTTAACAGAGTTATGTTTTATAATATTTTTGCTTTAAAAGGTTTCCCAATCTCATGGGTAACTATACCCTGAGATGATGGATAATTCATTGAATGTCTAGGTCATTTCCAAATAAGGTAAAATACTGAAATATTTATTGCTGAATGTAAGTTTAAGTTTATTTTTGGCTTCTTAAATTTTATAGAAAGACAAAATATATTTGGATCTGTTAGTAAATATGTCCTGTTACACAATGAAAAACTGTTCTATGAGGAAGCATATGTTTCCAAAAATTATGAAACATGTATTCATAAAATGTTGGTATATGACAGACAGTTCAAAATTGCTTGCTTCCTAGATTTTTACTGGAAATTAGGATTACTAAGACTTAAAATTCTATTACATATGGTCTCTGACTTACAGTGGTTTGACTTACAATTTTTCAACTTTACAATGGTGTGAAAGTAGAAAGGGTAGGAGAATCTCTTGTAATCCTGGGTGGCAGCAGTGAGCCACAGCTCTTAGCCAAATGAACACGAGGGGAAACACTGATATTCTACAACGTATTGTATTGCTAGATGGTTTTGCCCAACTGTAGGCTAATATAAGGGTTTTAAGTGTAAGAGCATTGGAAGAAGTGTTATAAGCCTAAAATATGATATTCAGTGGGTTAGGTGTATTAAATGCATTTTCAACGTGCAGTATTTTCACCTTATGATGGATTTACTGGGATGTACATAACCTCATAAATTGAGGATCATCTGTGTGTAATTAAAACTACTAGGAATAATAACGGAAGCAACTCTGTATGTAAAATGAACAAGGCGCGTAAGATGTTATAAGGTATGAAGATATATTTTTTGTTGAGGAGAAAATAATTTTGCCTAGTTTAGAGGGTTTTTATAGTTTGTTTCAGAATGAATGAAGGAAGGGTGGACAAAAACTGAATGGATATAAAAAGTTGGGAAGACAGAGTAAATTTTGTGTGGTCTAAGTAAAGTTGAATTAATTTATTATAAGGGTTTTTAAAATGTGCCTTAATATCAAAAACACACTGGTGCAAAACTAGAATTTGCCCCTCTCTTTTAAAAATATGATTTTCTTGTAGTATTGATAACAGGTCATAAAAGATTTTTCTTTATTTACCTTTCTGAGTGAGTCGCTAAGGGGGTAAAAAAAAGAGATTCTGTGTTTTGTCAAAATAATTTCCTGGGCTTCATGTTTTCTTTATTAGGTCTTTGATTACTTAAGAAAACTGAGTTTTCTCATATTGGAAGAACTAAGTTTTTTTCTACAACTCTATAATTTTTCTATATTTTGCTTTGAAACAGTTTGTCACTTTGGTATCATTTCATGTAAGTACCTTCACTAACTGACTGCACCATTGGAGCTCTATTTTGGTATTATTTCAAAGTGATCTGTGATCCTACTTCATCAAATGTTTTAGACATTCTTATATTTTTGACAAACTTCCCACAATCAAATTCTAAATGAAGTCTTTTTGACCTCACATTAACTTTGGGATATTTCCAGATGGGGCTCCGGGATTTCTCAAAAGTAAATTGTTCTCCTGTATAAAAGAGAGATATTAGGCTAATTAGTCTTATTTTGTATGGTATATTTGTATGGAAAGCATTGTCAAGTATGTTTAACCTTCCTTGAGTTATTATATATGGATACATATTATTAATAGGTGTTCCAGATATTGTATGAAATTCCTAGAACTCTGATAAGTCCTGGTAAATAGTCATAATTCTAGTTATTATTTTTAAATGTTAGATGTCACAAAATAACCAAATATTTTTGTCAACTGCATTATAATGAACTCTTCTCCGATCTTTCTTGTAATTCACAGACAGTTAAGTCTGTGCAAAAAAGACTTTGTCTTTAAGAAAATTCATAGAAAGGACTCTGACAAGTACAGATTTTTGATAACTTTAATTTCATACCATTGAACTGAGTAACAGTTTTCAGAACTCTAATGGAAAAACTGGAGTTATAAAATTGCTAACCACCATCAAACAGAGCAAGAACTAATTACAAGGGACTAAATAAACTGATTAGGATAATTTCTTAATCACTTTTAGTTTGAAACATTGATGATTTTTTTATTTTTAAAATTTTTTTGTATTAGTTCTGTCTAGTCCCTTCAGACATTGGTTTTTTTTAAACGTTTTGTTTTTCAGATTTAAGGAAAGACTGTGTTTTCTTTTACACTAGCTACAGTTTATAGCAATTTGGTAAAGTATAATTTTGTAACATAAATGGAAACATTTACTTTTTCTCTCTACCTAATCCTTCCAGAATTTAAACTACTCATGAGTATTCTTATTTTTTTAATAACAATGCAGTTATTTGTATAAGTTCAGTAAGAACCTGTTCTTTTAATGGGACACAATTTGGAGCACTGGTTATATTACCAAGGCTTTGACTGGAATGTCATATTTTCTGATATGGCCAGACAACTTTAAGGAACTGAGATTGAGTTTATGGAGCCAATAAAACTATTGGGGGAAAAAAAACTGGCCTGGTATTTTGAATATATGGTTCACATGGTTTCCTTATAGGTGGGTAAGGAATGTCACTTCTTGGCAGGCCCAGGAATCCTGAGATATTTCGGGGACCTAAAGAAAAGAGGACTTCACCCAAATCTATAGGTGTTACAGGCAAAGTTTGATGGTGAGTCATCTTTGGCTTGCCTTTATAGCTTTGAGAGCTTTTATAAATTCAGTATAAGATTCCTTATTAAAAGTTCCAGCAAAGCATACTTAAGAGAGCCTATATAATCAATCACTCTTCTTGCTGCACTTATGTAAACAATTAGGCCAAGTTTAATGAGACTAATCTTATTTTGTCAACCAATTAGTGTTACAGTGATTATCTTTGGTAAAAATGGGTGACTGTAAAGAGAAATTGTGTTTCAATATAAAACTATTAATATAATGCACACTTTATAAGATTTTAGTTCTGTTCTTTGAAGTTTTGTTATTCTACCTGTAAACTGGACTGGATCTTGAATTCCCCCAGTATCTGGCTACAAGTCTCCAAACTAACATTTTAAATTTTCTCCCACCTTTCTGACTTGGAACCCTTAAGAAAAAAACTGCCATTTTCTTGAAGCCCAGCAAGCTGGAGCTGGATTACTTGATATGGACTTTGGAGAGATTACTGCACAGTTCATATATGGACAATCTTAATGCCTGTTGCCCAGTGGGCTACTCAGATTATCAACAGAGACATTCAAACTGCAAAAGATGCTTTGAACACAACATCTAGAAGTCTTCTTGACTGGCTGCCCTGTGGATGCAGAAAGTTGGTTTATAGTCTGCTCCAGTTATTAACTTCTGATTTTTGTTTGTTTCCATAGAAATGTCTCTTCAATGAGTTATGGGACAATCTATCAGTATAGTTTCTGGACTGTAAAACTTCTTGAGAAAGTTTCAAATGGGGGAATTCTGGGGTTGAGAACACACCACCCCAAAATATGACTGTAAAAGAATATGCAATTCCAAAATATACTTCTTTGGCATATTTTGAGCTGGTTATTCTGAGGAACTGCAGATACAAGAGTAGCTCTGAAAAGCTGTCCTTTTAAAAAAAAATTACATCTATAAAGGAAATCTACATTAATAAAACAGTATTAGTACTGCATTAGTAAAAGGGATGCTATAGAAAACTTTTTTTTACCTGAGAGACTTTTATCTTCATAACAAGACAATTTTTATCACCATACTCTTCTTCTCCTCACCCTCCCATAACATGTGTTTCCACTCACTACCCCCTGAACCTCCAAGGCCTTTCTGTAGCTCTGGATGCTATCTAAGCTTCAATCATCTGACTATTCTTTGAGTCTCATGTTTTGTGGGACTTGCACGCATATGCATGTAATTAAAATGGTTTTTTTTTCCTTGTAATCTATCTTATGACAATTTAATTTGTAGCCCAGCCAAAAACCCTGCAAGGGTAGAGAGAAGCCTTTTTTTCCCCCCTCTTACACTCACAAGACTGCCCATACTTCAGATGCTAGTTGCAAGTCCAGGGTCCCCAAGCTGCCCACACTTTTGTTAGATGGCTAAAAAGTCAGAAGTTCCCGCAACCCACCCCCGTTTAGGTTTGATAATTCACTAGAACAACTCATAGAACTCAAGAAAGCACTGTACTTATAATTACCAGTTTATTGTAAAGGATACAACTCTAGAGCATCCAAATGGATGGGATGCACCAGGGCAAGGTGTTGGGGGAGAGGCAGACTGTCCATGCCCTCTGGGAGCATCACCTCCCTGCACTTTGATGTTTTGTACCAACCCAAAGCTCCTCTAACTTCATTGTTCAAGAGTTTTTTGAGGTTTTATTTCTTAGACATGTTTGATTAAATCATTATCATTGGGCGATTGAACTCAATCTTCAGCTCCCTTCCCCTCTCCAGAGTTTGGAGGGATAGGGCTGAAAGCTCCAACCCTACAATTACATGTGGAGCCCACTCTTCCCTTGAAATTATCTAAGGCCCTGCCTAAAGTCATCTTATAGCATAAGCTCAGGTATGGTCGAAGGGACTCATTATAAATAACAAAATACACTCCAGTCACTCAAGAAATTTCAAGGATTTTAGGCACCCTGTGCCAAGTATCCGGGACAAACATTTATTTTATAATATTATACTATACTGAGATAATAATATTTACTGGCCAAAGACATTTTGCCTATTATATCTAAATCATACTAAATATTTTAGTGACCATTATGTAGCCAGGTTTTTAAATGAAAAACATAAAATTTAAAAACTTACAGTGTATTTTAAAGTGTCAAAAATTTGATTTAATATGTCAGTATATGAAAATTCAAAATATGCAATGTTTTATAAGTCGTAACTAGAAGGAAGTTGGCTTATAGAGAATAATAATTTTTCAAAAAAGAGCAATACTTAAATTTTGGGTGTATTTTATTTTATATGTTTCTTACAAACAATTTAAATTCCAGTTTTAGGTGAATAAAATTAAACCAAAAAAATCAAGAAACAAAGAAACAAAAAAATCTATTAGATTCTCTGTTCTTTACCTGCCAAAACACTTTAATGGTCAAATATGTAAATAGACTTAGTATAAAAAGATCTTTAAATACATAACCAAAATTTAATCATCACCAATAGATAACTTGTATGCATTTATATAAGGTATATATGTAACTGCAATCCTCATTTATTTGTGTCTGTTATTTACACATCTAATAACACTATCAAAAATGCAAAATGAGACAGCAATGGCAGAATAGCCAGCTCTAGATAATTTATTTACATATTCTGATTGCTAATACTCTGTACTGTTGAAAAACTAAAATGCTCTTTCAATAGCAACCTTGTAAAGAACATAATTTTTTAATTATCTTAAATTTTTGAATATGTAATTCCTTTCCTATAATTTTAAAACAAGTAATAATTGCTAAAGAGTTTTGTAAAAACAGACATAGTACCTTGCTCAGTATAAACTGATTAAAAAATATTCATATTAATTTCATATTGGACTGAAAATTTTTCTCAATTTACTCAAATTTGCATATGTTATAGGTTAATACTTTTATAATATTTCAGGAGATAATAGAAATATCACCTAAACAATAATGATATCACAATGTTTCCACTTTCTCATAGTAAGGATTTAATAGCAGCTATTTTGGGCAGAGATAATTCTTTGCTAATTAGCTCATTTTTAGTAGTTTTAAAATTGATACATGCACTAAAAATTGGTGCACAAACTTGGGAACATACTATATTGTAATTTGTTCTAAGCAGTGTGCTGCTTTATATCTTAAAGAGATAAGTTATTAAATTGATACAATGTGCATTGAACAACAGTAAAGTATCAATACTATATAATCCAGGATAATTCCAATTGAGACTGTGTCCTTTCTGCTACATTTAAATACCTAGCTAATTTCCTATTATGAAGTCAGACTCACTGATTACAATCTTTCAAGATATCGCAAAAAGATATTAAATGAAAAGAGTTAGATAAAGCCAATGATTCATTAGTTTCAATGTAGGCAAAATTGTCATAATTGTTACCAGTTAAAATCAGTTGTATTCTTTACCTTCGCATTCTTCCTCAACTACTAAGATTACCATTGCTGTTACTTGAGTAATCCAAAAGACCTATTTCACTCTTATTCTACTTGAATTCTATGCAGCATGAATTCTATGTCTCTGTCTTCAGACATTTGTTTTTTGGAGACACCAATGCTGAGGCAAAGTTGATTTTGTTTTTTCCTTATAGCTAGCTACATTTCAGTTCACAAACATGTTTTCAGCGCTTACCGTAGGCAAGACACTGTTTGCTCCTGGAAATTCAAAAATGAATATGATTATGATCCTTGCCTTCAAAAAATTTACAATCCAGTTTGGTAAACTGGCATTAGCTTCCATAATATAATACATCCTGGAACTTTTGTTGTTTTTATTAAAAAGAGACCCATTAAAGGCAGCTTGAGGTAAAAGAGCATTAATTGTATAGGTGTAGATTTACAGTAGAAATCTAAAGACAGGGAACTGGGAAGGTATCAGGAAGCAGTAGAACCCAAGCAGCATCTTTGCTTCTTTCTAAGGGTTCTGCTGACACCTTGATTTTCATGCAGTAAAACCTACTTCAGGTTTCTGACCTCCAGAACTTTAAGATAATACATTTGTGCATTTTTGAGTTACTTTTTGGTAATTTGCTACAGTCATAATAGGGAACTAATACAGAAGTTATACAACCATTTTTTATCCTAATGGTGGCAATATTCAAATTTTAGAAATGTTGAACTTATTATTTCTCTGCCAACATCAAGAACAAAAAGGAAACTATTAAGTCTTCTCAGGTAATATAAAAGATATAGCATGCATTTAGCTTCTGCCATTACTTTTCAATCTGAGGTTTGTTCAGTTGCTTATTTGCTTGCTTGTTTGCATGTCTATGAAATAATTCAGCTTTTAAATTCAATTAATTATTATTATAATTAACATTTTTTATTATGAGGCAGTACAATGTTTGTTCTGGAGTCAAACATGCTTGGCTATGAATCCTGGCTCTACTGCTGCCTGCGTTGTGTAACCATGGACAAATTATGTAGACTTTCTGAGCCTATTGACCTTACATGGAAAATGGGTGAAGAATTCAAATACCTACCTCCTTATTATTTGATATCAAATTAAACAATGCATGAAAAGCATCTGGCACTAGTAATCACTCAATAAGTGTGAAATATCATTATCTTCTCTTTCAAGAATTCCTTTTTGACCTTTGCACTAAGTAACTAAATCATGTTATACATATTTAGGTGTATAAAAGGTAAAATTTATTTGAACAGTTTTTATTGCTCACTACAATAATTTAGTTATTTTATTAAAATTAATTTTTTTGTCTGACAGGAATATTCTGCTTACCTATTTTTGTCTGACAAGAGTATTCTTTGGGGAAAAATTTTGAGAAAGAATATGTGGGTGGTATATTTTGTGAGTCTTTACATAGCATGAGAAAGCATTATGTTGCCCTCAAATGTAAATGTTAGCTTAGCTAGGTATAGAATATTAGAAATTTTTATGTTTGAAGCTCTCTCTCTGTCTTCAGACATTTGTTTTATGGAGAGACCAGGCAAACTTGATTTTGTTTTTTCTTTATAGCTAACTTTTTTTTTTAATTGAGTGAAGACATTTATTCACTCAGGTAAATTTCCCCCAATGGTTTCTTTGATGATTGGTTCTCTGTCTACTCCCTTTTCTTTTTCTAGAATTAATTCCTTGGGCTCTTGATTTACACTGCCTGGCTCTACCACTTACAAATCTTTTATGTTGGGCAAGTTGCTTAAACTTTTGTGCCTCAGTTTCCTCATGTATAAAATAGAAAGCATAATAGTACTCACCTTGTACTGTTGTTATGAGGATAAAACCTGTTATTGTATGTAAAAGATTAAAATTCTGCCTAGCAGATAAGTGTTCAACGAACATTATTATCAATAGTATTTTAATCATTACATTCTTATATAATTTCGAACCTACAGATTCTCTCTCACATGTTTTAATTTTAGAGTAGTGTTTTGCAACTAAATGCAATCTTTTTGTAAATGGCTAAATTGTTTGCATTTTGATAGCCATCATGTTTTCTAGACTCTCGTGGGGAATATGAAGTAGAGATTTCTGAAAAGTTGCTACTATTTCTTGGAATAAATCTGTTTTTATTTCTCCCCAGAAGACATTTGCTGTATCTCTTCACAATAGGTTTATTTCTTGGAATAAAGTTATTTTTATTTCTCCCCAGAAGACATTTGCTGTATCTCTTCAAAGTAGGTTTCCTCCCTGGAACTACTAAATATTTCCATTTACCTGGTAATTTTTCTGTTTGTTCAACCTTACAGAGCCAGACATTTTGTTCAGTTGGGGAAGTTGTTAAGGGAACCCCCAGAAATTATGTGGGTTTTCTTTTCTAACTTTTAACTCTTGACAAAGGAGAAAGGAAAATGTTTTCATTTTCTGTAGCTTTATTTAAAAAAAAAATTGTAAATTATTATGGCTACATAATAGTTGTATATCTTTATAAAACTATAGAGGCATACAATGTGAATTAATCAAATCAGGATAATTGGGCTGCTTTATTTTGCCTTATTTCTGGGAGCCGCAAGTGGCTGCAATGAGCACTACAAGAGTATCTGGGGAGGCAGTCAAATGATAGAAAATTCTTCGTTTTGATGAGAGATTTATTTTTCCACAATTTTTGAATAGCCCAAAGTTAGCTAAGCACCTGTCCCTGACTTTTCCACCTGACATGTCTAATCTCATGGGTGACCTGTTATGACATTGCTTATCTCAGTCAGTTGTCCTACTGGTGAACATCAGCCAAGCAATGTACTTTTATTTGCCCTCCACTGACTACCCCAGGGCACTCAATTCCCAGCTTCTGTTCAGATATTGGATTTTGGAGAGGAGGCTCAGATCCTGTTCTCTTAATTTGCAGGTGAACTTTTTTCATCATAAGTGCCTAATTACAGACTAATTAT
This sequence comes from Varecia variegata, assembly GCA_028533085.1. Classification (NCBI taxonomy): domain Eukaryota; kingdom Metazoa; phylum Chordata; class Mammalia; order Primates; family Lemuridae; genus Varecia; species Varecia variegata. Next base: position 40,009,582 of record CM052437.1, read on the forward strand.
TATGGCCCCCAATTTGATCCCATTTGCACTGTGCACTAGATTTTGTAAGGGCAATTATCTAAGTTGGGGCATCTTAAAGGCCTTCTTTCCTGTTACCCAATACTGTTAATGATTTCTTTTTCACTATTTCCCACTCTTTACATTTCTTTGATAAATTCCTTGGGACTTAGGAAAAGAGTGTTAAATATATGTGTTCACGTTACTATTCTGAAATGGAATGGTCCTATTTTTCTTTTTTATGGGAGATCCTTACTTTCCCAAAGCACTGACATTAGTATATAATGAACCCATATTTGAAGTATGTGATTAAATATGTAATAAATCTCCTTGAAAGAGAAGTCAGTTACCTTATTTCTTATTAATGATAGTAAAGCCATTCTCTTAGATTTGTTGTTAAATTTCTGTTAAACAAATAAACCAAATCACATGAATTTTTTAAGGTGCTACTTGATAATTATATGAAAATATTCATGGTACATATTGTATCATATTAGAGACAACAAATATATAAAAGAAGATAAACTCACTTGAATATTTGAGAATATATTTTAAAAAAACAAAAGCTTAAAAACCATTAAATTCAGTCCAGTTCTTCAACGAGAGCAAAGTTTTTATTTAGCTCATCTTACCTTGTTAATTCTAAAAGATTTCCATTTTGTGAACAGTGTATGAGTGTTTACCCACTCAAAATTCAAATTCCTTTTGTAGCTAAGAATTTTTAGATTGTTATGTTTCTGAAATTTATGTTTCAAAAGGTATTTTTATTTATAAATATAATGTGTTGTTATAATATTGAATTATACTTTTTTCAAGTTATAATACTTCTACAGAAATTCTGACATGCCCTCTAGGCTACCTAAATATACATCCAACTCTTCTAATTCCTCTGGATGAATATAGTGATCAATATGGAGAAATTACACCTAAACCTTTGTGCTGTTTATTTATTTTTATAGTAGCAATATGGTCTGGCTAATAATCAAACTCTGACTTTTCTTTTAACTCCCCTTATCATCTAGGCACAACTGACCACTTCGAATTATAAGGGTATAATGACTGGTTCTGTCTATTCTGTATGTATTGACCCATCTGCCTGGATGCGTCTCCTGCTCCAGGACCTCAACACTTTCCATTCTGTACTCTCACTTCATCCAAGTAACCTCTGTGCATCCACTGGTCTTGTATCCTCTGCCTTGGGAAATTTTCCTATACCCCAAGTTTGGCTTGTATTCCCTGTGTGTGCTCATCAATACTACAGTGCTTTTCATATAGTATTTTAAATGGCTCTTTAAATGCTTTTCTTAGCAGATAGATAAATTAAACTCATAGCAGGCAAGGACTAGGTCTTCCTCAAATTTGTAACTATAATGCCAAGCGTAACATCAGCTCTCAAAAAATATTTGTGGAATTAATCACTAAATAATGTGACCATGTTGAACATTAGAACATTAAAGAGAAATTTTTAACACTGCTATCACAAAGTTGGCAACACTAAGAATGTAAGTAACTATTAGTATGTTAAGTGTCAGGGTACTACCTGCGTTAAGCCTGATGAATAAGTAATTCTGAGTTTGTTTTTTAGAAAATTTAGCAGTAATCACAAAATGTAAACATTATGCAATATTGACATTAGTTAACATTTAGCCATTACTCTATTGACACTAGGTTTTCACAGCAAATGAGATATAAAGAAGCAAGACAATTATCCAGGAAATTGGAGTGTGTGATGGGAATAGAAAACTTTGACCTAAATGACAATAAGTATATACTTTAATCTATCTCTGATTTTCTAATGCTATAAAAAAGAACTAGCATTCTAGTTACTTCAGAATCATTCAGCCTTCCTGACCTCCTACTTCTAGTATAAAGTCTCCCCTTAAACAAGCGCTTGTCAATCTTGGCAGCACATTGAAATCACCTGTGTGATTTTGTTTATCAAGCTGAATTTCTGAGGAGGACCAGGGCATCTATCTACTCCTCATAAGTATACTAGTTTCCTTATTGCTCAGAGTGAAGAGTAAATAAGTACTATTTCAAGAAATAGAGAATTGACTATGTTATACAAAATTATAGTTATAGAAGAACAACAGGGAGAACTAGAAAACCTATGTACTTTGAATTTTTCAGACATTTCAAATTTTTTATTATAGGAGAACACAAGTATATACACAAAACAAAAAAAAAAAACCACAGATCATTAGGAATGGATTTAAAAGAAGCATTAAAAATTAAAATAAGTATAAAACAAGATGATATAGCTAAGAATAAACATATTAAAGCATATGGAAGGACTACATGGAGAAAATACTGAAACATTATTTAGGGACATTGTTTGAAAGAGTAAAAGACTGAATGCTAATTAAGTGCCAATCAACAGAAATCTGGTCAAATAATGTATGATACTTCCATATAATCAAATACTGTCCAGCCATTAAAAATTAAAATGATAGCTTTTCTATGATATGAAACAATTGCCGAGATACACTGTTAAGTGACAAAAGCAAGGTACAGATTATATAAAGTATGCTACTATTTGTGTTAAGAGCAGAAAAATAAATGTTCTTTGTAAATATATACATATGTATGTATATAAGCATTTGCATATGTTATATGTTTAAATATGAATAAAATATATCTGGAAAGTGTAATAAGAAATTGTGGTTTCTTCTGGGAAACAGAGTTAGACATGAGAGACTTACTTTCCATTGTATAACTTTTTGTAGAATTGAACATTTTAATTTATTTATTTATTTATTTTTTAGACAGCCACAGAAGCTGGGATGAACATATTTTAAATGTGCATGTATTATCTTTTTTTAAATAATAAAGTAAAATCTCTAAATTAATTCTGATACTGGAACTAAAGACTATTGGTTTAGTATAAAACATTTAGACCTTAATAAAGCTACTATATAGCAAGGGTTTTTAACCTTTCTTGTGTCCTAGACCCCTTTGATAGTCTAGGAGAATCTTTGGAGCCATTCTCTATAAGCTTTTGATGTTTTAAAAATGGATAAAATAAAATGCATAGGATTATAAGGGAAATAAGATGTATTAAAGTTAAAATATTTTAAAATATTATACCTGGCAGTGGATCTAATATCAGCCAAAATTTTGTAACAGAGATGAACAAAAATTATATTTAGGAAATCTATAAGAGCTCTATTGTGATATGAAAATATCTTCAATTTATTTTGGTGGAAAAATTCACAGGTAATTTTAATACTGTGTAGTTTGTTGTATAATTACAGGAAATTCTAAATTCTAGTTAAAACTAGTGAAAATAAAGATGTGATTTATTTTTTCCCTTGAAAGCTCACAACCTACTCCTAATATCTATCCAGGAACTCATTGAGTCTGTATGGATTCCAAATTAAGAACATTTCTTTTTTTTTTTAATTTCAAAATATTAAGGAGGTACAAATGTTTTTGTTACATGGATACTTATAATGCTTAAGTTGGGGCTTTTAGTATGCCCATCACCCAGATAGTGTTCATTGTACCCAATAGGTAGGTTTTTACCCCTCCCCTTTCCCCCCCTCCACCCTTCTTGATTTCTAATGAGTTTTACTTCACTCTGTGCCCATGTGTGCCCATGGATTAGTTCTAAATAATTAGAGAGTGCATGTGGTGGGTTTTTTTCCATTCCTGAGATACTTCACTTAGGATAATGGTCTCCAGTTACATCCAGGTTGCTGCAAAAGACATTATTTTATCCCTTTTTATGACTAATACTCCACAGTGTATATATGTACATATATATGCCACATTTTGTTAATCCACTCATGAATTGATGGACACATAGGTTGAGTCCACATATTTATGATTGTGAATTGTGCTGCAATAAACATTCAAGTGCAGGTGTCTTTTTGACAAAATGACTTCTTTTCCTTTGGGTAGATACCCAGTAGAGGGATTGCTGGCTTGAATAATAAGTCTACATTTATTTCCTTGAGGAATCTGCATACTATTTTCCATAGAGGTTGTACTAATTTTCAGTGCCACCAACAGGGTATAAGCATTCCTTTCTCTCTACATCCATGCTAGCATCTATTGTTTTTTGACGTTTTAGTAATGGCCATTCTGACAGGGGTAAGGTGACATCTCATTGTGGTTTTAATTTGCATTTCCTGATTTGCTGATGTTGAGCATTCTTCATTTTTTTTCTTGACCATTTGTCTGTCTTTTATTGAAAAATTTCTGTTCATGTCTTTTGCTCACTTTTTTATGGGGTTGTTTGTTTTTTTCTTGCCAATTTGTTTGAGTTCTTTGTAGATTCTGGATATTAATCCTTTATCAGATATATAGTTTGCAGACAACATACACTGGAGAAAGGAAGTCCTATTCAATAAATGATGATGGGAAAATTGGAAAGCTACATACAGAAGAAGGAAACAGGACCCTTATCTCTCACCATATACAAAAATTAATTCAAGATGAATTAAAGACATAAATGTAAAGCATGAAACCATAAAAATTGTAGAAGAAAATGTAGGAAAAACTCTTTTAGGTATCAGCCTAGGCAAAGAATTTATGACTAAGACCCCAAAGACAAATACAGCAACAACAAAAATAAATAAATGGGATTTGGTTAAATTAAAAAGCTTCTGCACAGCAAAGGAAATAATCAACAGACTAAATAGACAAACTACCGAATAGGAGAAAATATTTGCAAACTACACATCTGATAAAGAACTCTTTCTTTGTAAGAATTCCCTGGGCTTAAATTCCTTCATACACAAAATAAGGCCAGGCACGGTAGCTCGTGCCTGTAGTCCTAGTACTTTGGGAGGCTCAGGCAGGAGGATCACTTGAGGCCAGGAGTTTGAGACCAGCCTGAGCAATAGCAAGACCATTTCTCTACAGAAAAATCTTTTAAAAAATTATCGGGGCATGGTGCTGCACACCTGGAGGCAGGAGGATCGCTTGAGCCCAGGAGTTTGAGGTAGCAGTGAGCTATGATGACACCACTGCACTCTAGTCTGGGTAACAGAATGAGACTCTGTCTCAAAAAAAAAAATAAAATTTTTTTATATACAAAATAAAAAAATTTAATACAGATCTTTGTATCATAAGGGTTTCAGATAAGGAGCTAAAAATGTTACTTTTATATTTAATTCCAACTCATAAGTATGCTTGAAATTTATTTTTTATTTTCTCTAACATATCACAGACAACAAAGTAGCTAGAAATAATATGACCATTTAGTTTGAGTTTGTACTAACACATGAAATGAAAAATATATCAATTACTCAATGAATCCCTTCCATATAAACATCTGTCAATATTGATTCTACCTTTTTTTTACTAGAACCTTCTCTTAACATTTTTTTTTACTTTTCCATTACTCACAGGATTCAGTCAGTAGCTTCCCACATGCCTCCCAACATTATCACAGATGGCTACTGAAACCTACATCTTCATTTGATTTTATATAGCATTAACTTTTTAATCCTGGAATATGTGATTGAAAGAAATTGCTCAGGTTCCAATGCCCCTGACTTTTACACAATCACTGCTTCTTCCTTTTGTCTCAACCACCAAAACCGTTAATACTTTGTACCCTCTTTAAGTTGCAAAATGTCCACTTAAAACCCTTAATCAGTCAGAACGTTGGTAAATTATACCTTCATGCTATCCATATTGAGTACCCATTACTCCTGGACATAGCACATTAACTGACTCATTAGCTATTTCAAACCATATGGACTTGGGTTTGGGTGGGTCATTTTGATAATATCCTGAGGTGAGTTTCCTAATTATTGCAATTATGTGATCTCAATCATGAGGCCAGGTTCACAAAATAGTGTCAGTGCCTTTAGAATGGGTGTCACTGCACCCAGACAATGACTGAGATGAGCAACATGCTCTTTGGTTGTTATAAGTCCCTTGATACTCAAAAAGTAATTACTTGAAAAGTTCTGAGAAACTGCCAGAAACAGTCTGAGAATTGAGTAAGCATGGAATGGTATAATGCTTGACAATCATGGATAGATTGCCTGAAATTCAAAGTGGGAAAACTTGAATGCCTCATGTTGATCCTGTGTAAACATATGTTTCTAATGTAAATTACGTATACTATTTTAAGCAACAAGGTAGATTTTTTTGAACGGGGGCAGGGGAGGACAGGAAAAGAGCAAATGTAAAAATCATGCTGTCCATGAGAAATTCTGTGACAGTATCACAAAACAAATATGAAAGGTAAGAAGTTCATGTGCTAGAGAGTTTGGGGATTTTGTATAAACAAAATGTGTATATATCACCTGCCCCTAGCTATGAACTAGTAAATATTTTGGAAGACATAGTGTATCAGAAGCAGGAAGACAGAGATGGAGAATAAAGTGAGAGCATAATGTGAACTATCCACAAAGAAAGAGGTCAAGAGACAAAACAGAAACAAAAGATAAATTGTAACAGGAGTAACATCAATATATTGAATAAATATATTCTTGGATTAAAAAAATGTATATGTATACACACACGTACCACATTTTGTTCATCCATGCAACTGTTGATGGACACTTGGGTTGCTTCTTGGCTATTGTGAGTAATGCTGCTATGAACATGGGTGTATAAAGATCTGTTCAAGTCCCTGCTTTTAATTATGAAAGGTAATCTTTAATGTGCAAACTAGTAAATGTGGATTTTCAAAGCCTGCTCTCTGCCTAGAAATCACTAACTACAAATTAAAATAAGATGTCTGCAATTAAAATGATGATCAATTTGAAAGTAAATTAGAGGAGATACCCAAACACTTAACACGTCCTTTCATGTTTCTCTCTTCTTTTATAGATCATAGCCAACGATAAAAATTAGAAGTCAAATATTTCTTTTCCTAGGCCTTTAAGATATATATGAAAGAATTAGCACAATTAGCATTGCCAAGGTGGGTCAGCTGGGGACAGCACCTGAATACCATTATGGAATCCGTATAAAAGCTTTGGAGGAGCCCGGCCATTTTCAAAACACGGGGATTCACTGGGAAAAGCGACGAAGTTTGTAATCCATCCATTTGAATGCTAATGTGAACAATAGCTGTCTGGTAAGGAATATTTTTGACTCTAAGAAAAAGTCCAAAGATAGGGAGACAGAAGAGCAGCTCCTGAAATAAACATATATTTAGGCTGGAATTGTGGTTGATGTGAAGGGGTCTCAGGTTTGCCAAGCACCATTTAGACGTGTAAATAGCATGGGGGTACAGTGACAAATATTTCCAATTTAGAGGTGGAAATGACAGACTAGAAAACAGGATAAAACAGAAGTTAAAAGAAATTTGGGGTTTTTTTGGTCATTCAGTTAGAACAATTAAAGTACTTCAGCAAAACCTCAATTGGTAGTGGGAGCGTAAATTCAGTGGATTTATTTACCAAAGGAGAAGAAACTCCTTTGGCTTCAACACTTTTAAGTTTATTTTTAGTAGGAAAGAGAATTGTGGCCTTACTGATATTTTATTTTGGAATTGTTTGTCCTTCTAAACTCCAGCCTGTCCAGCTTTATTCCTTGCCAGACGATCCACAAACCCATTTGAAGCAAATCTATTACCTCTGTTGTAAGGGTCAGATATCCTTAAGACATTTTATTTCAAGTTTTTTGTTGTTGTTGTTTGTTTGTTTGTTTTTTTGAGACAGTCTCACTGTAGCCCCTGGTAGAGTGCAGTGGTGCCATGGTAGCTCACTGCAACCAGAAACTCCTGGGCTCAAGCAATCCTTGTGCCCCAGCCTCCCGAGTAGCTGATACTACAGGTGTGCACCACCACTCGTAGCTTATCTTTCTATTTTTTGTAGAGGCAGGGTTTCACGCTTGCTCAGGCTGGTCTGGAACTCCTGACCTCAAGTAATCCTCCCACCTTGGCCTCTCGGAGTGCTAGGATTACAGGTGGGAGCCACCTCACTTGGCTTATTGCAAGGTTTTGACATTTTCATGAAAGACCTGACTCCTAAAACTCTAAGCTCTTAAGGTGTTGCATAGTATTTAATTATTGATGTAAGCTAAGGATGCTAAATTTAATTGGTTAGTGTGACAGCAATTTTATGAGAAAGATCGATCATTTTTGGAGCTAAGGATTATCAAGAGATTCATATATAAAGGAAAAAACCTTTATCAGAAGCCAAATGTAAATGTGGGTGATGGACATTGCTTTCTCCATGGTGGTTAGCTTGTATAATAAAGGCAGAAAGGCTAGATAGTAAAGCTTCTCTTCTGGGCAAAGGATACTTCATATGCTCATTCTTTAATTGAGCCATCTTTGTCCTTAATTGCATGTAACACTGAACAAAGCATGCAATTTAGTAGAGTGGTTAAAAGTACAAGTTCTGCAGTTAGACTTCCTGGGTTCAAATCCTATCTCTGCGGCTTCCACGCTATATGAAGTTATTTAAACAAGTAACTACACTGCTCAGAGACTCAGGTTCATCCACTATAAAACTGGGAAAAGAAAGGGCATATCTCATATTTTTTTCTTTTTTTAACTATTAAATAAGTTAATTCCCACAAAGCAATTAGAACTGGGCCTGGCACATATTAATAGCTCCATATGTGGTAAGCCATTACTATTGCTGTCACTGACACAGTGGTTTCCCTCTTCCATTTGACTTCTTAAAGAGAATTCAAAGGCTAATTTTAAAGAAATCTCAAATTGAAGGATCAGACAAAGGAAGAGAATCACAGGATAGAGTTTTTTTTTTAATTAAATGTCTGCTACATTTTAATCATTTTTAAGTTAAATGTCTTTTATCTACCCTTTTGTTTATTGCTCAAGGCTATTCTGTGAATTTTGCAAATTCATAAGCCAGGGTTTATTGTTTAACTTAGATCTGATAGACAGCCAAGGAAGGTGGCCTGAACTTATTTTTCAGGGACAGAATGAATCCTCAAGATGGCTTAAAGTTGTCCTTCTGTTTTGGAATGCTTTATCTTGGTGTGTATTGGGGTTGATTCAGTTTGCTAGAGAAACGATGCCAGTTGGGTGGCTTTTTATAGAAAAGGTAAGCTTCTGCCACACCTCACCTTTGCAGATCACTGGCTCCTGTATTAGCCTTTCCAGGCAGGGCCTCTTTGTCTAACTTTTGCTCCCATACTCCTAGTTCCTTTTCATCTAATTTATAAAGTGTACAAAGTATTCATCAGTTTGTAATGGTCCCTGTGATTTCAGTATAGATGACTACTCCTCATGCATTAAATAGTGTTCTATAAAATTGTGTGTAAATGAAACAAAATGTGACCCTACTGGGGGATTTTAATATTTCAACTGTTACAAGTCTTCCCTCTTTCAATGTATTCTGTCTCACTTGTTCCATTACATCATGGGGGTGTACAAAGTCAAAATTGCCTAGCACATTTTCCCTTCCAGGAGAATAATGGAAAATCTTTGAATTGCTGAACTTATTGGAATGTCTGTTTCCTAAGAGTAAGTGTTGCCAGTGAGACCAATGGGGTAGGGTAGGGGTTGGGGGGAGAGAAAGATGGAAGAAGGGACAGAGACAGTATAGTGTCCAGTTTATGAAATTCATTTGTATAGCATGAAAACATCCTACATATTTATCTAAGGAAAGTTGATACGAATCCTGACAACTACAGATCCACAATAACTCTTCCTATGAATATACAACTATGAAAAATAAGCAGGTTCCCAAATAGTTTGAAGTTCTTGCATGAAGCTTATCAGTATTGGCATGTGCGGCATTTTAAAAGAGTAAGTATGGTTCTGCTTTATTTTTAGAATGTATTGACCTTAATGGAATAAGATACCATATAGTAACCTTATTTTTATTTTAGGCTGGTGTCAAAAGGGAAACTCTTTCTTTGTTGACTGCTGAAGGAATGTGAATCTATAAACTTTAGTGGTTTGTAGCTAACTCATGGCAATATAGTTTTTAAACTTTTACTTAAATAAATAATGAGTAGTAGAGCTGTTTTGTTCAAATTAGAAGTGCCCTTTTCTTTTTAACTCTTTCTTTTCCTAATGTTCTAGCTCTGCCATCCCATCATATTCCAAAATTAAAGGCACCAATCCAGGATGCCCAGTGACTCAGCAGGATGAGAAAAACGTCATCGGAGACCAGCAAGAATCCAAGGTATGACAGAAAAACCAAATGCCATTCTGTCCAACCCTATGGACAGATGTAAGATTCCACAAGTTTTAAATTTACATCCAGAAAAGGTACCAGGAGTGGGTAGTGGTGAGAAGACTTCTATGGAGTCAGGAAAACAGCCATCAATGATAGTATAATCTCTAAAATGAATGAATATATATTCAAAAGAGTCTTTTAAACTACAAAGAACTGGGTTTCCCCTACTTAACAAACGTGTGATTTTGTGTGGGTCACATGTTAGTGGTGGTGATGGAGGGAAGTGGTGGAAAGGGTTTGGGGCAGGGATGGATTGGTCAGCCACCTGTGGAAATGGGGGCTGCAGAGTTGATAAAAATGTCAATTATAAAGTTAGTCAATTACATAAATTAAAATTACTTTTTTGTACGTCCAAGTCATTATATATAAATATTGATCCCTGTACAGATAGAAATATTGACAGAACTTTCTTATAAGTGTTTCAGACTAGAAAAATAATCTTGGCTCTATCTACAAGATTTACAGAAGTATAACATGGAAGGGTCACCAAAAAGAGAATAACAGGAATGGTGACATTAATAATGGAAAAAATTTTTCCAGAAAAGAAATTAAAAATTAAATTGCATTTCTTTGAATATGGCCAAAATTTATAAACAGAGATCTTAAGAAGGGGAATTGGGCTTGAATAAATGACATAGTTTTAGGAAAATGTAACACTACAGTAATTATCTGTCTGCTAGAGGACAAAGACCACAGCCAGGGCTTTCAAATGAAGACGTGCCTAGCAAGGAAGATAGTGACTATCTGTTATTAAATAAGGCTCAAACAATCCCTTAATCTGGGGCTTTAATCTAGATAGAAAATGTCCAAATACTGCACCTGGACTTGCCAGCTATTTTTAGGATAGAGAACAGGAGAAATCATTTTTATCTTGGGACTTCTATTGATCCTGGTTTAGTGCTTTATACTCCGGGGCTCCCAGAAAGAGGTGACATTTAAGAGTGACAACAAGTAACATCATTTCCTGGTCTTATCTATAGTTCCTATTTACAATAGCTCTGCATCAAGGGTTAGGAATATGACGAAAGGAAGCAGTTTCTTCCAAAGAGCGATCTGGTAGAATAGTTTCCGGATTCTTAAAACTCATGACAGTTATGTTAAAACACTTAGCAATTTTGATCTGTCTAGAAGAATAACCATAGACATTCTGGAAGATGAGAGATCTAATTGCAGTTCAGTTATTCAATAATTTTTAAAAAGCCAGCTGAGAAGTCTATCTGACAAATTCCTTGAGAAGCCAGAAGAGCTCTGTGGAAACTGATCAGCTATTTTCTATTTCTGTTACAAAGGAAATAGCGGGGGAAAAATAACAGACAAATCTCCAGATACGAAGAAAGCAACATATTTTGCATCTCCAGTTTTCTTCCACCTCAATGTCTTTTGCCTATTTGGCCCACTTCCACCATTCTTCTTTGTCTTAAACCAGTCTCCTCTTGGCTACCACTGGAGTTAAACTCTCAGAGGTCTCTCATTTTCCTCTCTAACATTGCTAGATGGGACCATCATGCTTTGCATCAATTCAGGTAGAAACAAGGTTTGAGTTTTACAAAAGGACTTTCCCTAACATTTAAAGAGAAGGTTAAGTACTTCTATATTGACCAAATGTCTTGACCAAAGATAGTAGTGGCATAGCTTGCAAGATCTTGCCCTGTTTTCTTTTCTTAGCCACAATCTTTTCTTACTGCCATATTAATTTATTCAGATTGCTACACTGAGGCAGCTGTAGACTGTCTCATCTGTCATATTGAGGTTCTTAGGATTTGTTTTTTTGTTTGTTTTTGCATCAGAGTGACCACTCTGATCTGAGTTCTGATGAACTCCTGGTCTACATTTATCTTTGATCTCATGTGAGTTTTCTTTGAGTATCTAGATGAAGAAGGTACATTCCTATCTGGTCCTTAATGATATCTTCTGATGTTCTGAAAGAAACAATTCACACAGTATTTATCACTGTTGAACTGAATATTAGTCAAACTCTAGAGTCATTGGAGTTCCATATTTTCCTAGATTTTGAATTTCTGTCTGGCCCAATCTGAAAATCTTCAGAGACCAGTTATTAAGATAACTAGGAACACTTTAATTCTTATCTAAGTAAGCAACCCAGTTTAGCTTCAGAGTCATTTTTTCAGTAGGTAGTCTCAGGCATGATGCTTATTCTTGTCCTGCAATGGCTAAACTACCTTTCCTATTATAAAGCTATTGCTGCAAGTTAGGTTGTCTCAGGCCTCCTTTAGCTCTCATCAGCTTCATACTGATACCAAGGTTTTGCTCAATGAATATGCACACAGACGTTGCTGTTTATTTCCTCAGGTCTAATAACTTTAAATTAATTACCCTCTCACAATCTTGCCATCATCCTAAGCTTTGGCATGGGCCAAAAAAAAAAAAAATCATATTTTCTTGTTTGATCAAATTGTATTTGAAATGTCTATTAGATCTTTATAGAAATATCAAGTAGGAAAGTAAACACTAGCTTGGAATTTACTGGATTGGTCAAAATTTGTGTGACAGATTATACTTTTCAGAGATGGCAGCAAAAATCTCTCCCATCCTGCATGTTCTTTGTTGTGATCTTCACAGTACTCCCATCCAGAGGTGGGTCTACCTTGCTGCTCCTTAAATCTTCGTGGGCTTGGGACTTGCTTGTAATCAATAGCACAGGGTTAAAAGTGATATATGTGACTTTGGGGGCCATGTAGGAAAAGGCAATGCAACTTCTGCCTCGTTCTTTGGAACACTCATGCTTGATACCCTGAGATACCAGGTAAGGTAGGAACAGTACTCCGAAGCTGACACTCTGCGAGGAACCTCCTGACCTACAGAATATATGAACTTAATAACACAGATGTTGCCTTCTGCCACTAAGTTTGAGTGATTTGCCACACATAAATGGTAACAGACCATCCTTCACTTTAATAAAAGATGCTCAGTGTCTGCACTCTGGGTACAGACTGAACAGAAGCAGATTAAACAAAGTAGACTTGGAATAGCCAGTGGGCCAGAAGGAGCACCAGGAGAGTTTGGTATCATAATAATAAAAAGAAGAGAATTGAGCTTAGAAGTGATGCATTTTTGGGGGATAAGAAGACCAATAATATGCTTGCAAATCTCCTCCCTTCCCTCAGAGTGATTGGCTTCAGTAGGGACAAAGAAAAAAAAAAATAACTGAAGTTGAGAGGTCAGGTAAAGAAAACTTTCAAGTACATTTTTTTTTATTTCAGCTTATTATGGGGGCACAAAAAGTTCTGGTTAGATATATTGCCCATGCCCTTCCCATCCCCCCCGAGTCTGAGCTTCAAGAGTGTCCATTCCCCAGACAGTGCACATCGCACTCATCATGTAGGTATACACCCATCCCCTCCCCCACCCCATCCCACCGAGTCAGAACTTCAAGCATGTCCATTCCCCAGACAGTGCGCATCGCACTCATCATGTAGGTATACACCTATCCCCTCCCCCCACTCACCACCTCTGTCTGATACTCAATTGGTGTTATTCCCACATGTGCACTTAGGTGATGTTTAAAACAATTGTTTAGACTCCAGATCGTTAACACTTACCACCAGTATCCACCAACAATAATTTCCCTACCTCATGTGTAATTCAAATGATAAGCCAGGTGCTTCCCTTTCTCTCAAGATCTAGGTAAAATTGGCTTAGAACTCCTTCCTAAAATTTCTCATGATTTTCAGGGGCTTGTGTTTCCATGGCTACCTCTAGACTGCTGCTTCTTCATGTACTTGAGTTATATCTGCTCAGATGTGGTACACGGACTCTTCAATTTACACACTCACTCATAAAAACTGGAAAAGTTTAAAGAAGGTAGAAGAGGAGTTGAAATTACAGCAACCCAAACAACTTAGAGTGGAACAGTAGACAATGTCATTCTTAAATGGCTCTTTCTCCAACTCACAACCAATGTCCCACGATGACCTTTTACCCTTTACAGCATCCAGCTTCATACCATCTCTCTGGGTGGTTGATCTCTCTTCCCCTTTCTGTCTTGCTTCTCTTCTCCCACTCTTGGAAAACTCAAGGAAATCCAAATTGTTTCTTAATTCTAAAGAGAAATTTATCTTTCAAGGTTTTCAGCAGATAAAATTCACTTCCATAGCAGTTATTGTAGTTATGAACATACAGAAAAGAAACCATGCTCTTACTTTTGACTCATATTTAGTAGTTTTTCCTGGGATTTTAGTCGCCCTACTCAAGAAAGTTTCCATATGTTTTCTTTCAGCTAGGGCTGCTATAACAAAATACCATAGACTGGGTGGTTTTAAAAACAATAGAGATCTATTCCTCAAATTTATTCAGTTCTGGAGGCTGGAAAGTTCATGAGCAAGGCACTGGCAGATTCGTTGACTGGTGAAGACCTACTTCCTGGTGCATAGATGGCTGACTTTTCACTGTGTCCTTACATGGCAGAAGCAGGAAGGAAGCTCTCTTGGGCCTCTTTCATAAGGGCACTAATCCCATTCATGAGGGCTCTACCCTTACAACCTGATCACCTTCCAAAGGTGTAGGACAGTTCTCTAGGTGGTTTTGGACCAACTCAGTACTCTGCCCTTTCTCAATTGTAATTCTCAAGAATAACTGTAGAATGTGCTGGAAATGCAAAATTCTGAGATTAAGTGGAGCTACTGGAACAGCCTAGGCTCTGTTCCAGCTTCCCCTCACCCCCTGAATAGGATGTCAATGCTTTAGCCTAACATCTCATGTGACATTGGGGAATAAAACCCAGGATGGGCTCCTTTTCCTCTGTTCTATTCCATCGATTTGTCCTGGCCTCAGAGCATAAACCCCACCTCTCATTTTTGTTCTTCATTTCTCAAGGCAGGGCAAAAGGAGGGCTGACACCAGATTGTAGAAAAAAATTTTTTAACTTCATTTATCTATTCAAACTATTCATTAAACAGCTATACAATAGGCCCTATTCTAAATACTTGGTGGTTCTCTCTTGGTGTGGGGAGCAATCTCAATGGTGCCAACTTATTGCTCCATAAGGCCTTTTAGGCCCATGATATGGTCTGAATGTTTTTGGTCAATATAAGTGAAGTTGTGCTCCTGATGACAAAATGCCTAGGTATTCTTTTCAACCTTAATACCTCAAAATTTCAAGCGGTGGTAGTATCAATTGGCAAGTGCTTTCTCTACTGTATTATGGGCACATTGCTCTTCTAAAAGAGGATGTTTTACATTGGTACTACA